>CM035430.1:81478483-81483483 GCA_020310875.1 Ceratopteris richardii | reverse complement strand
CTTCTTTCTTCTTCAAAAGCTGGAACATAAAGAGAAACTGACAAAGGAAATATAGGAATACCTGTAGGTATGACTGCATTCTTTCATATATGGCTGAAAATAAGTCTTCATGTTTCATCACCCCTTGGGATAATTTAACATTAGTATCCAGAATTCTTCAAAGTATATCAGACTTTATGAAATCTGGAACGTCTTCCTTCTTTCAATAAATCTGATCTTCCGTGATTTAGTATTGCTTTCATAACATCAATATCTGTGTCTGAAACAAATAATTTGAACCCTTTTATTAGCAGTGCACATGCCAATAGCTTTCAATGTCATTCCTCAGCTTCCCATAATCTAGAATAAGGTTAGTTGATCTATAACATGATAACAAAAACCTTGCTGAAAGCACTTTAGGATTCATAATCTTCTGCAACGTAACAAGTATCTTCTTCTATTTCTCTGCAACACTAATCTGAATCTTTGACTTACTTCTTCCAATGCTAAGATCTTTACAAACAAAGGATAGACATCTGACTCAAAAATACTCAAGATCTTCAAGATCATACAAGATCATAAATCTCTCCAACAAAATACTTGTGTATAATCTGCTCTCATCAAACCTTCATGACTGAATGTTTGATTTGCTATCTGAATGTCTCTAAGTGTCCATGCTTCTTACATAAAGAATCTGAATCTTTGACTTACTTCTTCCAATGCTAAGATCTTTACAAACAAAGGATAGACATCTGACTCAAAAATACTCAAGATCTTCAAGATCATACAAGATCATAAATCTCTCCAACAAAATACTTGTGTATAATCTGCTCTTATCAAACCTTCATGACTGAATGTTTGATTTGCTATCTGAATGTCTCTAAGTGTCCATGCTTCTTACATAAAGTTGTAAAATTTTTCTTCAAGTAAATCCTTCCCAAGAATCTGAAACTCCTATTGGAACATAAGTGGACAAACGCTTACCTTGAGAACTCCAAAAGCTGCAAGTTGATACTTCATATCTTCATATTCTTCACGGGTGAACTGTGATAGTATCTGCTTGACTTTCTTTTGGCTAACTCCACTTTTCAATCAAGTGATAAGATCTGATGGAACACCTTTTTGAATACAAGCATGTATCCAAAAATCAAGACAAACATAGAAAGTAGATTCTCCATTTGTCTGTTATATCAAAAATCTGAATTTCTCTGAAAATACTGAATTTTTTGAATTTTCATTCAGAAAAACTCTGAATTTTCCGAGTATGCTGAATATACTGAATATGAGGTAACTTTTCCAAAAAAAAAAACATCACCCCAAGTCTCCAACATCCGCAACAAATATTCTTTTACCTCATGAGTTAGATAAAGAAGAAAAATACTTCTCTGCAACTTGTCATATACCAAGTAGCTCTGAATTGACACTCCAAGAATTCTTTGAGGGAAGATATAAGCTGCCTGCTCAAAATCTTCAACTTATACATAACTCATACACATGAGTCAAAACATATAAGCTGTCTTAGATATCTGCTGCGTTTCTTTCTCTCAATGCAATTCTTTGCCAAAACCTACTAAAACATGACCAAGTATAATGCATAACAAGAAACTGCTTCTTCTTTAAACTATCTTCTTCACACAAGATGTTCTCGTAGACTTGTCTTTGGATGTAGAGGATAAAAGTAGGATACGTATATGGAAAATATAAGAGAAAAGGAAGTCTTACTTTCCCTTTGGAATTGTTGGACCTTCTTCTTCTGCATCTTTCTTCCACCCGATGATGTCAACATCTTAAAACTTTTCTTCCATACCTTTTGTTCTCTTCATCTTGAAGTAGCAAGCACTCTTTAACTTCTTCAAATGAATTTTTCTCTTCCTCTAGTGCTAAGAGTAAGAGACAAAACAAATATGGTATATAAATGGAAGTGAACATAGAAGATAAAACATGCTTCTACCATCTCCTCATATGCTGAATCAACACTTTGCTTCAAATTTGAATGATATAACTGAATGCACCAATCTTTTCCTTGAGTTGGTTGAATGCTAAATTACCTCTCTAGGTACAAAATCTGATAAAAAAAACTTCCAACCTTGTGTTGGCTGAACACAAAACTGATCTAATCTCCAAATTTGTCTTCTTAGATGATCTTTCTTGCCATGAAAGAGATCTTCTATCAAAACTGTCAAGAACAACCTCTAGATACTTGTGATTTGATGTTGATCTGGTTCCTTCATCTTCTCCAAACCATTGTTTTTCCTTGAATTTGAAGTAGCCTTCTCTTCATCAAGTCTTGGTCTTCATGCAATTCTTTTGTAAAGTATTTTCATACTTCCAAAAGTATTTGGCTGCTAACACATCATCAACTTCATACTTCACACTGATAAATAAACATGTGACTGAATTGTCTAATTCTTAAATCTCTACTCATCTAGATTAAGTGTGTATGTCATATGTCAAATGTTAGAAGATGCTCTGAAACCATATGTTGGTAGTTTGGGAGCTCTGATACCAAATGTTAGAAATTAGGTAGGCCCATAACTAATTTCACAGGTCCCATAGGTCTAGGATCTACAACACAGATTTTAGCTTCTTCCAAAATTGACAAACATGAACATACAACACTTAACTATACAATGATGAGACAAAGATAGAGAGATTCGACATGTTCAAAAGTGTTATGTAAACCACTGCTTACTCACACCATCATATATACAAATGTCAATTTACAATGTGGGAGTCAAAATCTCAACCACTCTATGTGAACAGAAATAGATGGAAGAGTGTATGTACAGAATTTACAAGAATATTCAGATGTAGGGATAGAAATCTGAATATGTATGAGATGTATGACCTGATAGGTTGTAGAAGAGTGTATATGAGTGTCAGAAAGAGGAAAGATCAGTTTGATATTCAGCAAACCCTAATCTGATTTTCGTTGCTAAAATAAAGCTTATAGCTTTTTAATTTGAATCGCAAGTTTTTTTTAGCTATTGTTTGCTTTATTTTAAATTAGCTTTTGGCTATCGCTTAGAAACTCTTTTGACAAGTTTTTTAGACCTTTTGAACACCTGATGAATGAATTGATCATATTTTTATGATCTATAAGCTGAGAGCTATCAAATGAGGTAAAAACCCTAAACCAGCAGAAAATTAGGATTAGGGTTTTCTCTCAAATCTGATCGCTGATGACTGAATGTCTTATACCATTAGAAAGCTCTCATCAAGCTCTACAAGATAGGATCATAAAAATTTTACCCAAATTTTATGCCAAAAATGATTAAGTACCAAAATTAGGGTTTTTGCCCTAATACGATTTTGGACTGATTATTGATATGACATTGATTTCCAACAATATATATATATATATATATATATATATATATATATATATATATATATATATATATATATATATATATATATATATATATATATATATATATATATATATATATATATATATATATAGATAGATACATACATACATACATACACACATACATAAATACACACACACATATATACACACACACATACATATATATATGTATATATATATATATATATATATATATATATATATATATATATATATATATATATATATATGTGTATATATATATATATATGTATGTATGTATGTATGTATGTATATATTTATATGTATATATATATATATATATATATATATATAGTTCTCGTAGACTTGTCTTTGGATGTAGAGGATAAAAGGAGGATACGTATATGGAAAATATAAGAGAAAAGGAAGTCTTACTTTCCCTTTGGAATTGTTGGACTTTCTTCTGCATCTTTCTTCCACCCGATGATGTCAACATCTTAAAACTTTTCTTCCATACCTTTTGTTCTCTTCATCTTGAAGTAGCAAGCACTCTTAACTTCTTCAAATGAATTTTTCTCTTCCTCTAGTGCTAAGAGTGAGAGACAAAACAAATATGGTATATAAATGGAAGTGAACATAGAAGATAAAACATGCTTCTACCATCTCCTCATATGCTGAATCAACACTTTGCTTCAAATTTGAATGATATAACTGAATGCACCAATCTTTTCCTTGAGTTGGCTGAATGCTAAATTACCTCTCTAGGTACAAAATCTGATAAAAAAACTTCCAACCTTGTGTTGGCTGAACACAAAACTGATCTAATCTCCAAATTTGTCTTCTTAAATGAGCTTTCTTGCCATGAAAGAGATCTTCTATCAAAACTGTCAAGAACAACCTCTAGATACTTGTGATTTGATGTTGATCTGGTTCCTTCATCTTCTCTAAACCATTGTTTTTCCTTGAATTTGAAGTAGCCTTCTCTTCATCAAGTCTTGGTCTTCATGCAATTCTTCTGTAAAGTATTTTAATACTTCCAAAAGTATTTGGCTCCTAACAGATCATCAACTTCATACTTCGCAGTGATAAATAAACATGTGACTGAATTGTCTAATTCTTAAATCTCTACTCATCTAGATTAAGTGTGTATGTCATATGTCAAATGTTAGAAGATGCTCTGAAACCATATGTTGGTAGTTTGGGAGCTCTGATACCAAATGTTGGAAATTAGGTAGGCTCATAACTAATTTCAAAGGTCCCATAGGTCTAGGATCTACAACACAGATTTTAGCTTCTTCCAAAATTGACAAACATGAACATACAACACTTAACCATACAATGATGAGACAAAGATAGAGAGAGATTAGACAACATGTTCAAAAGTGTTACGTAAACCCTTGCTTACTCACACCACCATATATACAAATGTCAATTTACAATGTGGGAGTCAAAATCTCAACCACTCTATGTGAACAGAAATAGATGGAAGAGTGTATGTACAGAATTTACAAGAATATTCAGATGTAGGGACAGAAATCTGAATATGTATGAGATGTATGACCTGATAGGTTGTAGAAGAGTGTATATGAGTGACAGAAAGAGGAAAGATCAGTTTGATATTCAGCAAACCCTAATCTGATTTTCATTGCTGAAATAAAGCTTATAGCTTTTTAATTTGAATCGC
>CM035430.1:81418483-81463483 GCA_020310875.1 Ceratopteris richardii | reverse complement strand
ATATGAATATGAGAGAGAGAGAGAGAGAGAGAGAGAGAGAGAGAGAGAGAGAGAGAGAGAGAGAGAGAGAGAGAGAGAGAGAGAGAGAGAGAGAGAGAGAGAGAGGGAGATTTTTCAGGTCATGGGCCCAAGCATGTTACCTACATTCAGCGCAGTAGGAGATGTGCTTCTTGTTGAACGACTATCAACTAAGTTTCAAAGAATTAAGCAAGGTGACGTGGTGATGGCGCTTTCACCAGAAAATCCACGGCTCATTGTGTGCAAGCGTGTACTCGGACTTGAAGGAGAGAATTTGGTTGTTATGCCAACACACGGAAGTGGTCGTGTGCAACATATCAAGGTCAGATTCATTCTCTCTCGGAAATATAGAAGTTTAGAGTTGCATTAGATGACCTAAAGTATGCCGTCTTTGATAGGGGGAATAACTTGAAAGTGCTGTAACAGTTTACTCTTTCATATGTATCACATTTCTATTTCTACAAGTTTGTACTTCCATAACTAACATTGGTTTTCATAATCATCATTTGTTTAGGTTCCAAAGGGACATGTGTGGTTGCAGGGAGACAATTTGTCAAACTCTACCGACTCTAGGCATTATGGCCCTGTACCTTATGGGTTATTGAGAGGAAAGGTTTTCTTAAGAGTAAGTTGTAGGAGTTTACTAAATATGGTTTCTGCAAATGCTCCATGTTTTCTGAGAACCAGAAATCCCAATTCCTATTTGATACAGGTATGGCCGCCAGGTGGATGGACTAGGTTCTAATAGAAGGATAAAGATGAGGAACGTTCAATGTTATGATGTGTTATTCAATCATTCTGAAAAATGCTTCAATACTTAAATGAAGATGTATCCCTTTTGTGTGCTCTTGGATGTACTTGGAAATCATTTGATGGGAACATTAATAATTTACTTATAACATTTTGAGTGTATATAAGTTCAATATTGTGAATTTGTCTTTCTTTCACAATTTTAAAAATGGAGGAGTGTTATTGTGCATTTGTGCCTCGGAAGTGGAAAAGGTGAACAATGCTCAAAGGTGAGTTTAGTTCTCATAGCTTCGAAACTGCGTTGTAAGTGAAAATGAAGTGTCAAGGCATGCTCAAATTAAGGTTGCCTCAATAGTTCACTTCCATGTCGGTTCCTTCTACTGATTCATCTTGAGACGTAAATGAAAGCCGGAGAAAGATCAAACCATTATCATTCCGAGCAAGAGAAAGATACATTTCCTCTTTCCAGTTTTCTTTAAGCTTTAACAAAAGAAAGCCCATATCATGCGGCACACAATACTCATGTCATTAATAGTTCTTTGATCACTTGCTGATAAATTAACTGTTAACGTTAGTTGTATATTTATTTTATTTGGAAAAAGAGGTTCTCAAAACAATCAGAAGCTGTAAGCCTTGAGAATTTCTGAGCAGACGATTATAATGACACAGTGATTCTTTACATGTTCTGGCTGTGTTCAACTTGTTCTGATTCCTTGTCACGCTTAAATTACTATCCGTGGAAAAGTTATCAATGTGCAATTTAGTTGTGTTCTTTACAGTTGTGGCGTTTTTTTCTTTGTTTTCCTCTAAACATCCACTATGTGTATACATACGTGCATACATATGTGCACAGACACAAATAAGTAATAAATAAATAGATATACAAATATATACATACATATACATGTACATTTACATATACATATACACATACACATACATACATATACACATACACATACATACATATACACATGTGGATGTGGACGTGGACGTGGACGTGGACGTGGACGTGGACGTGGACGTGGACGTGGACATGGACGTGGACGTGGATGTGGATGTGGACGTGGACATGCACATGTGCATGTACACATGCACATACACATACAAATACACACACACACACAAAACATACATGTAGAGATACATATACACATACATACAAGTGCATGTACACATGCACGTTTATATACACAAACATAGTCACAGAGGGACGCATCCCCGGGATGCCATCCCCCCCTCCATACATGTAGGGATGCCCAGCTGATGTCCGTGTAATTTTCTTGATACAACCATCTGGCCTTGGGAAACCATCCACGGGATGTTAGGTTGTGATGACGCCTGTTTCGAGACTCCAAAATGGCACGACATTTTTTTGCCAAAAGTTACGGGGATGATTTTGAACGTAATTTTTTGCCCCCAGCTTTTCTATTTAGAAGCTTTTTTTAACGGCCCAAAGCAAGCATAGAAGGAGGTCCTTGCTGCCTTCAAAACACACATTTTACTTTCAACTTTCTCTTAAGCTACCTTGGTCCTTGGGCCTTGCATATTCAACAGCCCTCTCTACCCTCTTAGCCTTTGGGCCTCTTTAGAAGAGTGGTTTCAGCAGCCCCTTTCTTGAGTGCTCTCCTCAAGGCTCAAGAACTTACCCTTTGGAGTTCTAAACCCTCCTTCTCTCTTTCATTTGGAGTATAGGAGCAGCCGTTATGGCCTCTTCATCAAGTACATATGAGAGAAGGAAGGCAGACCCAAAATGGTCATGGTGGGAAGAGGTGGAGTCGCCCATGTCTGCCTGAAGTGGTTCTTGTATAGTTGTTACTTACTCCCGTGTTTGAGATGCACTTTGTCTGAGATGCACTTTGTATCATCCCATGATGCATCTCAAACATGAAAATCAGCTGATGTTCTTGCTTCTGAGTGGGCAAGTGCCATAGAAATAGTGAGTCCAACAAATGTTGTGGCCAAAGTAGCAGATGGGGAGGCTTCAAACAGAACAGCAACCCAAATCATTGAGAACTTGTATCCTCATATTAGTGTTTGTTTTTGCATGGCTCATTGCCTAAATAATATTCTCAAAGACATTGGCACTTTGGAATGGATTTTGCCTTCAATCAATAAGGCAAATGCATTAGTGAGCTTCATCAACAATCATACATGTGTGAGGAATGAGCTCAGCAAGAGATCTACTCTTGCTTTACTAAGATATCTCGAAACATGATTTGCTTACAACTTAATCATGCTACATCGTGTTGCGAAGTGCAATGGTGTTATAAGTAGCCTACTATTTATTGAGTGATGAATTTGCAGCAATGCCAAAGGCTTCCACTGCAACAAGAAAGGAATTTAGAAAACTGAAAGATAATGCAACATGGTGGGATAATATTAGCTGCATAGTGGTTTTTGTGCAACCACTTGTGTACTTACTAAGAGTGGTGGATTCTATGGAACCATGCATTGCCAAAGTATATGAAGCTATGGATTGAACCATTGGGTCCCTGAAGAAGCTAGTGCAAGAGGATGATAAGTATGAATAAATTTCATGTGTTCGACGATGGAATGCTTAATACTCAATACTCCATGCATTGGCTGAAGGGAAGAAAAACGCGAGAAGATTGTATGGGAAGGGGATGTGTTAACAACAGCGGCAGGTACGAGTTATGAGGTTGGCTGTACCATCATACGTAGGTACACAAAAGAATAATGTTTATTATATATGTTAGGTTACCCGATAAGGGTGTGTTCACACCCTATACATATGTACAAAAGGGCCTTTACATCCAACAACCTCCCACTTAAAGGCTCGAAGTGGTACCTCTAAGTTAACCAGCTCGCACTAAGCTGATGCAATGCTCATGCTGAGCCTTAGGAAGACTCTTAGTGAGAACATTTGCAGGGTTATCTTGGGTTTTGACCTTAGTCAATGTGACAAGGCCATCTTCCAAAACTTGTCGAAGGAAGTGATACCGAACATGTGTTTGGTGCATGCATGAAACATGGCATTCTTAGCTAGACATACTGCACTTTGCCTATCACATCCAAGCACTGGAGTACGAGGAGAAAGAAAAATTTTTGACCAAACAGCCAAGCCAAATAGCTTCCTTAGAAGCTTCGGTGGCTGATATATACTCAGGGTTCAGTAGTGCTCAGTGCTGCAATTTTCTATTATCTTGAACACCAAGAAATGACCCCGCCAGCCAAAGTAAAGACATACCCATTGGTAGATTTCCTGGTGTCCAGATCTCCTGCCATATCCGAATCACAGAATCCATGCACCTCTAATGTACCCTTTCCATAACATATACACTTTCTTTGTGTACCTTTCAAGTATTTGAAGATACATTACCTTTCCAGTATTTGAAGATACATTTCACTGCTTCCCAATGTGGCTTGCCATGATTAAACATGAATCTACGAACCATTCCCACTGCATGAGCAATGTCAGGTCGCGTTGCAACCATGGCATACATTAAAAAACCACAAGCTGATGCATAAGGTATACCCTTCATTGCACTAGCTTCTGCTTCATCCTTAGGACGATCGCTGTTTCTAAGCTTTGTATGCGGCAGTAAAGGCACTCCAAGAGGCTTAGCATCAGCCATATTAAATCTATCAAGTACTTTATTGATGTACTTGTCTTGTGATAGAAACAGCAAGTGTGTTTCTCTATCTCTTTTAATGCGCATGCCCAGGATGTGTTTAGCTGCACCCAAGTGTTTCATTGAGAATGCTGAACTCAGCTGTCTTTTGAGGGCAGTCAAGATGCTTTTGTATTTTCCTACAATCAGCATGTCATCCACATAAAACCGACACAATAAGACTTCCATCATCTGCCTTTTTAGTGTATAAATAGTGATCTGCATGGCTGCGTTTAAATCCATGATTGAGCATAAAGTTATCAAACTTTTTGTACCACTGTCTAGAGGCTTGTTTCAGCCCATACAAGCTGCGTTTCAGTTTGCAGGCTAAATGCTCTTTTCCTGGAATAACAAATTCTTCTGGCGGCTTCATGTACAATTCTCCATCCAAGTTACCATGTAGAAAAGCAGTTTTGACATCCATCTGATCTAGTTCTAAATCCAAGGATGTAGTGAGAGCATTCAAAACACGAAGTGTAGTCATCTTTACCACTAGTGAAAAAGCCTCCTTGAAGTCTATGCCTTCCTTCTGTGTATAGCCCTTAGCAACCAACTGTGCTTTGTACTTTAGCTTTCCATCAATACATTTTACTTTATAAACCCATTTATTAGGGATAGCTTTCCTATCCTTAGGCAGAGGTATAAGATCCCATGTACTATTTGCATATAGAGACTTCATCTCTTCTTGCATTGCAAGCTCCCACTGTCTCTTGTTTTCACTTGACTGTGCCTCCTTAAAGGTCAAAGGCTCACCCTCATCACTCAATAAAATGCAGTCCAAAGATGGCTGAAACATCTGTGGATGCCTTCTAAAATGTGTAGACCATCTTACCCAATGATCTATAAAATGACTCCAAAGGAGGAGTAACATGAAAAGAGGCACCATTGTCCACTATCCATGATTGTGACAGCCCATCATGAGCTGAAAGTAAGGCATCAATTACATCTCTTTTGGTGGTGTGCATATCTCTTAATGCTGATATAACATATACATCGCCGTATGATTCTAACATATACATCTTCATATGAGGTTGGAACAAGTACCTCTACAATGTTAGGAAAATCTTCAATGATCATACTTGATGCAACATTTGCATTTGTAACTTCCTTTGTGGAAGATTTGTCATCATCTTTCTTGTCACCTCTCTTTTTCTTACCTTGTTTCTCTCTCTCTCTCTCTCTCTCTCTCTCTCCCCCCCTACTCTTTCTTAAAATATTTGCAATTGGGCTTTTATGCCCTTTTCGCCCACATTGATAACAGTCAACATCTTGTTGTTTAGTCCAAAAGGGTGTGGTGTAGCAGTTTGCGTTGAACGTCGTGGGGCAGAGTGCTTGGGTGCAATTCCCACCTGGCTGGACATTTCAAATTCTTTGTACTTTCAAATAAAAAAAAAACATCTTGTCGTTTGCCCTTCCTTTTGCTCCTCCTTTTGACTTTGCTTGCTACATTACCTCTTTTTTCAGACTTGCCTCTTATATGGTAAGCTGAACCATTGCTTTCACCACTAGATTCTCTTATGATTTCTTCATTGAGGATTGAATCTTTGACACTATCAAAAGTCAAAGTAGGATTGTTGTTGAGTGACAACCAAAGACTCCCAACTGTCAGGTAGTGTCATCAACAAGAAAATATTTTTCAATTTATCATCAAAAGTCTACAAACAAGAGTCCTTGAATTGACTCAAAATCCTTGTGAAAGATTTTTTTCATATAGCATAAGCAATGTTGAGATGTGTAATATCTGTGGGTACATGATCAAACACAACCATTTTGATATATGCAATAGCCTTCTTATTAAGTTTAACACAATCAACATCTGTGAAGGTTTCATGTTTGGTTTCCAAGAGAGCATCTTCACAATCCTTGAGAAACAAAATACCTTGCATCTTGTCCTTCCACATGTCAAAGCTAGTGCCATCAAACCTCTCGATTTCAAAGAGTGATTTAGTATCACTTCTAGTAGAAGCATTTGTAGCCATATTTCAACAATGAACTTTCAACCAGATGTTCAACAAATAGAAGCAAGGTACAATACAAATAAATGTTGGATGACTTTAATAGTATAACTGAAATTTCAATATACATTAAATGCATACATCATTGCTAGATACCTCCCACTTCAACAATATCACCAAAGATATATCTACAACAATCCTAGATCTGCAAATGATCACTAAGACTCTTGCAACATGAATAATCCACGATACATTGGCTTTGTGAAAGATGCCCAACGTATATATATATTGAACATTGCATGCATTTATACTTGTAACAACACCTGGTATAGTAAACACTAAGAAATTTTTGTAATCTATTCAAGATTCCTCAAGTGAAATAAAACAATAATTAAATTAATTTGCTTGCTTTACTAAAATTACTTCAACAATATTCACAAAGTGCATCTTACGCATCAATTTCATTGAAATCCACAGATTTTAGGAAAAGCTTCAAAATCTCATCATCAAAAGATAACTTGATTTAGTTAATATAGGTTCCCATGTTCATAAAGTGAACATGGGAACATGGGAAAAGCTCTGAAATCTCATCATCAAAAGATAACTCGATTTAGTTAATACATGTTCCCCTTATATTTTTTGAGTCTAATTTCCCTAGAATGTCAACCAAGGTTACTTAGATGAGCAAACATTCAACAATGTAAATAAAGCCCAAATTTTATGAGGTTTGGTTGGAGAAATTTTACTCAAATGAGTAGAAACTTTCGCAAAATTTGAAAAAACCCGAATTTAAACATGTATGGTATCTTTGATTTTCGGCACAGCACGAAAAATCCCAAATTTGCCTAACTCACATGTCTATCCCTAGTTGTATTGGCATATAGAAGGTATGTGTGGCTTGATTTGGTGGTAGTTCTGAGGGAGAATGACAACCTATAGTAGTCCCCAACTTCCACTTAACGAGAAGAGGTGACAATGCAAGAAATATTGTCTATGTCTTGCAGAGACTCTGAGGACAACAAAGTGCGAGGTGAAGAACATGAGGAAAAGACACATGATGCTGAATACATTGAGCATGTGGAGATTTAGAATGCACCGTGGGGCTACCTCTACTAGTGCAACATCGCCTCCCCACTTGGATTCTCTCTGATACTTGAGCTATCTATCATCTATGCCATATGGGCCATGGCTGTAATTTTTTGGTTTTAATCATGATATATATTATTTTGATTTGTAATGATAATCAAGATGATACAATGGTTGAGCACTGATCATCCTACATTGATGTAATCCTTTTTTTATGAAATCACAATAATATATATGTGCTTTAGCTTTTGGCCCTTAAATATTGTCTATGATGTATTATCATTCATGTGGTTGTCCAAAGTTGTCTTTCATATGAGTGAGAGTTTGATTAATGATAACTTATAAGTCATTGTTCAATGTTTATATCTAGTGCAACAGGTCGGGACACCAGTGCACACCACATGTTTTCATATCATTCACTCAAAAAAGCCTTGATTTTATTATTTTCTTGTTTATTTGTGTTCTTGTAAGTTAACATAATAATAATTTATTTAAAATTGGCCTCATAATCAACATATTTTAAGTACCATCTTGGATTCTTGTCCCTTGGACGGTCCAAGTCCTATCCCTGACCTCAGGATGTCACCGTTCCTGGGACACGTCACCGTCCCCCGATGACCATGACACATACACATACACATACACATACACATACACATACACGTACACGTACACATACACATACACATACACATACACATACACATACACATACACATACACATACACATACACATACACATACACATACACATCACATACACATACACATACACATACACATACACATACACATACACATACACATGCATACATACACATGCATACATACACATGCATGTGCACATGCACATCCACATACATGTACACATATACATACACATACACATACACATGCATACATACACATACTCACATACACCATACATACACACACATACACATATCTACACATTGCACACACATAGACATGCCCACGTACACACTCATTCACATACTCCATACATATACATAAAAATAGACGTGCACATGCCACATACACATACACAAATATGTATACACATGCACATGCTCATATACATACACATAGAAAAACATATATAGATACACTTGCACATGTGCATACACTGTGTGCACGTGCATACACTCATGCAAACACATACATGTACATACACATGCACACACATACATGTACATACACATGCACACACACATGTACACATGCATGGCATACATATACATACACATACACATGTGTGCACGTGCACATACACACACACACATACACATTCACACACATACAGACACATATACCTATATATATACATATACATATATACACATACTTGCACACATCTCTCTATATCTATGTAGCTATCTATCTATCTATATGTCTCTCTCCCTCTTTACACACACACACACACACACACACACACACACACATATATATATATATATATATATATATGTGTGTGTGTGTGTGTGTGTGTGTATGTGTATGCATGTATGTATGTATGTATGTATGTATGTATGTACATGTGTGTGTCTCTACATGTATACATGTATATACATACATACATAACATCATGATTGGAAAAAAAACATGACTCAAACTTCCTTGATTGGTTCGATACATTTGGTACATTTGGTAAAACGTATGGTACATGTTTTCTTTTGAGAACTTTAGGTCTTATAAAAAATATGTTTTTTACATATATGGGTAGCTTATTCGAAGGTTTTGCACACACATTTTGTTCCCTGTTGATGCTTCCAAGTCAAGATACATGCTACAAGTGCGTACTCGTACACAGTGTCCACATGGAAACTAGCTCGCCATTCCATTATGCATCTCATATACTCTTGGACACTAGGAGTATGTATCTTTGTAACTGCTAAGTTCAAGTAGTAGTATACTCATCATTTGTGGCTCAATGATTAACATTGATACATTGATGATGCATTCTCCTATGTAGTACATTGTAGTATGTACTATGCTACCATGGCCCATCAATACATGTGTATATACACACATGCACAACACACACACACACAGAATATATATATATATATATATATATATATATATATATATATATATATATATATATATATATATACACACACACACACACACACACACACAACGTACCGTACTATACGGAATCCCCTTTTTATGTATTGTACATGAACTATTCAAGTATTGTACATACATACGTATGTATATATTGTTACCATTAGTGTCCATATGAAAGGCCAATTGAGCATCAGCAACTTTTGTATATGTTCTTTAATTAAACATATAGTGGCCTAATCAGCCACAAATTGTAAGTTTGACCACATTTGTAACATCCAAGAAGTCTATGTTCGTGCTCCGGATGTACTCTATTTTTCTGTGTGTTCTGCGGCCTTTGTGCTGAGTACCGTGTGCGGTGCTTGGAGCTCGGTTTTCTACTCCAAGGATATCATGGTGGAGATCTCAAGAAGGACAGCACACTATGGTGCATCGCCATCGAAATACTTCACTAGTACCAAAGCATTTCGATGCAAAAGCTTTGTTCCTTTTGTGCGAGCGTATCAAGCCCCCACCCACCCATCCACCCAAGGCTTATGACTAAGGCAGCGACCAAGGCATAGACATTGGCATACCTTTTCATCCGATTCACCGAAGTCACCATTGGTGCCATTGGTTGCGTGCAAGGGAGGACCTCAATGATCAAGGAAGATGGAGGTTCCCAGTACTTCCCTGGAGATCACCAATCCGAGTATTGTTCCCCCTGGAGCTCACTTAACTGTGGCAATCTCTTGCCACTAAGCTACACTCGTGGTGCTTGAAGAAGGGGAAAGACTAAGCTTAACATTATCCTCAACAAGTTTTCCTCAAAGCTTCATTCTTTGCTTTTAGAGCCTATTTTTAAGCATTTTTTGGGGTGATTTTTGGAGCCATTTTGGAGTACTTTGCATAGTTCTCTCAACAGAGGTCCAAGAAGATCAAGAAGAGTGCTCTTTGTACTTCTTCGATAATGAATGTTCAAACTTTTGGGCTGTGTTTCACCCACACTTGTTAATGTATAGGTTTCTTGAAAGGTTTTAGTTGTGGTGGTTGAGCCACCGCAAGTCTATGCAGGTTTTTTGAGCCTAAAGAACAAAGTTGAAAGACACTTGCAGGTGTTGTTGGCTAGTGCTTGGGAAGTCAATTCACTGTTTTGGTGCCATTTTACTGCATATATTGAGCATATACACACCATGTACTCTTTTGTGGATACCGCTTATGTACGTCCATGCGGTGGTTGATATAGTGGTTACGTTTTTGCATAAAGTCGTTTATGTTTGACAAAGAGGGTTGTGGTGAGGTTTTCTTAATTGTGAGACACCTAGATGTCAGGATCTCTTTGGTGATATAGGTGGAAGACTTACCTAGCTTCGCCATAGGATATGTATGATAGTTGTTCATAGGTGCTCGATAAGCCTAGTTGGCTTCTTTCAGGTAATTGATTATATGCACCTGAGTTACTGATTCACTATGCAGGCAAACATGTCAGTACTTGCAGTTTTTTGATATTTTGACATTGGTCATATGCTCATTTTGCGGAGGATACTCTAGCAGTTTTTTTCCAGATTTTTTGGTTTTGTCAATAATACAATGGCCGATTTACTCCTTGATACACTTATTGGTGTGAGCACACTTATTCTCACATAATCCTTTTGGTTGGTCATTACTATTCATTAACTCATCTTTCTGGGAAGACTGCTGAATTCTCTCCCAAAATCTCACACTTGGTCATCGTTCTTTGAGCTTTAGTGGTGTTTGGACTTTTCTAGCTCCATTATCATTCTATTCAGCTCTCTACCATCATGGCATTAGAGGTCTCAAGCACATCTAGTGGATCAAGGTCTAACGTGAGTGTTCCAAGGAGGAACTATAACTTGCAGGGAAAGGACCATTTTTAGATTCGAAAATTTGATTGCACAAACTTTGCTCTATGGAAGAATCAGATGAAAGATGTGCTAATTCAGAGGAGGTAGTGGAAGCTAGCAAATGGAATCTCAAAGAAGCCTGCTAACATGGATGAAGATGATTGGGATCAGTTACATGAAATGACCAAGTCTACCATTCGATTGCACCTAGCAGATAATGTTTACTTTACAGTATTAGAATGTGAAAGTGAAGAGGAGCTTCGGAAGAAGTTATGCAATACATATGAAAAAGAGAAAGCATCAAATAAAGTGTATCTGTTGAGAAAATTATACGACCTTCACATGAAGGACACAAATAGTGTTGTTGCTCATCTAAATGAGTTTGATGCTATGTTCCCCTAGTTACACGCTCAGAAAATGGATATGGATAATGAAATGAAAGCAGTTTTGTTGTTATGCACCTTTCCATCATCATGGGATAAATTTTGCACAACTATTAGCAATAGTGCACCTGGTGGTAAACTAGGATGACATATGTGGAGCACTCTTGAGTGAGGATATTCATAAAAATCTATGGTTGGCACTCAGAATGGAGATGCATATAATGTTTGTGATTCTTACCAAGGAAAGAATCAACAATGTTGCAGGAGAAAGAACAACAAAGGGAATGGTCAATGAAATAAGAGTAGAAGTAAATTAAGGAAGAGGGATATCCAATGCAATTATTGTCATAAGATATGCATTGAAGAATGCTAAAGGTAAAGGACGGATCGTTGATGGGCATGTTAAACAGCTACCTGTACCATCTACTTCGACAATGAAGATTTAAGAAATTAATGCTATTTCTAATGATGCTGATGTGTTAACACTTGATAGAAGTGTGCCAATTGAGACTCTTATGGCTAATTCTCTTTCCCACACATGGTTGCTAGTATCTGGTGCTTCTTTTCATCTGATACCACACAGAGAATGGTTCTCTAATTATGCAGCACCTTTTAGTACCGTGAGACTTGGTGACTCTTATCAGTGTGAAGTTGTGGAGATTGGAGATGTGGTTGTGCAGTTCATTGATGGTTCTAATTTACTATGCATAATGTAGGCCATGTACCTCAGTTATCATGCAATTTGATGTCAATTGGTCAACTTGATGAACTTGCTTACAAGGTGTTCTTCTATGCTCAATCCTTTCGCATATCAAAGGGGAATATGGTTATTGAAAAATGAAGAAAAGTTGGTTCACTTTCTCCTTTATTTGTATCACAAAAAGAACACTTGTTAGCTATTACTGAACAACCTATGGCTTGTATTTGGCATGGCCGTTTGGGCCATATATCACATAGTAGAATGGAAAATCTTTCTCGTTCTAGCTACCTACCCTTGTTATCTTTATCTGATTTTGCATTTTGTGAGCATTGTCAATATGGAAAGCAAACTAGGAATGTGCACAAGATGCACATTGACTCTTCAATTCAACCTTTAGATCTTGTTCATATAGATGTGTGTGGTCCTATGCCCACAAGGTCATTAGGTGGTTCTCTTTATTTTTTCACTTTCATAGATGATGCTACTAGAAAAGTCTGGGTATATCCTATCAAAGCAAAGGATGGGGTATTCCCTACTTTCAAAAATGGCTTGCTTTAGTTGAGACTTAAAAGATGAACTAAGCTTAAGGCTTTACGTCTAGATAATGGGGTGAGTATACCTCACATGAATTCAACCTTTTCAGTAAGTCAAGAGGAATTCATAGAGATTTTATAGCTCCTTATACCTCAGTACAGAATGGTGTAGCTAAAAGATTGAATAGAACTATTCAAGATAGAGTAGTTTATATGCTACATCATGCAAACCTTTGACAAGGTTTTTGGGCAGAAGCAGTATTGACTGCAGTTCATGTGATTAACCTTTCACCTAGTACTGCCAAAGGTCTAAAAGTGGCACAAGAGTTATGGTTTTTGAGGATACCAGTCCTCCAGTTAGCAATGCATAAAAATGTTGCACATAGAGATGTTCAAGAGAATGTCTGATCAGATCAGTCTGCAAATGTTCATGTTCAACAATGATTGAGATGCTCTACACATGTCTCATATCCACGTGGTAGATATGTTCTAGGTTTGGATTTTGTTATGCTAACAAATGTTGGTGAGCCTTCTTGCTACAAAGAGGCTATGCAGACAACAGATCATGTCAAGTGGGGGTGTGCCATGAAGAGTGGGTTGGATTCTATTCACAAGAATGGTACTTGGGATATAGTACCTTTGCCAAAGGCCAAGAAGCTTTACCATGTAAATGGGTATATAAGCTGAAATTGAGATCAGATAGTGCTTCTCCAAAGTATAAAGCACGACTTGTTGTAAAGGGTTTTAAGCAACAACATGGTGTTGATTTTGAGGAAATCTGGTCAAGATGAGTACCCTATGCATGTTGCTTGGATTCATTGCAATGGAGGATGTAGAATTCATTAAATTTCCCTTTCCTTGCCCATCTATGCTCTCATGGCTTTGCTGACGAGGTACATGCTAGAAGCTTCCACAATTTTTTTTGTTGGTCTCCCAAGGTAGCTCTCTTCATAATTGTTTTGAGCCAATACCTCTACGATATACATATATCTCTTGAAACATTTAGCTTCCTATTTGAGTGTTCAATTTGGGTGATGTTTTGGCTTATTACGAAGATCATTTTGCAAGTTTTCTAATGCTCAAAATGCATTGTCAATGGAATTAAGTTGATCTTTTTGTGATGAAAAAGTTTTAGCAACCATCCTTTGGGAGTCTTGGAGGTGGTATTTGAGGCTTGTCTAAAGATTGATGGATGCTGAACCACTTTCAAGTTTATTGTGTATGTGTCTTGGAGATTTCTAGACTCCAATTATCAACACTCTTTGGAAATTGCTCGCGACGTCCTTCAAGCATTGATAATTTTAATCAGGATCTTTGCCCAATTGTAGGCACATTTCTATTGTTGTAGTCGGTTCTTTGAAATGGGAAGCTGCACTTATTTGCTTGTGTTACCTCTGGTGAACGAGAATAGATAAAAAAAATTCAGATTTCTTGATCAAGAATAAATCATTTTTGAACCTTTCATAATTTAAATCACTCCAATATATATATATATATATATATATATATATATATATATATATATATATATATATATATATATATATATATATATATATATATATATATATATATATATATATATATATATAATTCAGGTCATTTTGAGTTGCATCAAAGTTCAAGCTGCTATTTTATGTATTGTTGTGCTTTTGCTTTGATATCCTTTCTTGGCTTCTACCCGATGCCATATACCTTGCACTTTTACCTATTTTGACTTTTCTATCTACATTGTACACACAATTTGAGTTGAAGGGCTAGAGACAGGTAAAGAGAGAGAGAGAGAGAGAGAGAGAGAGAGAGAGAGAGAGAGAGTTATATTAACATCTCCCAATGGCCAAACTTGGCCCATGAGACAAAATCATGTACAATTGTGGTAATCTCTATGTAGAAATGAAAAGGAAAAATACTCCCTACACAAAATTGTGTAGGTTGAAAATGAGGGGTGGTGGGGATATGTGGTGGTGCATGGGGGAGCATGGCTCTAACTCTATAGATAATGGTCACCTAATACAAGGCGGGCCCATGGGAAGTGAATGTGTATACCCTAACATCTAACAATGGGTGGAGGTGGGTCGAGTATGTGGTACATCGGTGGCAGTCTCAGTACCCCTTGAAAGAGGGCTGCCCAAGTGGTGGTGGTGCACCTCTGCTCCATGATGTGGTTGTGGGCTATGCTACTGCATGAGATATCCTCTTGGTGGAGTCATGGTCATCAATAACCAACCATATGTGGTCGATGCCACACTCTGTGTGCTGCTACCTATTGGAGCATAAGCCGTATGCCTCTCGAAGGTAGGTATTTTTGATGTGTTCGAGCTCACTGAAAGAAGTAAGTAATAGTCGCCTTGGTACTTACCCATGTCTGATGCATGGTCTGTAGCATCTGCACTTGTCTCTCGTGTGCCACAGTGAGAAAGCGTCCCATACTCTGCTAGTCTCCAACATCCTACTTATTGCTTTACACTTGATGTATCATGTATCATGTCTATCAATCTGTGGTATTATAGTATGAAATATTATGTGCATATATGATTATGAGTTATGTTGATATATTTTGATAGTGATGTGTGTGAACACACTTAGGACCGTCAGGGCACCTTTTTCCCTCTTTATGAGGGTTTTTCCCTTGAGTTGTATATATGCCTATAACCCTAACGAGTTACTTATCTTTGTGCATTCACTTAGTAATTCATTCAGTATTGTGTTGTGTTCTAAGATTTTTTTTTTCTTCCTTGTGATGTTCGCATGCTTCCACAGACCTCAAACTCAAATTATTGGTATAAGAGTAGATTGTTGCTTCATCTAGGGCATCATTGATACCCCTCACATCACAATCTCAGAACCATACGAAAATTGGTGAGCAATTAAGAGTTGAAAACTTTGCTTTGTGGCCTCAAAATTTTGATTTGAGCTCGTTTTGGCATCTGAATGTAGTACTGCAACACCTATGCAAGTGATTTTGTCCTTTTGTGGGAAACATATATATAGGTTTCTCTTTACTAGTACAAGCACCTCAAAGTCTTCTACAGGTTTAGCAGTGCTCGACGGGGTAGTTTCGTTCAACTTTTTCGAGATACAATCATTTTTATACATCAGGGTATTTAGTCAGTGGCAATGGATAAAAGCAAGGATCTATTATGTATGTTGGTTGTTGAGGATAAGTTCGATGTCACTAATTACCTGTTATGTGCATATATGATGCATCATGTAATGGTAGCAAAAGCACTATGGAATATTGTACAAGGTATTGAAAATCCACCTACTACACTTGTGAATACAAATATTGAAGGTGATGGAGATGGTGTTGAAGATGATGATTTTTAGATTCCTATTCCTGCTATGGTTCTTATTGCATCTATTGCAAAGAAACTTCATTGGGTGGCAAAGAATCTCAGGCACATGCATTGATAGCTTTGTCAGCCAAACACTCCATTATCCCTCACATTTGCTCTTGCAAGACAACAAAGGATCCTTGGGATACACTTACAACCTTATACCAGGCAACAAATGAGGCTCCTGTTGCTTACCTCTGAAAACATTTGGAGATTGAGCACATGAATGAAGGAGACTCCATGGATAATTTTTTGACAAAGATCAATGATTTGAAGGAGCAGGTGATTTCTGCTTTGAAGTTTTAATAGATAATTCACTTGTGCAGACCATTCTTAATGGTCTTCTAGATTCATACCAAAGTTTTGCTTCTACTCTTTGATTGATGATGAAGAAAATCCAAATGCCTTAACATTTGAGGAGTTGATCTTTGTTTTGTTGCAGGAAGATCAGTCGAGGTAGAGCAGGTCTATTATGCATGTTACAAATAAATTTTTCTTAGCTAGTTAGAAAGGTTGAGATAAATGGTGCTCATCTACTAGTAAGCAAAAGTTTCTAATGTTGCACAGGTGAAGAAGGAAGAAAAAGATGAGAAGAAAACAAAAAAGTTGAAATAGTTTTGCAAATACTATAAGGGAAATGATGATTTCATAAAGAGTTGTCCAAAGTTGGTTGCAAAAGAGGCAAAGAAGAAAGAGGTTGGAATGGTTGTTGTAGAGGCCTCTATACCTAAACCAAAGTCTACTAATCTTGTTTTAAAATGAAGAATGGGCATTTAATATTGTATGTAGCTATGAAACATCTTCTCATGAGTAGTGTATGTAGTAATCTCAATTGTTTGCTACTTTGATAGTGGGGCAACCAAACATATTACCTCACAGTGTAGTTTCTTTAGTTCACTTGAGCCTTCCTGTACAAGGAATACAATCACATGGGGTAACAACTCCTCTTATCCTATAATGGGAGTTAGTACGATCATTTTGACTACTACTAATAGTTTTTCTTTCACATTGTTAGATGATTTGTATTTGTCAATGATCAAGAAAAATATGTTGCCAGTTTCAACATTAGGCAAGGTTGGCTTAGTTGTCAATTTTGTTGGTGACAGATGTATAGTTCATTCTCTCAACTGGCGATGTTATTCTGGCATTTTATGCCCTGGGCTATCTAAGCTCATAGACTATGCGAAATCTATGAATGATTCAATATGTAAAGTTCAAGATTCTCAAGCTATCTCAGACGAAATGCTTTGGCATGCACACTTTGGCCATCTGAATTATGATAGTTTGCTATGCCTGTAGAAATTTGAAAAAATGTCCTCTTTGTCCAAACTTGAGGTGCCTTGTGAACATGTTTGTGAAGGTTATATTTTGGGCAAAATTTAGTGTTCTTCCCTCCTTAAAGATGGTTTAGTTCAAGGTGCTCATAAATTGCAACTTGTTCCTAATGATGTTTATGGTCCTATGCAAAAACCTTCTTTTGAGAACTACCTTTAGTTCGTGATGTTTATTGATGGTTTTTTCATGCATTGATGGGTGTATCCATTGAAAGAAATGTGTCAAGTGTTTCTGTGTGTTAGCTCAAGAAATGGTTGGTTTTTATGCACTAATGTGTTGCTATTTGAAAGGAAAAGATGTTTGATTGCAGGTTATCGAGAATATGAGCATGTTCAAGATGCAATCACTTGTGTTGAGCTGATGCACTTTGAAGGAATCCATCCAGATCCCAACACTTTTGTTCATATCCTGAAGTGCTAATAGTATACACAGATTTACCACAAGTTTTGGAAACATTGAAACGCTCAGAGTTTACATTTTGTGATGATCTTGTTGTTGCAGAGATTTTATGGATAAGTACTCAAATCGATGATGATTTAACAAGAGCAATTGGTTTAAAAGATGATCAGTTTATAAATCCGTTTCCTTATGAAGCATCACCTTGCTAAGGCTATCGAACAGGTTCATGGTGCTCCCTACGGGTTTTAAGCTACATATGACATGGAGACTAAAATGTCAGCTTTTATTGGGGATTATTATGGAAGGAATACAACATGAAAGCCCTCGATGCTAAGGAGGACAACATGGACTTCTTCAACCTTTTGCCGTGGGAAGCTTCTACAAGTTTTTGAGCAGACAAAGGTTACACTTGCGGGTTAGCTCTCATTCAGCTCATGGCTGTGGAAAGGTTGAATGAGGTAGCTTACATGGAAATTATTCTATGGTAGTTTTTCACCGAAGAGATTGCAAGCATGGGAGCTAACGACTTCAATCAGATATCTATGAATTTAATTTGGTAGATGTAATAGGACAAAACTCCGTTTCACTCCGTTTCCTTTGCAGATCTGACGAAAGGGGAGGGGGTTGTTTTTTTTTGGACTATCTTCTTCTAGAGTGGCAGGGGCGCAACTTTATCTCCTGTCATACGATATACAAAAACAAAAAGGGGGGGCTGCTGAAGTGGTTGCGGGCACCAGTGTGGGAAGGATACACGACCGAGAAAAACAGGTGCATCACAGAGAGCTTTTGAGGGCTTTGACATTGGCGAGTTCTGCAAGGGAGGCATTGTTCTCGGGATAGATTTCCCCTCTTCTACATGAAAAAAGGGTTCTTCGTTTTGGGAGCCGATGCCGCAAGGGTAGATCAACTCCAGCGGGCATTGGAATTGATTTCTGGAGATAGATCATGAAGTTGCTACTGTGAGTTTGAGGGGAGTTTAGCAAGTCGGGGTTGTTCGAGAAGCAAAAAAGAAAAAGGGGAAACAACATCGCTTTGGGAGAGGTTCATCCCACGACTATCCAAGAATTGCCGAATTGTTGCAGCCAGGGGCTCCAGAAGGGTTCCTTGATAAGTTTGAGCAAGGTTGGGAACAAGGACTGCCAATGCATTGGAGTTATCACTTTGTGCGGGACAGGAGGCAATGTGAGAAAGCACATGCAGAAGGGGAGTTGGTTTTGTTTGTTTCACCTGCATAGAGGTTGGAGGATACAATTCCAATCGTGCCTGTGTTCGTGAAGGGGGGGGGGTTATTGCAGTTTTGATTTAATCCTCAAGACTTCATTGGTCCCAACATCACCTTCGAGGTGTAGCCTTGGAAGTTTTCCGCAGTGGGAATAGGAAAGAAAGAAAGAAAATCATGACAAAGGTCTGACATGGGCAGCCCCTGGGTGGTCACTGTTAATGAACAGAGAGGAAATTAATGCAATAGCACAAAGCAGACATCGACCTGCAATCTCAGCAGATAGTAACATACAACTATGTATCCAAACGCTTGGGACTGATTGTGAGCAATTGGAGAAATATCCTTCAGGTTTTTTTTTTGTTGTTCTTAGCTTAATGAGTGTTATTTCCCTTCATTGAAGTTCTGCACTCTTAGCATGAATTGTTGTGAATTACTTTGATGCATCTGAAGCATTGCACAATTGCAGACCATGCAGTGTACGTGAGTAGTCCACTTCAAGAAATGACGTTGTATTTAATAAGGTTAATGAACATATTTCTTTTCCCCCAAAATGATAGAATACGCAATGAGAGCGAGAGAAGGGGTGGCCGGAAGGAAGGCGTGTGTTGAAGGGTGCATGGAGTGAAGAAGGGAGCCACTTTGATCAGGGGCTCAGAAGATTATTTCGAGAAAAGGTAGCCAATGAGAGGGCAGAGGATAGGTGATGGCCGGCCTTGTAAATGTCAGATCTAAAACTCTCGCAGTAAGTACTGGGAATAGAGGTTAATGGCGGAAAGGGGAATACAGAGCATTGAAGCAAATGCAAGGTGTTGGAAAATGATGTAAGTATGTGCATTTCCAGTAACCATAGAGGAGTGAGGGGGACGACGTTAACTCTACATTCACCTCTAGTGGGAAGGAGGTATTTGAATCGGGATGACTATGCTGCGTGCCTCTTAGCTGGTCTGTTGGAAAGCTTTATAACCATGATGAACCCAAACATAATGTGCATCTATTAATGAGTGTCCTCAGTTGCTGCCCACGAAACTACTGATCCATTAGCCAAGCATGTTATGATAAATGGGTGCTCCAGATTTTTGCTTATTGTTCACGTGATTGCCACCACCTGTCAACTGTTTGAGTTCGTGGGAGAGATTGCGAGAGTACCTGTATGAAGAACCTAGAGATAAGAGCAAACGTGAATAGAGACCTCGCCCTAATTTCCTTCCCGTAGACACCACAGTGAAAAAATCATCTCCGACCATAGTAACTGATCATTGTAATAAGGTTTGGTGTTCATTTCATTTCCGTCTCCCGGCTATTATTTCACATTTATTCACGTGGAGGAACTTGCAGCACCCGGGAAGCATGGAGATAGAATAAGAATGAGGGGGTTATCAGTATATCTAGCAAAGGAACAGAACTAGAGTATATGAGTGAAAAAGGGGGATGGGAAGCGAGGACACATGAGGAGAATGAAAAAGGGAGAAAGGTTTGTTGTCACGGTGTGCAGGAGATGGAGAGCTGAACTACTAAGGGTGTGAGGAAGTGGAGGAAAAGGGGCATATACTGAAACATGTGAGGAGAGTGTGTGAGGGAATGTGAATAGGTGTGTATGAAAATGAGAGAAAGAGAGGAGATGTAGGTAAGAAAAGTGTGAGAACGCAAGCGGGAAGAAATATAAACGAAAGTATACGGGAAGGAGAAAGGTAGAACAAGGATAAAAAGGGTCTCGAGAGATAATCCATAAATTCTCGGGTCCCCCCCCCCTTGCAATCGCATAGAGTATCACTTGTGAATCTCAAGAAGTCTGGGCAACCGAATGAGCATCTTTTCCCTTGGGATTAAGAGCCCAATATTTTGGCGATCCTACTGGGGATCTCTAAAGAGGATATATTCAAGAGCAATTGTGGACTCAGAGTAAACAAAAGTGGCATAGTAGGAGTTAATTGAACAAAACATAGGTGTGTGTAAGACACTTTCCCTTGGACTAAGAGTGCAATCATTTTGGTGCGTTTGTCGGGAATAAGCTTGGCAGGTCTCTATAAGAGAGTGCCATAGGTTCGCCTAGTGCCACATGTTGGCCGAGCTTGCGGACCCTAGATCTAGTACATGAGCGAGGGGAGCTCATCCTCAGGAGGAACGCAAACACAAAGAGAAGAGCGCGCTCAGAGAAGAGCCCTTGAAAGAGAAAGGAAGAGGTGGGAGTCGCAAGGTGAGTCGACTTTGACTAGCTCGAAGAAATCTGCCAAAAACGTGTACTCCCATAGAAGAGTTGCGAATCAAGTGCAAAAGTTTGGAGGGATCTTGAGGCCGCGTGCACTAAGTTTCTGGGATCGAAGCGATATTGACATCACATCTCTGTTTGAAATGGCTCAGTGGATTTCGGTTCATTTGGGGGACTTCACCAAGTTCTTAAGTGCTTGGGACGAGGATCCGGATAGTTTTATCTAGTTGTTTGAGGTTACTTGTGAGGCCAATGAGGTAGTTCACCAGGGTCAAAGGTTGAGGATTTTTCCGGCTATTCTCCGAGATGAGGAAGCCAATTGGTATGGGAATCTGATACCACAAGAGCATGGAACTTATCAGATGCTCAAGGAAGCCTTCTTGGCAAAGTTTCGACGACAAGGCTTCCAAGATAGATTGGCCCAACAGATGGATTATTTGCGAGAGGGAGTCAATGAAAGCATCGATAACTACATTCAGAGAATGGAAACCTTGGTAAGAAAGATGGGCGCGAATGCCCCGAATGATGAGACATTGAAGAGAAGATTCATTGCGGGATTGAGAGATCCTACGGCGCAACAGCATATCAGCCTGACAAGACCTGCAACTTTAATAGATGCTAAGGAACAAGCAAGGCTTTGGGAGGAAGTACAATTATGTCAACAAGGAAAGATGGAGCTCTTATACGAGCCAATGGGAGGCCCAGGAAACATACCAATGAAAGATCCTGGCCAAGGAAGTCCCGCATTGACGACCCCAACTTTTGTAGCTACCACTAGCACGCCAGGCGAGGTGAAGCCTGCGTTGACTGAAGAACGAATATTGGAGTTGGTCACACAAGCTATAAAAGCTGCCACAATGACCCAGAAAACATACACAGTGAAACAAGAGGTAACTACAAACCCCAACCAAGTGTTTAGATCGAATACATGGTGTGGAAAGTGCCATGGTTACGGCCATCTGGCTTCAGAATGCCCTACAGTCTCGAGAGTATTCATAGATAGATCGCCACCTAGAATTTGTTGCACTTTTTGTGGAAGGATAAATCACACGGAGGACCGATGTTACAACAAGAGAGCCTATGAAGAGAGGACCATGAAATCGGGAGATACAAGAGAAAGATCCTACACGGGATTGCCTGCTCAAAGTGTCCCACCCATATCTCGTTGGGAAAACAGACAAACTTATAGATATGTTGCTCAGGGTCAGGGAGGAGACTATCCGAGAGGAGCCGCACATGATCAAAGGAGAGATGGTCCAATCCAGTGTTGGAGATGCCATGGCTTTGGCCATACTCAATGTAGATGTCCAAATGAAAAGAAACCAGTTGATTATACCCCGCTATGTAGGTACTGTAGTGGAGAGGGCCACTTTGATGAAGACTGTCCAAAATGAAGAGCGGCCACCGGCAAGGATAAGGGGCCAGTAGGGTCCTCAAATTATGTTGAGAATGAGATGCATTCCACACCGAGAGCTCAAGAGCCAGTTCCTACGATCGGAGTGGTGTTTAGGACACTGAACCCTCAAGAAGGCTCTAGCTCGTCAATGCACTTTGTGGATGCTTACCAGGCCAAGAAACCGCATAAAGAGCCAACTGTGGCAGTAGTCACAAGGACTCAAGAGTATTTGAAGAAACATCTAGAAGGCGAAAGCAAAAAAGCTAGCCAAGAGAAGATACCCGAACATGGAGAAGTAGAAAACCAAGTTGGAGGATTTGCTGAGTAGCAAGAGTTTGAGGATGGGGAAGAGATAGAGATTCTTCCACCAGTGACCAAGGAGTTTGTGCCAGGCATAGCACCATTCCCTGAAAGATTAAGGGCTCCAAAGTGTAGGAAGGAAAGACAAAGTTTGGAGGAAGTGGACATCGTAAAGCTGCTCGCTGACACGGAAGTCACGTTGGACATTGGGCACATTGCTGAAATGTTCACCTGCATATAGGAAACAATTCTACAACGAATATATTAAGAAGCCGAGGAAAGCTCGAGATAAAAAGAGACAAGATAAAGAGGTCCAAGGTATGATTCAAAGTATTACGACGCAAATTGATTCGAATGCTCCAGCTGTACAGTCGAGATTAAAGGATATGCAGTCCCTGGTGCTCAATTAGATAGTGGAGCCGTAGTCAACCTTATGACTGAGTACATGATGAAAGCTTTGGGCCTCAACCACATGGAAGAAACTCCGATGTCCTTGAGGATGGCAGATCAAACGCAAGTAAAGCCTGCAGGTCTTTTGAAGAATGTAAGCACAGTTGTGGGCGGTCTAGAATTTAAAGTTGATTATTTGATAGTAAGACCAAGGACCTAGGAGGCCACTTTCTCGATCTTACTCGGATAGCCATGGCTTATGCAAGCCAATTGTGTGCATGACTGGCGCACAGGTTTCATTCCAATAGGTCCAAAGTCTGATCGGATTCAAATCCAAGTATCCCCAAACTCGATCGACAAGAAGAAGACAATTAAAGTCGATGAGATGGAAAAGAAAGAAAAGGAGAAAATAAGGCAAGAGATGGCACGAGCTAGGTTTTCTTTGAACACGGAAACCTACAAGAATCTGCTTCAAGACGGGTTCAACTTGCAGCTCTCCAAGAATCGAGACACGAAGCTGGGAGAATATCAAAATCCGTTGCTCTATAAAGACGATTCCGATCAAGAACTACTAGGATGGTTGGCAAGTACAGGTGAGGCTGAGTGCTATACAATGCACATCGACCTAGTGGAGAAGGATAAGAAAATGAGCCAGGTGGTGGATCCTCATGCAAGGAGGGAAAACTCTTTGAAAAATAGAAAATGCTCTTTTGGAACTCGTGATCGAGGATATAATCAAACGTTGACAAGGAACCAAAACAGTAAGTTGTCGTCTAGTACCAGGAGAGTACATGATGTCATGAGCAAGGGTACATGCAAAGGAGAGCACGAGGGCAAAGGTAGATCCAGGAGAGAAAAGTGGTGTGTGGATCACGACAGTTCTAGTAAGGAATTAGTTGATCGAAAGGAGAACCTCTTGAAAGCAAGAGATAAGGAGAACCAAGGTGGTGGTAAAGAGAGGATTTTTCAGACATGAAAGATTGGAGAAAGAACTTGCATTAGGAAATGCACCAGAAAAGAGTACAGTGAGTAAAGTGCTTTATGCAAAGAAAACGTGTAAGAATGGCGACGGCCGAAAGGACTTAGGATTGGCCCATGCCGAGCATGCAAGAGTTATTCAAAGGAGGTTTGATTGGATTAGATGCCAGGATAGCGAGCAGAACGTATAAGGATCTATAGGTGAATGTGCATGGAAAGGACTTCGAGTGAGCGGTTGGATGATGGCACTTTTTTGTGTGATTTGGATGTTCTTACGAGAGATGTGTGGTTGGATACGAGAACGAAGCGAGAAGGCCTTTCTCTACTTGTTCATTCAATTTACCTTTTGTTTGCTGGAATTGCAGAAATTGGTAAACCAAGTGTGTTACTATGCAGGATCACTGAGGACTACGCGATCGATGGCTGATCAAGTATACCAGAGCGCTCTGTTCGACCTTGTCGTATATTTTTCAGATCAAGCATTAGAAATCATGGAGATATCGATTGAGAGCTTTCAGACAAACTATGACGTGGAGGCACACTGGCTTGTACGCTTTTGGAATCAAGGTATGGACATTGACTTTCCATTTCCCCAATTCGAGGCATATCTACTTAGTTGGGCTGGATATGCCAAGGATCCGTACTTCTACTACGATAGCACGATGGAATTGTCGAACGAGGTAAATGATATCTATTGGGCTTGGGCAGATCTGTTAATGATAGGTAGCGATGACGGAGCTCCTGAAGTTGAGCCTGACTCGCCCTAGGGAAGTCGTTGGGATGTGAGTATGAGGTGAGGCTATATGAGACATCCAGGAGACCCACATTCTAGATCATCTAAGGATAGGTATATGAGGGACCAAGGCATAGCCGGTTGTACTTGCCTAGTGAAAAGTCAAATCGATGACACATATGTAGTATCTGTAACTAAGAGAGTGGGGGTAAAGAGATGGTTGATCTATCAAAGGCTGGAGTGTGTATGTTTGCATGCATGTGTGAAAAAAGTGGAAAACATCCCTTTCTTCCTCTCCCTAATTCTCAGGACTAGGGTAAATTAATTAACAAAAAAAAAGAAGAAAAGAAAAAAATTTGTGTTGTTGTGATTGTACCCAACGCGCTATGGTGGGCTAGTAGGTGGGTGGAGTTATCCTAGCCGGGTGGTTAGGACCACGAGCCGCAGCTAGTTTCGCCATAGGCTATGGATGTATATGTTGGTGTCTACGTGCCATAATGGGTTGGTAGGTAGGTGGAGCCATCGTGGCCGGGCGGTCACGACCACGAGCCGCATCCAGCTTCGTTATGGGCTAGCTTTATATGTTATTTGTTATCATTATGTGGTTGTGTGTTGTGCGCTACATTGCATTGGTAGATGGGTGGAATCAACCTGGCCGGGTGGTCAGGGCCACGAATCGCATCCAATGTCAACATAGGCCAACGTGTGAATATAAATAAAATTTACATATGAAATTATCCCCCACTCCTGAGGGGGAGAGAGAGAGAGAGAGAGGGAAGGGCAATGATCGCCTGGAAGGGAACATTATTTGCTTGTGTGATTGGTATATGGTGGCTTGTGACAGATCAGCTCACTCTGAATCAACATTCTCAAAGGCACGGATACTATATATGTACTTATGGGTGAGATCTTTAGCAAGGTAATGCAACGGTCTTGTTTTATAACTTGTGTGCTCTATCCAAGGGTTTTCTAGTGCGTGGCATACTCTAGGGTTTTTCTGTAGGGCTTGACTTGTACTTGAGTCTCGATGACTTTAGTAGGACGATGATGGGGATTCTTTGGAAGTGTCTAGTCATGGAATAATTGTACATAGCGAATAGTAGGGTCAATAAAGGGGTATGTATTTTGGGTATTTTGCATATCCTATTGGATTCATTTCAGTTGTCGTTGTTTATTTCGGTATTTTCTTTTCTGTTTTCTCACAATGACAATTGTATGTGTAAGGCATGGAAAGGTATGAATGTGTTACTTTGGTTGAGACTATTTTGATAGTGGAGTGCATGAAAATTGATGCATGTTGGAAATGGAGTTGCATATATGTGCGTGTTCTTGGATCATTTTGTAAGTGAATGATTTGTATGTATTCATGAGTGATTTTTTTGAGCACTAATAGCTTCAATGAGTGCAGGTCCAGTGGGAATGATGGCTCGATGAAGAGGTATGCAAATAAGTTGTACACTGACATTCTCATGGCTGTTTGGATTATATTGCAGCAAGAGTGGCTTGTCGAGGAAGACTTCGCAAATACGAAGAGGGGAGTATGTTAGCTCAAGAAATGGTTGGTTTTTATGCACTAATGTGTTGCTATTTGGCAGGAAAAGATGTTTGATTGCAGGTTATCGAGAATATGAGCATGTTCAAGATGCAATCACTTGTGTTGAGCTGATGCACTTTGAAGGAATCCATCCAGATCCCAACACTTTTGTTCATATCCTGAAGTGCTAATAGTATACACAGATTTACCACAAGTTTTGGAAACATTGAAACGCTCAGAGTTTACATTTTGTGATGATCTTGTTGTTACGGAGATTTTATGGATAAGTACTCAAATCGATGATGATTTAACAAGAGCAATTGGTTTAAAAGATGATCAGTTTATAAATCCGTTTCCTTATGAAGCATCACCTTGCTAAGGCTATCGAACAAGTTCATGGTGCTCCCTACGGGTTTTAAGCTACATATGACATGGAGACTAAAATGTCGGCTTTTATTGGGGATTATTATGAAAGGAATACAACATGAAAGCCCTCGATGCTAAGGAGGACAACATGGACTTCTTCAACCTTTTGCTGTGGGAAGCTTCTACGAGTTTTTGAGCAGACAAAGGTTACACTTGCGGGTTAGCTCTCATTCAACTCATGGCTGTGGAAAGGCTGAACGAGGTAGCGTACATGGAAATTATTTCTATGGTAGTTTTTCACCGGAGCGATTGCAAGCATGAGAGCTAACGACTTCAATCAGATATCTATGAATTTAATTTGGTAGATGTAATAGGCCAAAACTCCATTTCACTCCGTTTCCTTTGCAGATCTAACGAAAGGGGAGGGGGTTTTTTTTTTTTGTACTATCTTCTTCTAGAGTGGCAGGGGCGCAACTTTATCTCCTGTCGCACGATATACAAAAACAAAAAGGGGGGGCTTCTGAAGTGGCTACGGGCACCAGTGTGGGAAGGATACACGACCGAGAAAAATAGGTGCATCACAGAGAGCTTTTGAGGGCTTTGACATTGGCAAGTTCTCCAAGGGAGGCACTGTTCTCGGGATAGATTTCCCCTCTTCTGCATGAAAAAAGGGTTCTTTGTTTTGGGAGCCGATGCCGCAAGGGTAGATCAACTCCAACGAGCATTGGAATCGATTTTTGGAGATAGATCATGAAGTTGCTGCTCTGAGTTTGAGGGGAGTTTAGCAAGTTGGGGTGTTTCGAGAAGCAAAAAAGAAAAAGGGGAAACAACATCGCTTTGGGAGAGGTTCATCCCACCACTATCCAGGACTTGCCGAATTGTTGTAGCCAAGGGCTTCAGAAGGGTTCCTTGATACGTTTGAGCAGGGTTGGGAACGAGGACTGCCAATGCATTGGAGTTATCACTTTGTGCGGGACAGGAGGCAATGCGAGAAAGCACATGCAGAAGGGGAGTTTGTTTTGTTTGTTTCACCTGAATAGAGGTTGGAGGATACAATTCCAATCGTGCCTATGTTCGTGAACGGGGGGGGTTATTGCAGTTTTGATTTAATCTTGAAGACGTCATTGGTCCCAACATCACCTTCGAGGTGAAGCGTTGGAAGTTTGCCGCAGTGGGAATAGGAAAGAAAGAAAGAAAATCATGACAAAGGTCTGACATGGGCAGCCCCTGGGTGGTCACTGTTAATGAACAGAGAGGAAATTAATGCAATAGCACAAAGCAGACATCGACCTGCAATCTCAGCAGATAGTAACATACAACTGTGTATCCAAACGCTTGGGACTGATTGTGAGCAATTGGAGAAATATCCTTCAGGTTTTTTTTATTTTGTTGTTCTTAGCTTAATGAGTGTTATTTCCCTTCATTGAAGTTCTGCGCTCTCACCATGAATTGTTGTGAATTACTTTGATGCATCTGAAGCATTGCACAATTGCAGACCACACAGTGTACGTCAGTAGTCCACTTCAGAAAATGACGTTGTATTTAATAAGGTTAATGAACATATTTCTTTTCCCCCAAAATGATAGAACACGCAATGAGAGCGAGAGAAGGGGTGGCCGGAAGGAAGGTGTGTGTTGAAGGGTACATGGAGTGAAGAAGGGCGCCACTTTGATCAAGGGCTAAGAAGATTATTCCAGAAAAGGTAGCCAATGAGAGGGCAGAGGATAGGTGATGGCCGCCTTGTAAATGTCAGATCTAAAACTCTCGCGGTAAGTATTGGGAATAGAGGTTAATGGCAGAAAGGGGAATATGGAGCATTGAAGCAAATGCAAGGTGTTGGAAAATGATGTAAGTATGTGCATTTCCAGTAACCATAGAGGAGTGAGGGGGATGACGTTAACTCTACATTCACCTCTAGTGGGAAGGAGGTATCTGAATCGGGATGACTATGTTGCATGCCTCTTAGCTGGTCTGTTGGAAAGATTTATAACCATGATGAACCCAAACATAATGTGCATCTATTAATGAGTGTCCTCAGTTGCTGCCCACAGAACTACTGATCCATTAGCCAAGCCTGTTATGATAAATGGGTGCTCTAGATTTTTGCTTATTGTTCACGTGATTGCCACCACCTGTCAACTGTTTAAGTTCGTGGTAGAGATTGCGAGAGTACCTGTATGAAGAACCTAGAGATAAGAGCGAACGTGAATAGAGACCTGGTCCTAATTTCCTTCTCGTAGACACCAGAGTGACAAAATCATCTCCGACCATAGTAACTGATCATTGTAATAAGGTTTGGTGTTCATTTCATTTCCGTCTCCCTTCTGTTATTTCACATTTATTCATGTGGAGGAACTTGCAGCACCCGAGAAGCATGGAGATAGAATAAGAGTGAGGGGGTTATCAGTATATCTAGCAAAGGAACAGAACTAGAGTATATGAGTGAAAAAGGGGGATGGGAAGCGAGGACACATGAGGAGAATGAAAAAGGGAGAAAGGTTTGCTGTCACGGTGTGCGAGAGATGGAGAGCTGAACTACTAAGGTTGTGAGGAAGTGGAGGAAAAGGGGCATATACTGAAACATATGAGGAGAGAGAGTGTGAGGAGAGTGTGTGAGGGAATGTGAATAGGTGTGTATGAAAATGAGAGAAAGAGAGGAGATGTAGGTAAGAAAAGTGTGAGAACGCAAGCGGGAAGAAATAGAAACAAAAGTATACGGGAAGGAGAAAGGTAGAACAAGAATAAAAAGGGTCTCGAGAGATAATCCATAAATTCTCGGGTCCCCCCCTTGCAATCGCATAGAGTATCACTTGTGAATCTCAAGAAGTCTGGGCAACGGAATGAGCATCTTTTCCCTTGGGACTAAGAGCCCAATATTTTGGCGATCCTACTGGGGATCTCTAAAGAGGATATATTCAAGAGCAATTGTGGACTCAGAGTAAAAGAAAGTGGCATAGTACGAGTTAATTGAACAAAACATAGGTGTGTGTAAGACACTTTCCCTTGGACTAAGAGTGCAATCATTGTGCTTCAAATAGTTTTTAATTAAGGTTGAAAATTTATCAGCATTTAAATTGGGCACCCTTTGTTTTGATCGAGGGGGGAATACATGTTTTCTAATTTTGATGCATTTCTAGCTGAGCATGGGATGAAACATTAGTGTACAATGCCCTATACAACTCAATAAAATGGAGTTTCTAAAAAAAAGGAACATGTCTCTCATGGTGATGGTGAGGTGTGTGATCAAAACTCAGGTGTTACCACATAGCTTCTAATTTGAGGCTATTATATGTGCAACATATGTATTTAACAAGTGTCCCACCAAAGCAGTGCAATCGATCACTCCATATGAGGCTTTACATGTTCATAAGCCATCAATTGCTCATCAACGTGTGTTTGGTTGTCTGGCATATGTATTAATGCCTGAACAACAACGTAGGAAATTGGATGATAAAGCAGTTTAATGTAGTTTTGTTGGGTACAATTTTGAAAGCAAAGGCTATCGTCTGTATCATCCACAAACTAAATGCAATTTTGGCTAGTTGTAATGTTGTTTTTTTGGAAGATGCAATTCAATGATACTTCCATGTATCAAGAAAACTTCAGTTCACTCTAGAGATGTGTATGACACTTTACTAGCTCTAGAGATGTGTATGACACTTTTTTGCTTATTTTATAGGTGGAGAATGAAGTGCTGGTCCAAATGAGGTGATTCTCAGCCTTTATAGGTTCCACATGATGATGTTGATCATTCCATTTTTTATGCAGATTTACACGATGCACTTGTTGATGAGAGGGCTGATATAAAGGAGTCAAAAACTATGCCTAAATGGCTGGTGCAAACTTTGAGAGATAGCAAATTGTATTCATCTCTATCATATCGTACTTGTTCACACTCTCATAGTGCTTCCTTTGCATCAAATTGTGAGGCTCTCATAGTGCTTGCTTTGCATCAAATTGTTATGCAATGGTTGCCTCTAGTCTTTGTGATGGGAATGAGCATGTTTTCTATGATGAAGCACAAAATTTAGAAAATTGGATGGCTGCTATGCAATCCTAATATGATGCTATTTTGAAGAATGGTACTTGGTCCTTTCGTGATTTGCCTCCAAGTAAAAAGGCCATTGGCACCAAATGGGCATACTATTGGAAACAAGTCAAAATAGTCCAACTTCAATAGCCATAAAAAGTGTTCTTTATAAAAGTCCTTCAAGGAATGACGTGGGCATGCTGGTTAGAGCAATCGGCTTCCAAAGCTCACACCGAGTTCGAATCCTGTACCCAGCGACGGTGGCAGAGTTTTTTGCATAGAAACCAAAATTAGGCACAATTAAATCCATTCCTAAATTTATAACACTTTCACTAAAATCAAAGTTCAGCGTCAATTAATTCGTGATTGTTATTTTTCCTTTTTGTGCTTTCCAAGAAACACAAGGCTATATAAGAAGAGGCCATCCTCATTGTTTTGCATCTTCTCATGCTCAAGCTAGAGCACTAGCTCAACATGAGGAGGTCATCTTGGAGGAAGTGTTCTCACACACTTGAAGGAGGTGTACTCTACATCAAGAGATTTTGGAGGAGTTCGTGTTAGCTTACCATTAGCATCAGTTCTTGAGTTATTATGAGTAACAAGTGTATTTTTGTTCCTACTTGTTAGTTCACTAGTTTCAGATTTAGATTAAAAAAATTCAAGATTGTTGTAAAACACTCCTAAACTTCTCATATTCTCCACTCTTCATACCTCTTAGGCACACAACCTCTTGTATCTATTTCCTATTTTTGCCTAAATTCAAATATTGTCAGTTTGTATCATATTCATACATTATTGGGATTTATTGTTATTGTGGTCCACCCCACTTCCAACATATACAAGTTGAAATGTAAGCTTGCCTGATGGAACAATTGATAGGTATAAGGCTAATCTTGTTGTGAAAGCTTATGCTCAAGAGAGGGGCATTGATTTTGATGAGACCTTTGCACCCACTTGTTGAATCACGATCTTCATAGAATATGTGGACTTGAAGGTCATCATGGTTGGATTATACATCAATTGGAGATTAAAACTGCATTCCTGAATGGTGATTTAGATGTAGAAGTGTATGTATTTTAGCCTCATGATTTTGTGTGGAAAGGGCATGAAAACAAAGTATGTAGGTTGAAAAAGGCATTATATGGTTTGAAGCAAGCACCACTTGCTTGGTATGAAAAGATACATGCCTACTTGATTGCACATGGTTTTGAGAATAGTACAACTGAGAGCGCCTTATATGTTAAGCGTGCAAATGATGTATTTCTAATCATTGTTGTGTATGTTGATGCATGTTGCTCATTGGTCCTAATGAGAAGCACACTGCTAAGTTTAAGGTTGATTTGCATGCCTCTTTTCAGATGTCAAATTTGAGTCATTTGCACCATTATTTGGGCATTCAATTTATGCAAGTTGATGGGGGAATGGATTTGTGTCAAACTAAGTATATTGACACATTATTGGAGCATTTTGGCCTTAAACATTGGAAACCAATATCCTATAAAAACATGTTTATGGTTGATTCTTCATGATGTTGGAGATGCATTTGATGTTGTTCTCTATGAACATGCTATTGGATGCTTGATTTATTTATGCATAAGTCAGCCTGATATTCAATTTGTTGTCTCGTAGATGAGTAGTTTTATGCATTTCCTAGGTGACAAGCATTGGCAAGTGGTTAAGTGCATATTTTGCTACTTGATCCTGGCTATGTGGATTGTTTTATCCCAAGGGGGGATCATTGTCGCTAGATTTATATGCTTTTTTTTTGGTAGTGATGTGTGTGAACACACTCAAGACCGTTGGGGCATTTTTTGCCTCTTTAAGAGGTTTTTTTTCCCTGGCTTGTATATACGCCTATAAATCTAAGAGGTTACTTGCAAGTTGTTTGTCAATTTATGCAATATTCATACATGGATTTCATGTATATACACTTTATGTTACAAAAAATAAAAGTCTCTACAAAGGGATAAAAGCCGTAATTTTTATTTTGGCTCTATACTATTTAAAAGATTAAATTTGGATTTAAATCTCTCAAGCATGCTATAGCAAGGAGGCAATTATCACCTTCTTCGAACTTTGACACTCTTTAGTTATCATTTTGGGAGAGGGATTGAGTGTTTGAAAGGGGAAAAGACAAGATTGGGTTCCATATATCCACATTGGATTTATTTTTTGTTACCCTTCACTTTCTCTAGACACACCATGGAAAGTGTAGGGTACAAGGATGCACTTATGCATGAGACACAACTAGAAATTGCATCCAAAGAGGATGAAAACATAGAGTTTCACGAAGAAGAATAGGACATAGACATGTACGATGAGTTCCTTGCACACAATCACCATGCTATGTTTCTAGAGCACACTTAGACACTTGAATCGCGTATGAATATGCTTGCTATCTCACTTGATGAATTAGAAAATCAACTCACTTATATACACACACAACTGCAAGCAAAGTCTATGCCACACATAGAGAATCGTAGTATTAGTAAGAAGAAATAAGATGATTTGATACCGTCATAGGAAGTAATAGTCACAATGCTTTTATAGTTAAAGACTTGAAGCCTCCATAGTTTATTGGGAAAGATATGGTGGAACAAAGACGTTGTGTACACATTCCTTGAGAAGTAAAATGATTTACACCAGTTTATGTGGGTATCACCAAGATATCTGTTTTGCCATGTGCTGGTCAAAAGATCCAAAATACAGAGATAAGGATTATCCAATGATGATTTTGAGAAAGTCAAGAAGAATAGTCTTTGTTTCAGATGCCTCTCACGAGCCACACCCAATGGAATTCTGCACTTCGCCAGGGGAAAGAATAGAAAACACTAAACACTAATGGAACCCCAAAAGAAAAACGGATTGTCCACTTACTATAGACTTTACCCATACATGGAAGTGCATGTTGCAAATATGTAGAGTTCTCTCATGAAGATACGATGCATTCATGAAACCTAACCAAGTCCATGTGGTCAATCTTTTTTTGGATCACACAATTTAGTGAGGTTGCATGAGTCGATACAGAGGGCACACATTAGAGTAATGATTGGTTATTCTACAACCCACAATATCATCAATTATGATTTAGTTAAAAAGATTAAACTTTATCAAAGTCTGAGCACTCAGTGCTATTTAATTTCCATAATTCAAGGAGAAGATAAATGCATACATGATACTATGGTATTCAATCTAGAAGTTTAGTTTCAAGGCTATCGAGATGAGCTTAGTTTCCAAAGTATGAATATGGAGCTAATGGACTTAGTACTAGGATGTGATTGGCTATGGGGTCTAGGGGATATGTGAAACAAAGTTATGACACTTAACTTTGGAGTTCAGTAAGGATGGAGCAGTTACTAAATCTAGGATGAACACGATTTACCCAACATGCCCTGGATCTACTCTCTAGAACTCCACCAAATGTTAGAGAAAGATTCACTCCAAGGATTGTACATGATTATTCCCTTCTTAAGATTTATTTTTACAAAGCTTTGTGATTTAAGTGCTTTAATAAAGATATTATGTTTACTTTGGATAATTACTCTTTCTTAGATGTTGTTATAAATCATTTTAAAAGTTTAATGTGTGAGTATGGAGATGTCTTTGCGAAGGAGTTATTAGGTGGAACACTGCTTGCCAGGGGAGATGTAGACCTTGCTATTGAATTGATGTTTCATACAAAATCCACTAGTATAGGATGATTCAAGCCTAAATGGAGGAAATATAAAGGAAAATACAAGGTTATCTTAACAAGGTTTAATTATACCAACTCACTCCCCTTGTACAATACCAATTTTGTTGGTAATAAAGGGGGACGACTCCATGAGGATTTGCATTGACTACGAAGCAGTTAATAAGGTAATGATTAAGAACAATTTCTCATGTGTAGGATGGGAGATTTGTTTGATGAGTTATATGGAGAGATGTGTTTTAGCACACTAGATGTAAGATAAGGATATCATTAAGTTAAGATAAAAGCAAGAGATGTCCCAAAAATTGCTTTCAAGTCAAGGTATTGTCTTTGCAACAGCTTTGATTTTACAAGTAGTGGACCCCAATCAGCCATTCAAGCTGATGCGAGTGAATTTATAGTTGGTGCAATATCGATATGAGAAGAACATCCCGCTTCTTTTGAAAATAAGAAGTTAGATCTTGCCCAATGTAACTATTCAATATATGAGGAGTTGTATGTTATTATTGTATGGCACTAAAGTCATTATTCTCTTTGCTCAAGAGAGTATTAAGTGGTTCTTTGACCAAATAGATCTGAAAGGAAAAAGGACCTACCATGAGGATCCCTTCAAGTGTTTGACTACAAGCTTAGAGAGAGGAAGGGGAAGTTTATTGTAGTAGTTGAATCACTTAGTCGCATATCCATGATTGATGGACTAAGTTTTACTTGAATCATCAATGATGTAGGATGTATCCTACATATTTTCTCCAATTGGGGAAGTCATAGAACATATGGATCTAGTGACAAGGGTTTCCACTGAAGATGAAGAGTTGATGATCACTCAAGGACTCCAATGGGAAAATTATAATATTCAAGATGAATAATTGCTTTATAAAGGAAAAGTCTCCCAAAGAATTGAGTTCAGAAACCAAGTTTTGTATGAATGCCATGATGCACCAAGCATGGGACACTTAGGAATCTATGAGAGTTATGATCTTGTTAAAATAAAATTTTATTGGCTTGGATTTTATCAAGATGTCCAAGACTATGTACTTAGGTGCATGAAGCACTTGGTCAATAAAGTTGAAAGGTGAAAGATGGGAGGATTACTTCATCTACTATATGCTCTCGATGGAAACTAGGAGAGTATCCCCATAGATTTTGGAGTAGGAACATATTGTAGAGTAGGATTACCCAAGGTTAAGACAGGACACGATTCAAGTTGAGTAGTTATGGATCGGTCAACGAAATTGTTAGGTTTATTGTGACACGTAATACAATGAAGATATCAAAATTGACTAGACTCTTTGAATGTATACCTATTGTATGGACTTCCATTACACATTACCTTAGATTGGGAATGGAAGTTCATTAGCCACTTTTCGAGAGAATTCTTCAAAAGATTGGATACTAAACTTAGCGTGAGCATGGCCGAATATCTCAAGATGGATAGGCATTGAGAGAGGATTAACCAAAGTTTAGAAGACGTGCTTCATGCATATGTTAGTGAAAGGCAAACTAGACTCACTTCCTATTGTAGTGTTTGCGTACGTTAGTGCCAAGCACTTGTCTACAAGACAATGTACATAGTTCATTCATGCCTATCTTCGGTTTTCAACCTAAAGCTACTTATACAATGTGATTGCAACATGAGTAGACCCAAGTTGCAAAGGTTTTCTTAGAGAATATGCTTATATTAGCTAAGGACAATAGTAGGAGAGCTCATGATAGAGCTAGAGCCTATGCTAATCTTCAAACAAGAGAGAGAAATTTTGAAGTACAAAAATAAGTATATCATAAAGGACCTCCAAGATCTGAAACCATGTCAATGGGACTTTTTCATAAGTTTTCACCTAGGTGTTGTGGTCCATCCATAACAATTAAGCAAATAGGAAAGATGCTTACGAGCTCCACCTCCCAAAAGGTAGTCAAATTCATAAAGTCTTTCAAAATTAGCTAAAAGGAAATCTTGAAGAATTTGTTAACCACATCATGAGATTGTAGAGCATATCTCAATACAATCTACTCACATAAGCTAGGTGTTGGAAAACGCAACCTTCCACAAGAAGGATGACACATATTTTTAGTTTTGGTGAGTTTTAGACAAAAGTAAACAATGATCAAACCAAGGTCAAATATGCTCAAAATCTTGTAGAAATTCTTATCCAGATTCGTAATGTGCTATTCAAGATTTATCCAATGATATATCATGTGCTAAATTTGGAACATATTTAGGTAGTCAAAAGTCAAACCCTAATCACATATCAAAGTCAAAAACGTTTTTGAAAAGTAGTTTTTAAACTCAAAAGCAAGATATTTTTTATATTTTATCAATTATATGCCAAAATCATGCACAAAATATAAAAAATATATTAAAAAAATCTATTAAAAGTGGGCGGAATTTTAGTCATGAATTACGAGGAATGTGCTTTTTTCATTTATTTTTTAGCTTTTCAATTACGCTTTTCATATAGAATAAAAAACTATATAAACAAGAAAGTTGTGGCAAATAAATTATCAGCTTTTGGATGCTCAACCTTGAGCTAGGTTATGGAGGTCTCTCTTCAACCTTGGTGTTGTTGGATTTAGGGTTATTGGAGAGAGTACATGCACAAAAGCAAAATGAAAAGAAGAGCGTACTCACAGAATGAAAGAGTATGAGACTCAAAAGTGAGTAGACCATGCAATGGGAAATCTCACATGGATTAGAGTGAGCTTTCCAAGAGCCTGGAATAGGATCCTCAAGCTTCTAACCAAGTTCAAATGGGCAAAGAGGCCCTCTTTATAAAGAGTTGAAGGGGGCTCTCCAAAGTACATCAAATGTGGGATAATGCACCTTGAAGGAGAATGAATACACAGGTAGAAGCAAATGGCAAGGTAACTTGAATTTGAGTGCCTCCTAGATACAAAATGGAGATGCACTCATGCAGACACAAATGGAATGAAGTAGGAAAAATCATGTCATCAACACCCCCTATGCAGCTCCATTTCGGAGCAGCTCAATGCTATAGAGGTCCACCAAGCGTTGGAGTAGAACTGGAGGTAGAGTCTTTGTGAACATGTCTATCGAGTTCTCCTAGGAGGTACATTGCTCCAAAGTGATCTCCTAAGATATGAGCTTCTCATCGATAAAATGGTATTGGATCTCTATGTGCTTCATCCGAGCATGGAAGATTGGATTCTTGGTGATAGGCAAGGATGACTAGCTATCCGTGCAGATGCATGTCGAAGTAACATGCAAAACATCAATGTCAAATAATAATCATCAAAGCTAGATGGCCTCACATGCTACAAAGTTGGATGCTCGGTACTCGGCCTCAAAGGATGACAAAGCAACTGTAGGCTGGTTCTTACTTGCTCAAGAGATAGCTCCTGAGCCAAGCAATAATATATATCCAAAGGTAGACCATCAAGAATCAGGATCACTAGCCCAATATGAGTCTAAATATCCAACGAGTTCGATGTCAGGTGAGGGCAAGTTATCAAAGAAGTCTCTGAGCAACATCCTCACAAGGTTGATGTGCAAATTGATTGAGTATCCCAACTGCATAGGCAATATCTAGTCGAGTGTTGGCTACGTGAAGTAATGAGCCAACAAGCTATCGATAAGTATGCACATCCACAAGTGATGATGAATACTCCAATGTGAGCTTGATGTTTGGATCAAGTGGTGTAGATATTGAGAAACATTGGTCCATGTTATATCTGGAGAGAAGATCAAAGCAATACTTCTTCTATGATAAGAATATGCTTTCTTTTGTTTACCAAACTTCCATACCTAAGAAGTAGTGAAGTGGACCAAGATCTATCATAGACTACTCAAGGTGAAGCTGTATGATGATGAATCGGATGCATTTTTCATCTGAAACTGTCAAGATCAAGTCATCTACATAGAGGATGATTATTGCAACTAAGACCTCTTTCTGATAGATGTATAAGTTAGCATCGATATTGCTTCCTTGAAATCTTTTAGCTTCCAGGAACTTATGGATCTTTTCATACCAAGCCTTGGGAGCTTGCTTAAGCCCATAAAGTGCTTTATGAAGCTTGTATACTTTATCTTCATTTCCTTTGAGCTTGAAACCTTCAAGTTGGTCAACATATACTTCTTCTTGAAAATCTCCATTGAGGAAAGCATTTTTGATATCTAGCTAGTAAATGGGCCATTTGAAGTGTGCAATTAGTGCAAGAATTATTCTTATAGTTGTAAACCTTAGCTAGAAGTCATGCTTTTGCTTATAACCCTTAGCTAGAAGTCTTGCTTTGTATTTGTCCAATGTACCATCTAATTTGTACTTGACTTTCTATAGCCACTAAACTTCTATGACTTGATCATTTGAAGGTTTAGAAACAAGTTTCCAAGCATTGTTCTTCTCAATTGCATCCATTTCTACTTGCATAGCTTCTTTCCACTTAGGTTGTCCTTGAGCTTCTTTGTGATTGGAAGGCTATGGAATCTACTGAATCTAATGCATAAGTGCATAGTCTACATAGTGACTTTGTTCACATTGCTACTTTTCAATGAGCCTTTCTTGCACTTGGATCTTTTGTTGAGTATGTTTAAGCTTCATTAAATATCACATCTTTTGAGATTGTGATGGAGTGATTCTCAAGATCGTACAATCTATAAACTTTAGATTATTCACTATAGCCAATGAGGATATGTTTCTTTGACTTGGATTGTAACTTGTTTCAATCTTCCTTTGGCACATGTACAAAAGCTTCACTTCCAAATATTCTAAAGTAATTGACATTGGACTTGCATCCATAGTAGGCCTCGAAAGGAGTCTTATTGTTCAAAGCACTTGTGAAGCCTCTATTGATGATATGCATGGAAGTGTGTACTGCTTTTGCCCAAAACTTGAAGGGTAATGCTTTTTTGTGAAGCATGGTACATGCCATTTCCATTACACTTGGGATCTTTCTCTCAACTACTCCATTTTGGGATGGAGAGCGAGGTTGAGTGACTTGTATCTTGATCCTTTTTTGCTTTAAGAAATAATCAAAGTCTTGATTGATAAATTCACCACTACCATCTGATCTAACAGTCTTGACAGAATTGGAAGGTTCATTCTCAATTTGAGATATCCACTCTCAAAACTTGGAAAAGGTATCTGCCTTGTACTTCAAAAAGTATACCCAAATGTATGCTAAGTGGTCATCTACTAGAAGAAAGAACTAGATGGATTCGCTACGAGAAGGGGTATTCATGGGTCCACAAAGATCCATGTGGACTAGGGCAAGAGGGTTCCTAGCTCAAATGGAAGCCTCCTCGGGAATGGGGGCCATGTGTTGCTTGCCTTGGGTGCAAGCTTGGGAGATATCAAGTACTTTCCCGATCTTGGGCAATACCTTAACCATTTGTGATGTGGAAAATTTGGTTAGGTATGAGGTAATCACCTTTATAGAAGTGTTATCAAATAACACTTGCTTTTCATGGTCAATGTTAGCCTTAACTGATGGTAGGTTTATGCACAAGTTTGGATAAATAGTATGTTGGATAATTCTTTACACTCCTCATGATGATTGGTGATCTAAACTTTTCCTTTGCCTTTGATGGGGATACTTTTGTTGTTGCCTAAGTAAACTTTGCCAGTATGGATTTCAATCCCTTGGAAGGAGTTGTGATCCTTGCACATATGAGATGTGGCTCCACTATCAAAGATCCACTCTTGAGATGAAGTTGAAGTAATTAGGGCATTCTCTTCCATGGAGATGAAGATGTCTTACTAAAACAGTGAGAGCTATGCTGAGTAGACTTAGATTGGTTCCTAGAGGTAGAGGCTTTGGAGCTATTTTTCTTTTTGTAGCAAAATTTCTCAAGAGGCTTTGGAGCCATTTTTCTTTTTGTAGCAAAATTTCTCAAGATGCCCCGTTTTGCCATAGTATTATAGCTAAAATTCTTTGATGAATTTTTGGGACCTTGTTTGTGTGAGTTTCTAGTGTTATGAATAGCATGTTTTGCCTTGCTAAAGGGCCCCTTGGCCTTCATCATGGTTTCTTATGAGGATGCTAACTTTGCTTGAGAGTCATGGAGGAGCAAAAGTTGCCAAACTTCTTCCCAAATTAATACTTGGATGTGGTTGTAAAGGGTTGATACAAATGTTTCATAGGATCTAGGGAGTTTATTGAGAAGGAAAATGGCCATGTCTTCATTGGAAATTTGTCAGCCACACAATACTAGCTTCCATTGATAATCTTCAAACATTGTTATAACTTTAGTAATTGGATCATGGGGCCTAATTGATAGGTTGTGAAACTTGGCCTCTAAAGTGTAGATTTTTGAAGAATTTTTGTCCTCATAAAGGTCTTGCAAGATCTTTCAAGCTTCATTGTGATGTTTTGATGAGGTAATATGGCCCTTGGTAAATTCATCACAAGCTAGAAGTAATTGTCCTAAAGCTCGCTTGTCTTTGAAATTCCATGCATTCCAGGCTCCTAGATCACTTTCCTTGTCTCTCTCTTGATCAATTCCTTCAATTATTTCATATAAGAGGTTGGTATAAAGGTATGCCCTAATTGCATCCTTCCAAAGATTGTAGTTCGTGCTGCATAGTCATTTATCCTTTGCACAAAGATCGAAATAAATAAAGGTAAATACCATTGACTTGAAGACATTGCATTTGAAAACATTGACATTGTCAACATTGAAAATAAGTTACCACACTTGCAAAAATAAAGTCAAAATTGAACACAAGTTGAGATGGGGTTGGGGGGTTAGAGTAGCCTACACTTGATGATGAGAGAGACACCTTGGAGGGGGTCTTAGATTAGCCCTAGAATGCAAACCAAGATAGCCTTAGAGTAGGCTTAGGAGTTCATGGGTGGTCTTAGATTAGCCTCCAACCCACAAATGCACACACACTAAACAATCATTATATTTGTGATGTTACAAGAGATGGGGCACTAAGTGCCAAATGGTGTGCCAAGAAGAGGATTGAAACCCTATGAGTTTTGAATTATGTCTTTACACAATTGTAAGTGAGCCCTATTTTACAAGATATTTTCCTTGAAGTTTTTGTACAACAATGAAATGGTCAGAATTGATACAAAAGCATTGGGTAAGTTATATGAATGTATTTTTCATCCAAAAAATGTGTTGCTATGAAGAGAGAATACTTATTTCATAAGAAGTTCATATACGTTCCCTCACAAGGAATCAAATGAAGATTGCAACTCAAGTGTTCTTATGTCATCATAGGTGAGGTAACTGAATGCTATGTGGGAGATGCGATAAGGCTTGAAAACATGTGTGATGTATGGTGAAGTATGCCAAAATGATAAGGCAACATGTCTACATTGCATCCATCAAGAATGCAACTCTAAAAGAAATTCGAATGTGTTATGGCATTATAGATGAGGTCAATTTCTGTAGATCCATGTGGCCTGAGAAATGAACCCCACACAAAAAGATGGACAACACTCCATTGGTCTATCTCTCAGGGAGATGGTGGAAGGGTTGTAACCTATAGTGAAGTTGTTTTCTTGTGCGTATGGGCATCGAGTAGAGTATAATATAAAAATAGCTTCAATGGGGTAGATTCTATCTCTCTCTCTCTCTCTCATGGCCATATCTAAATGTGAAATCAAGCTGCAAATCAATTTCATATCTTGTGAATGCAACGAGCAAGAGAATTATATGTTGTTGCTTCTCCCATTGTCATTGTACTCTAGGTTAGTGTGCAACTAAAGAAGAAGCGTGATGTCTCATAGTGACACAATTCCTTTGAATGTGTCACCTCAGTCAAATATTGATGAGATCGAGAATCTCTTGGTTATGTACCAGCAACATGATCAATATCGTCCCTCCCCTATGCAATATCCAAGTTCAGTGCACATGACAAGGCCATTGAGTCCCCCTCATACATTCATCCCAGTGAGCACTTCGATTTTAGTACCACTTGCTTCTATGTATGTAAGACGAAGACCCAAATAGCATACTAAAATATCGAGGCAAACATCACTATTGTAGAGCTTGTCGTTTGGAGGTTCAATAGAGAAGATTCTAGTTCAGAGAATATCCCAACTCAAGGAGGCATATGTGGCACCTTTCCTTGGAGGGAAGAGGACTATTCTGTGTCTAATGTGCAATAGTTATAGAGCAAAAATTTGGCCTCCTCCACTTCAGAAGGTTTGTGATGCAGATCTTACACAGGTGCAATTATCCTTATGGTACACAACCTTGGCAAGGTCCTCTCATTGTTTATTGTGTATCCAAACCAGGTGACAAGGATGATGAGTTGTAGCAGATCATAACTTTTTCTTGCTATGAAGGTGGTGCCAATCGCTATGGTAGTGAGAATGAACAATCATGAAAAATGAACAACCATCAAACGCAGATGAAGAACCTTAGATTTGGACTTCAGTTTTGGATATCCAATGACAGATAAGCATATAATACAAACAAGTTACATCAATGTTGTATTGAAGAATAAGAATGGATGTACTAGAATGACCGCAAAATTATGTATGCACAAGAATGACCACCAAACTAATTCCAAGAGTGTTTAGAAGCACCTTAAGAATGATGAGATGTATTATCAATATATTAAAAAAAATACCAAAATAGAGAAGAATCGACGCAAAAATTGAGAAGAGGCACCACAACATTATTGAAAAGGCCACCAAAATGGAGGAATTGCCAAATGAAAGGGTCAGAGGGTGTGAAAATGGGGGTAAAGGGTGAAATAATGGATGAACGGAAGGGTGGGAAAATGAGCAAAATGAGGCTCAAAAGTCAAAATGAAAAGAATAGTGTACTCACAAAATGAAAGAGTGTGAGACTCAAAAGTGAGTAGACCATGAAATAGGAAAACTCATATGGATTAGAGTGAGCTTGCCAAGAGCATAGAGTAGGTTCCTCAAGCTTCTAGCCAGGTACAAAGAGGGGGATAGGCCCTCCTTATATAGAGTTGAAGAGGGCTCTCCAAAGTACATCAAATGTGGATAATTCCCCTTGAAGGAGAATGAATACATAACTAGAAGCAAATGGCAAGGTACCCAAATACAAAAGAGATACATTGATATAAAATGGAAATAAATTGGAAATGGAGTGCCACTTAGATACAAAATGGAGATGCACTCATGCGGATACAAATGGAATTAAGTAGGAGAAATCATATCATCAACAGTTATCTCCTCCTTCAAAAAGGAGCGCAACAACTAGGGTTTGTGCTTCTCCTTCTACATCAAGGAGGACATGAGCTTGGAGCTTATCTATGCTTGGAGGGGATAATCATAACTTTATGGAGATCATGAAGTTATGAAGATATGTTGCAGATTTGTACATTTATATGCAATCTCTATGATTCTTTGTAACATTTATGTGCTTCATATTTTGGAATGTATTGAATATATGTGGAGCTATGCGTCTTCATCTGTCTATTGTCTTGTCTATTTTCTCTCACGTCTCTATTTCATTTTTTTCTATATTGATTGTGGGCCTTAAAAACTAACACTAGGAAGCTACTCACACTCGAGAAAAATAGACTAGAAGTCACTTGTATAAAGAGTGTCTAGTCACATGAAAAGATGTTTCGGAGGATAGTGCTACAAGTGCCATTAAAAGCCGATTTTACACCTTTTCTCTTCTTTCCCAAGTGTTCTCTGAAGGGATAGGATATAGAAAACCAACATATAGATGACTATGTACATGGTACATAGGGAACAATGGGAATGACCATCAGAAAATTTTTCCCATGTGCTTTCCAATGCCATTTTGAGGAGAAAATGGATCTAAGGGGAAGGAAATGTTATAAAAGAAGGTTTAAAAAGAGTAGCAAACAAAGGCTAGGAAGCATTGAGATTACGATCACTCTTTTGAACTAGTGCTAGATGGAAAGCTATGGCTTGGATGACTATATAGAGATCCATGGAGTGGGGTGCATATGTCATTTTTTGTGTGTGGAATTGCTCATGTGAGAGCTCTTAGAGGTCTTCATGGACAAAGTCATTACCTTTCTTTGCAAAATCATGCATGGATGTATGTATGAATTTATATATGTATGTGTGTGCATGTATATATGTATGTATGTTTGTATGTATGTATTCATGTATGCATGCATGCATGTATGTATGCATGTAAATACATATGTATGTGTGCACATGCATACATGCATACATACATGC
>CM035430.1:81335983-81415983 GCA_020310875.1 Ceratopteris richardii | reverse complement strand
CCTGCATGGGCACATATGCCAAGCTGATCTCCCCAATAGAGAACCTCTCCCTGACATAATGATAATGCACCTCAATGTGCTTTGTGCGAGTATGGAACACAGGGTTCCTTGCAAGTGCCAATGCACGAGGGTGCCCATTTTACATGCTGACAAATTTTCAGCCAAAACCAAAAACTGTTTGAAGCACATGAGCACTTCGGACTTTGCCTTCAATGGATATACCCATGCATGCCTAGAAAAATCATCCATGAAAGTCACAAAGTAAAGATAATTTCGAAAAGAAGGTGTCTGCATAGGACCACAAACATCACTATGTACAAGCTGCAATTTCTGAGTAGCCCGAACTGAACCATCTTTTGGAAGGAGGAACATTGCATTTTGCCCAAAATACAGCCTTCACAAGCATGTTTTCCAGGTGCCTCAAGTTTGGGCAAAGAGGGCACCATCTCAGATTTCTGTACACGTAGCAAACTAGCAATATTCAGATGACCAAAGCGTGCATGCCAAAGCTTTGCATCTGACATAGCCTGAGAATCATGTATTGCCCATGCCAAATCATTTACAGATCTTTCATAGTCTATGAGCTTATACAGCCATGACATAAAACGCCAGAAGCAATAATAACATCACCATTTGACATATCATGAACTGTACATCTATCATCAACAAATTTCACAGCCAAGCCAATCTTGGCTAATGCAAAAACTGATAACATATTCTTCTTGATCCCTAACACAAATTAAGCATCTGAGAAAGTGAAAGAACTACCATCAGCAATAGTCAAAATAATCTTAGCAACTCCCATAACAGGATAAGAGGAGTTGTTGGCGCATGTAACAATATTCCGTGTAGGGCCAGGCTCGAGTTAAGAGAAGAAACTTTGCTACGAGGTAATATGTTTGGTCGCCTCACTGTCAAAGTACCAAACATCTGAGTCTACTGCAGACATGCACTGCTCATGAGAAGATGGGTCAAAACTACAAACAGTAGTAAATGCCCATTCTTCTTTCTGCACAAGATTAGCAGACTCTGTTTTTGGTGTAGAGGCCTCTGCAACAACCATTCCAACCTCTTTCTTCTTTGCCTCTTTAGCAGCCAGTTTTGGACAATTCTTTATGATATGATTATTTCTTTTACAGTACTTGCAAAACAATTTCTACTTTTCTAATTTCTTTTCATCTTTGTCTTCCCTCTTTGATTGTGCAGAATTAGTAGATTTCTGCTTACTAGTTGAAGAGCTCCATTTTCCTTTACCCTTCTAACTAGCCAGGAAAGCTTGATTTGCAACACGCATAATGGAACTGTTTGTGTACCTAAGAACCAACTTAGGGACTTGTGGAGAAAGAGACTATACCTCAATCCCCCTCAAGTGCATATAGTGGGGATTCACGCTTTAATTATCAATCCGATGAGTATCAAAACCTAGCCGAGTGTATGAGGACATGCATTCAAATAAAGATCAATGCAAATGTGTTTCTCAAAGAGTGCAAACAAGGCAAAGGCTAATCCAAACAAGCTTCAACTGTCAGTCATGGTGTCGCGATACTTGGTGCAGCAGCCAACAGTAAATTGAGCTTTTCTCTCAACTTCGAACTCCAAATATAGCAAATAGCATATGCATTTCGAAGCTCTCGAGAAGATGCATCCAATGGTGGTATTTTCACTCAATTCTGACACTTCGTCTTCAAGTTATGAGCAAAATACTGAGTCACGGGTATGACCTTTCTACACTTCAGCACTTCCTACACTTCACACACAACTTAACCACAGCAAACAAACGCTTTCATGGATAGACAACACTTCCTGACACTCTTTCCAAGCAACACACATGCATACAAGCTCACAAAGAAGAAGATACAGGGTGGAAAAGACACAAATTCGAATTTCTATGCTCTTTCTTCTCACAATGGCAAAAAGTCCTTACAAAGAGTCACAAATTGACTTATATACATGTGCCCTAAAAATGGTCCTTTCACACAAGAGACCGGCACTTTATTCACTAAAAGGATAATTTCCTACTAATTTACATGGGTAAGCTACTAAGCTTCTGTGGGGATGCATCTAGAGGGCTTCTCTAGTGCATTTACACGGAAATTATGTTACAAGAATGGTTATAATACAAAAATTGGGTGTCCAAATCGAAAAAATTTTGGGGCCCTTCTTTTTCTCTGCCTTGTGCTTTCTTCGCTCTGCAACACTCTCCCCCTCTTTGTCTCTGTCGTCCCTTGACAGGCTTTACTTCTTGTCTTCAGCTTGTTTAAGAGGTCTGAATACACGCACCCAGTGGTCGAAGCGGCAACAAGGATTGTCAAACAATTGGTTATCTTATCCGAGGTATGTCCTTTGCTTCTATTTGCCCCTTGGTATGCTTTATATCACATATCTGGGTTGCTGTATTCAGTTGGGTTGCCACGCACGCCACCAGTGACCTCTTTCTAGCTTTTAGTCCTCTGATTTGTCCTAGTTGCACACATCTGACCTTGTTGTATTGCTTTAAGCCTGTTTACTTTCTTTTCATCGCACGCTGTCAGCGGAAGGGTTAGTACCTGCCAATTATCTTCTTGCACTTCCTGGATACTTTCCTGGCCCTTGTTCCTCCTTTCCACCTATGTGATTTTTCCTTGATATGTGCCCCTGCGGGGCTCTGTGTAGAGATGGGTGTTGTGCTCCTACGAGGCTTCCTGCAGAGATGTATCTTCCGATATGATCTTTTTAATGAAGCTTCTTTATTTGTCTTCTTCTTTTCTTCTTTTTGCTTGACTCTCCCTCAACACTGCCCCCCCTCCTGAACTCTGTCGTCCCCGACAGGCTTTGGAAGTCGACGAGAGTATGTTCTATACACTTTTTGCTCTGTTTCATTAAGCAGATTGGCTTCACATATCATTAGCTGCTTCCATTGTTCTGCTTTCACACTGTCATGTGGTGGTTGTCTATGATCGGCGAAGAAGTTGAGCTCATATGCCACTAATCTGGCATTTAGGTTGGATGACATCTTTAAAAAGATCTCTGAATGAATTTCAAAAAAACCTGTGAAAAACGCTTCTTCGAACGTTTGCATATAGGTACTCGGAAAAAACATCAACCTAGAATAATATGCCATTATTGTTGGTCGGCTAGGCATAACAGACAAGTCAAAAACAAGAATATATGTTCCTTGGTTAATGCCAATGAAGTTCAAAAATGTATATGCCGCGTGCTTGAAGACCTTTAACACTGTAACGAGTATCTTATTGGTCATCTTGATAGTTAAATCGGGTACTGTTGCATAATTCTGCAGCCAATATTCCATGGTTTTGATCATGTAATCCTCCGTAGGTAGGTAGTTATGTGGTGGACTTGGAAGTAGGGGATAGTTCAGCCACTGTTTATTGATAGCACCATTCTTTTGCATTTCGAAAAATTCTCTGGCTTCTCTTCTACGCGGTGTTGGACAAAAAGAAAGATTTACCTGTAATAAGTATGGTGCTGCTTGCCAGTGCACCCGTAATGTAGGATGTTTCTCCAAAAATTTTCTCCTCCAAACAAGCTGTGCTGCTTCAAATTCTTCTTGAGTATAGTTGAACGTGTCATTTTTGAACTGTAGCTATTCGTCTGGGTTTTTCTGTGTGATCTTCTTTATGTATTGTGTTGTTTTCTCTTTCAATAGTCCATACGGAATGTTGAAAGGCTTCATGATCGTCTCCAAGTCTTTTCCTTTAATCCTTGATTCTTTCATGACTTTGATGACTTCATTCTCAAAATTTTCTGTCAACCGGGACACCAATAGTGCCCATTCCTTCTGGCCTATTTCTGCAGTGTATGGCATTGGATGAGCATCATGTGGTTCCGCCATCTGATCTTTTATTGGAGAAGTATAAATTGGGGGAGATAGAGGACATACCTCTACCTCGTCAGCAAGACTTTCTTTTGACGGCTCTACTGGTGTCCCGACTGATGTTTTCGCTTCTGCTTCGGTCTCTAATTCTACTATGTGTTCAGTCTTCTCTTTATTTTCTTGCATGGCTGCTCTGAGTGCTTCTTTTGCTGCAAGCAGTTCATTGCCAATTTCTGCTACATGATCCATATTTTCGTTGTAACTCACTGCAAGTTTTCCATTGGCGATGTTTAACTGCTTTGTGAGCTCCTTAGTTTCATTCATGTATTTGTGTTCCCATTGTTCTCTTAGGGTTTGCTCTTGTTTCAGCAGTTCTGCGTACTTTTCAATCTGATCTTTTAATTCTTTCTGGTCAATATTTGTAGTCTCCGGTTTTTCAATAGGCTGAGCGTACAGTAATGCCTTCATCAGTTCTTTATTTTTGTTGCGTGAATTGTCATTTTCCTCCATGTACGCCTTTAGTTGTGTTTCGAGCAGATTACTTCTAGCTTTCATTCGCTCCTTGTCTGCTTCACTAGCTTCATGCTGTCTTTGTAATTCTGTCAGTTGTGTTTGTAGCTGATGATGCTGGTGCATCAATGTATCACATTGTGTTTTTACTGAGAGTAACTCCGTTTCTTTGGCTGTAATCTCTTTCTGGGCCTGGATGAGCTGTGCGGACAGTTGTTCACTCATGATTTGAAATTGATTATTGTCTCGCATGGCCTTGTCATAATCCACATCTGTATCCATCATTTGTTGTTGTGTATCCATGGTCGTCTGGATCATTTGTTTGACAACCGGTTTCAATTGAGTAACATCCACATTTAACCATGTGGTAGGGATGCTAGGTTCTGCTCCTGTTGTCACATCTTTCCCTTGTGCCACGTGTAATGTAGTATCATGGGGCTGCCTAATATGAAGTTGGATCCTTGGCTCAGCCTCCATGTGGTCAATCTTGCCTTGAGGTGTATCATCAGGCACTTCAATTATAATTGGCTCCTTATTTGGTTGTAGGCCTGAGTCCTAGTCCACTGGAGTCTGTAGTTCTTCTTTGATAGGTGACACTACATCTTTATTAGTCATTGGAACTTCCTTGATGCTTATCTTTGACTTATCATTCAATTGAATTACATGCACTGGTTCAGTGGACTCTTCCATGCTCTTTGCTTGTGCCTGTTGGTTGTTAGGTGTGACTTCGACTTGATTGATCTCTATCCAATCCTCATTGTGTGTTTCTGTTTGTATATCCGTATCCAGGGTGTCCTTCTCAGGGCTTGATTCCTCATTAGAGCTTGATTCTTCCAACCCTATTTCTTTGTATTTGGAAGGTACTTTCTGAGTATGTTCTTTATCCTTCTGTTTCTTTTCCTGGCTTGCCTGTCTGTAATGGTGACCTTGAATATTCAAATTTACTTGCCCCCGTATATACTGATCCGTTTCTTCCAGGGCTGCAGAGAGGTCTCTCTTGGTTATTAGCTGTTGTGTCATAGGAATCTTTGGTAACACATGTGTTCTCTTTGATTGTGGTGTCTCTTGAGCTTCTTCCTCTCTTAGGCATTTAGTTCCTCTCATAGGTGTCTTTGAACTAGTTCCTACTTCTTCAACAGCGATGACTGTTTTCTTTTTCTTTGGAACAGTTGCTGACTTTACGTATTTGGCCATCTCAGTTGAGGTTGGCATCAAGCGTAAGCAATCTTCATTTCAAGAGCCTCATAAATGAGTAAGGTCAATGCCGAACTTCCATTCAAGAACTTTTTCTTACTCCACTTCTTCTTCGCTTCAAATAGGCATTCTTGGACATGTGGAGTCATATTTACTTGATTTCTGACTTGCCTCATAGCATGTGAGAGCAGTTGCACCACGATCTTTTGAGGTGTTGTATATCTATGCATGCTTGGAAAACAAAAGTGTTGATGCACTAAGCAAACAGCCTCTTCAATATCAGTTCTGTTGATTTCCAAAAAGGATCGCTTTTTAGGATCATGACATTCATCTTTGACATTAGTGTGTCCTTCTTGATTCCATCAGAAAGATTTGTTAATTATCTCGTGAGTAAATTGAATGGTTTTCCATGCACCCACTTTATCCAGTACTCTTGCCTCTGGGACTGACATCTTATTCGATGCAGATTGAAGCGTGTTCATTACTTGTGTGCATCTCTGAAAATCTGGCAAATATATTAGAAGTCTTAGGAATGCATCAATTCCAGCTTGAGTCCAGACATCCGTCATGCGAGGTAATCCTTGTATGATAGTCTTGAATTCTTGCGACATGATGGGGAAGTAGTGATCCATGTCCATAATCTTGATGGTTGCCATGAAAAGAAACTCGGACACTAGTTGATCATCAAGGAACCAATGACCTCTTGCCTTAGTGATTGATTCCAAGGGAAGGAGTTGGACCTCTTCCCCTTGCGTAGCTTCATTTAGTGGCAAGATAGTATCAAAAATCCTCCTTCATTTGTCTTTCATAAGATTGGCGATGCTCCGAGTGAATGGTGTCGTCCCTTCCCCGTGGGTGTGAGAAAGGTAATACCTGGGATTTTTCCGTTTTTTAGATATTTTTATGTTTTTTTCTGAAAGAAAAACAGAAAAGTTAGTTCATAGCCGAAGCGGTTATTAATTTTTCTTAGTAATTTTCTTCAGATTATGTACAAGTGCTCTCCTATTTCCCAAGAGGAAAATGTGCTTCACTATTCTGAAATAGAAGAATAACGTGCCGAATGCTTGGCCTTGTGATGTGGCCCTATCATGCATACTTTGGGTTCTAGTAACTCCAAATGTGTGCAACTCAAATTACTCGTTAGATGCATACAAGTTGTCCTGCTTGTCAGCATCCAAATTTGCTTTACTCCATTGGGACAGATTGTACTCCTATAATTCCTGAAGAATGTGGTGCTTCTCATGTTGTACCTCTGCATTATCCGCTTTTTGAATCTTGGAATGATTTTTGAAGCATATGGAGACTCCTTTTCTGGTCTGTAGCTATTCATCTTTGGTTGTTTTGCCTTTAGACCACACTGATTTTCTTTGAGCATTGGTTCGTCCTTTTTTAAGATGGTCATTTGAGTACATGACTTGGGAATCCATATTTGTGTGCGGGCCGGCTGAGCAGCTACCACTTTCTTTGGAATCCATATCTAGCAATTCGTTGTGGACCTCGGTGTCCAAAGCGATCTACTCGCGTGTTCGATGGGTCGTTCTGACGTTGATAATGTTTCTGTTGTTGAAGATATGCAGCCACTTGATCCTTCCTTATCCAAGCCTATCTAGTGTGAGGAATGGGGCATATCCTAATGTGTGCTGATTCGTGATAGTCCTGTGGATTATCCTCCCTAGGGCTTAGTTCCTCACTGCGGCTGTTGTTGGACAAAACACTCATCATGTGGTTTACTGGATTAGACGATTGAGTGCACTCGAAACTCGGGGTATCCTCACATGAAGTACTTGATGAAGTAGTTTCCATAGTGTGAGTGATCATACATTCATCATTGTGCTCATTTATGTGCATCCTCGGTTCTATACTTTTGGCTTTGATTGGTCGTTCTTCTAGCATGCTGAATACTTCACGATGTCCTATCTTTGTCCAGATGTATCCTAAGGCCAATTGAATAGTCACTTCATATTCGTATATCCAGTCCTGACCTAACACAAGCTCTTCCAATAAGTCCTGATCGCAACATACTAAGAGTTTTTGTTCCATTGTGTTGTTTCCTAAGTGTAGAGGTAAGATAATCTCTCATATACACTTGGTGATCTTTCCTCCTATTCCAATCAGCTGTGCCTTTGATGGACGTAATTCTTCCTTGAGTTGCTGAGTCAACGAAAATTTGATGCAGCTTATAGCGGCTCCTGTGTCAATGAGAGCATCCACTAAGTGGTATTCTTTTTTTCCGGCTCCCAAATTCAAATATGGTTGCGTCCTTTACTGACTTAGGTTTTCAGTGGCTCTAAAATTAGCCATTGGGACGAGTTCCTCTCCTAGTCGATATCTCTCATCTCTCTCTCTCATCCACTCTTTTCGTTTCTTGATCCGCTCTAGCGCTTCTTGTCTGGCTTCCTCTCGTATTCTTTCTTCCTCTAGACGTCTATTTTTACCCGTTATCAGTCATGACATTATTTCTTCAGTCAGTGGCTCTAAATATCTTTTTACTCAATATCCACTGATATAATTTGGCAATACTTCTCCATCTAGAGTTGCTAAGTTGATGGCTCCACTGGTGGATATGCGATTGATGATTAATGGGCCATATCCTCTTTTTTGTAGTTTTTTTGCATGTTGTCTCAGGGTATATACCAAAACTAAATCTCCTTCCTTCAAATTTTTGTCTTTAATATGAGCATCAAAATATGCCTTCTGTCGCCTTTTAGCAGCATAAATCCCTGCTACTGCTTGTAACCTAGTTTCATGTAACTTCTCTATTTGATCAAATTGAGCTGAGAGTTCATGTCCCGTCCACTCATAAGTTGTTGCTACTCTGAGAATGGGTATTAAGAAATCAATTGGCAAAATAGCATTTTGTCCATACACTAAGTTAAAAGGAGTAGTTCCTATGGCGGTCTTGTAAGCTACTCGGAATGCCCATAATGCGTGATGTAACTGTTTATCCCAATCCGATCTACCATTGTTCAAAATTTTAGTGAGAACTATGCACAAGATTTTATTTGAACTTTCGGCTTGTCCATTGGCTTGTGGGTGATAAGGGGCTGATTTTTTATGAATTACCAAGAATTCATTCTGTAAGGCTTCTATAACTTCATTCACAAAGTGTGTACCTCTATCACTCACAATTTCTATCAGCAATCCAAATCTAGTGAAAACGTTCTCGAAGAGAAACTTGGCCGTAGTTCTTGCGTCATTTTTCTTGGTTGATTTGGCTTCAACCCATTTGGTCAAATAATATGTGGCTACAATTATATACTTGGCGTGGGATCCTTTAGCTGGGGGGCTAATAGGTCCTATGAAGTCTATCCCCCATTTTGTGAAAGCTCTGGCACTCATCATGGGTTTTAGTGGCATTTCATCCCTTCTAATTGGATATTTCGTTCGTTGACAAGTATCACATCGTTGCACGTATGTTGCTGCATCTTGATTGTAGAGGGCCCGGAATAGGTGGTCTATTGTAAGCATAAGCAGGTGGTGGGATTACTCCCCTAGTGCACAAATGAGAGGGATGATCACCTCCACAATGCATACATCTTCTAAGCATGGGCACTCTCATTGGATTGTTGGGGTAGTTCCTCTGTCCTTGAACGTTCAACTTCTTTGCTACTAAGTCGGCTATTTCCTCTACATTGTTCTTAGAGTTTGATGTGTTGCTGGCTGAATCTTCACTTTTGATACTACCTTGAGGTATTTTTAGATCCTCTGCTAGATTGTCTTCTAGGTCGATACATTCCTTCATACACTCTTGCAAAGTTTGAACTCTTTTTACGTATACCAAAGATCTTAATGATCCATTCAATAATCCTTCCAAAAATAATGACACCATTTTGTTTTGAGTAGGTCTCTCTTCCACTGGGCATCTATCCACATACTGCTTGAATCTGCTTGCTGCCAATCTCACTGATTCTGTAGGAGCTTGCTTAAAGCTATAAATCAATGATGACGAGTTGTTTTTAATTACAGACTTAGTGAATTCTTCAATCATTGCTTGATAGACTTGTTCCATGTTTTGAAAATTATTTGGATCTAATGGCTGGAACCAAGCTAAAGCTATGTCTGTCAAAGTTAGACCAAAAGATTCATATTGGATCAAGAAATCTTCTACTTGTTCGGCTCTGATTACTTGCTTAAATTCAGCTATATGATTGTAAGGTTCGCTAGAGCCATCATAGTGGTTTCTCATGCATTTGGCAACTTGAATTGGCCTTAATCTTCTTCCTCCTTCAGGTGGTCTAGGCATCACAGGGAAAATGGGTCTTCCAATGGGTATACCACGTCCTCTTGCTATAGGTGGTCTAACTGGGGCAGGAATTCCATTCCATGGGTCAACAGGTGGTTGAGGCCGATAATTCGGATTATTTGCATGCATAGCAAATTGTACGTGTGGTCTGACCGGAATATGTGTTTGTTGTGTTTGTCCTGACTGTTGGAATGAATTATTCTGAGAGGTTCCATGTGGGTTTTGTGAAGTAGTGGCTTGATCCCTCGGGGGAAACACTGGAATGTTCTGATATTTCAACCCGGCTCTTTCTAACTCTGTTAGGGGCCAATACCTTCTCTGGTTTTTATCCAAATATGTGATGATGGTGGGGAAGTCAAGATCTTGTAACTCATAGACAGTAATTGGATTAGGGGCTGCTTCCCACAATGAAGAGTGGGCTCTAAGGAGATTCTCCATTCCATTGATCAAATACACATCCATTAAGGAGTCATCTTGGGGAACCAGGTCTCCTCTCCAAACCCTAACAACAGTAGATCTCCCTCTAGGTGTGGTCACTTGCTCTTCATTCCCATCTTCATTAAGGTTTGGGGCATTGTTTTCTTCCCCAAGTTCATTGATGTTTTCAGGATGTTCTGTAACAACATACTGGATATCCCTTTTATCCATATAAACTCCTCCTGCATACTTAACTGCTAGCCTAGGCACTATGTAAGCATCTGAAGCTTTCTTCAATCGGGCCACTGATCGGTTTAGACCATCTAGGTATATGGGTATCTCGTGTTGATTGGTGGTCACATAGTCTAAAGATGTCCGATATTCTCCCTCAATAATTGACATCATGCCAATCATTGGTATAGTGTTTTACATATCCTCTGAAGCCATAGGAATTTCTTCCTCTGACTCACTAGAGGTTTCAGAATAATGTGAGCGGCTACTTGGTTCAGCTACACTTCCCACTGAAGAGATCACACTTCTTTGGCTTCCTTGGGTTCTCCCAGATCTCAGGTTCATCCACTTAAAAGCTCTAATCAGCCCTTGACAACCTCTAGCTTCTAGAGTTCTTCACTAAGGGTCAGAATTCTAGAAAAATTTGGTTGAGAAAGGACTGACAGTGAAACCTCAAGTCACAATCCTTGACCCCAAAAAGGTTCACGATACTCGATATCTGACCCAAGCTGGATATGTCACGATACTCGATATGTGACACACCAAAAGGGTACCACGATACTCGACCGCTTGAATAAAGACGATACACGATACTTCATCGAAAACGATATACGATACTTGGATAAAGACGATACTCGATACTCAGATACACGATACACAATATTTGCCCAATATCGCGTGCCAAACACGATACTCGATACTTGAGGAACTCGATACACGATACTTGACAGGTATCGCGATCAGAGATTTGGCGATACACGATACGCGATATTCACAGAGAAAATGACGATACTCGATACTCGTCAGGTATCGGGAAAATGGTCTCCGCGATATACGATATCTAGCAAGTATCGCGATCCGAAACTCACGATACGCGATACTCAACGAGTATCGCGACCTGAATTTCACGATACACGATATGCAATATCCAACAAGTATCGTGAGAAATTCTCAACGATACTCGATACTTGCCATGTATCGTCAGACCCTATTCAATGATACCCGATACTTGATATGTATCGTGAAAAGGATTACACGATACTCGATACTTGAGGAGGTCAGGTATTGCGATACTCAACCATAGGAGATCACGATACTTAGGGATGGCGATACTCAACCACGGGAGAAAAACGATACTTGACACTTTTTCTGTTTTTTGCAAGTGTGTTGTGAATTTAAACTGAATATATGTGTTTCTTAAGTTCTTCTACCCCCTCCTCACCAACTGTATCACAGACATAAACTTTTCTCACCCCTGAATGACTTTCGCGATACTTATCGCAGATCGTTTTGCTAAGTTACTTGATTTAATTGGCTAAGATGAGTGATAGGTCAATATGCTCACCTTGGATACTATCCTCCAGCTATTCCCTCTCCTTCACTCGCTCTGCGCAGCTCAAAAAGCCCGGATCTTCGCTCACGATACTCGACATCAGTTTTTCACGATACTTGTTCTAGAACAAGTGACTTCAAAAAATGACATTTTTTGGTTTTTATACTCTTTTGAAAAAGTCTCTTAACTACCAAGACTCAACAAGACTCAGATTAATATCTACTCTAGTTTCCTAACCTACTCCCTTACTCCTCCTACTCTACTCACTCCACTCACTTCCCTAGACTAATAACTCACTACACACACTTCAAGAGTGAGAAGCAGTAAGTGCGGATGAGTGTGACTTACCAAAGAAGAGAAAATCACCATTCCTCCACTCACTTCAATGCAAAAAGCTACTGACCATCACACGAATGCCTCGGTTTGATTCGACACTCCCCGGCAACGGCGCCAAAAGACGTGTGTACCTAAGAACCAACTTAGGGACTTGTGGAGAAAGAGACTATAACTCAATCCCCCTCAAGTGCATATAGTGGGGATTCATGCTTTAATTATCAATCCGATGAGTATCAAAACCTAGCCGAGTGTATGAGGACATGCATTCAAATGAAGATCAATGCAAATGTGTTTCTCAAAGAGTGCAAACAAGGCAAAGGCTAATCCAAACAAGCTTCAACTGTCAGTAATGGTGTCGCGATACTTGGTGCAGCAGCCAACAGTAAATTGAGCTTTTCTCTCAACTCCGAACTTCAAATATATTAAATAGCATATGCCTTTCGAAGCTCTCAAGAAGACACATCCAATGGTGGTATTTTCACTGAATTTTGATGCTTCTACTTCAAGTTATGAGCAAAATACTGAGTCACGGGAATGACCTTCCTACACTTCAGCACTTTCTACACTTCACACACACCTTAACCACAGCAAACAAACGCTTTCGTGGATAGACAACACTTCCTAACACTCTTTTCAAGCAACAAAAATGCATACAAGCTCACAAAGAAGAAGATACAGGGTGGAGAAGACACAAATTCGAATTTCTATGCTCTTTCTTCTCACAATGGCAAAAAGTCCTTACAAAGAGTCACAAATTGACTTATATACATGTGCCCTAAAAATGGTCATTTCACACAAGAGACCGGCACTTTATTCTCTAAAAGGCTAATTTCCTACTAATTTACATGGGTAAGCTACTAAGCTTCTGTGGGGATGCATCTAGAGGACTCCTTTAGTGCATTTACACGGAAATTATGTTACAAGAATGGTTATAATACAAAAATTGGGTGTCCAAATTGGAAAAATTTTGGGGCCCTTCTTTTTCTCTGCCTTGTGCTTTCTTCGCTCTGCAACACTGTTCTACCTGGAGTGATCTTCCTGCAATAGAACAGAGACTAACTCCTCAAATGACAAGGCATTTGGATTGCCTTTCATCATCAACTGAAGAGTAGAAGCAAAACTCTAATATGAATCAGGAAGACCATTCAGAACGGTCTGCACAAGTGAGCTATCTGGTATAACCTCAACAGTAGAAATCAATTGTTCCTTCAAGTCTTTAATCTTTGTTAGAAAACTATCCATAGAATCACCTTCATTCAAGTGCTCACTCTCCAATTGTTTTCGAAGGTAAGCAACACGAGCCTCATTCCTAGCTTGGTACAATGTGGTAAGTGTATCCCAAGCATCCTTAGCTGTTCTGCAAGAGCGAATGTGAGGGAAAATGGCACGTTTGACAGACAAAACTATCAATGCATGTGCCTGGGCATCTCTGCCATCCCAACAAATTTGCTCTCTAGTAGGTACAACAAAAACCGCAGCACGAACAGGAATATAGAGAATATCATCATCTTCGACACCTCTTGCATCAGCTTCAGTACCTGCAGTTGTAATAGTTGCATGTGTGATAGGATGTTTTTCAACACCCTGCACAATGTTCCATAGTCCTTTTGCAACCAATACATGTCGCATCATATAAGCCCACAATGTGTAGTTGGTACCATCCAACTTATCCTCAATAGCCAACATACGAAATGCATCTGTTTTTAGCCATGTCCGGTGACTAAAATACCTCGATGCAGAAAATTGATTGTATCTCAAAAAGTTGAACAGAACTGCCCAAACAAATTCTGCCATACCTGTAGTAGACTTTGAGATGCTTATACTGGCAAATTAAAACTGGTATATACCTTTGGCACAAAAAGATGAAATAGCCTGCGCAAGCACTATCATAGTGCATTCGGAGGCCGAAACGAGCTCAAATCACGATTTTGGCACCACAGAGCGAAGTTGTTTTGATCTCGAAAACATGCTGAGTGTGCTAACCAAAATTCGTGTGATTCTGAGACTACAACCGGAGGAGTTTCGAGGACACCCTAGATGAAGCGACAACCTGCTCTGATACCAATTGTTGGAGTTAGATGTCTACACAAGCATGCAAACAGCACAAGGAAGAAGAAGAAGCTTGAAGCACAACACACAATACTGAATGTATTACCACTAGAATGTACAAAGATGAGTAGCCCATTAGGGCAATAGGCGTATATACAAGCTGGGGGAAAAAAACCTCCTAAAGAGGGAAAAAAGTGCCTCGGCAGTCCTAGAGTGTTCACACACATCACTACCTAAATATATCAACAATAAGGTTTGGTACTCGAACTTTAAATGCATCGAACACACCCAACCAAATGCACATCACCATCTATCTATCTATCTATCTATTTATCTATCTATCTATCTATCTATATATCTATCTATCTATCTATCTATCTATCTATATATATATATATATATATATATATATATATATATATATATATATATCCATCTATCTATCTATCTATTTATCTATGTGTTTGTTGGTATTCTCTTTACACCAAATAGGGTTTGGGTAATGGGGATTACCAAAAATAGTTTTCGATGCATTTCTATTACCTGAATATCACTTCAAAAACATCTCTTGGAAAGAAATGGATTCAGAATAAATAGAACAGAGAGTACAATAAGACAGAGAATATTATAGAGAAAAGTTTTTTGTATTACTGTAATGAAAACAATACAATAGATTAGAGAGTTAACGTTCCACTTCCATGTTAGTCTCTTCCTATCTCTATTTCCTTCTAACACTCTTGCCTGTGTTACAGAATATGGGGTTGAATCACTTTAACCTCCCTTTATCGGTTACAAAATCCTGAATGATGGTTAATAATCCTAAGAAGTTCTAAGGACCTTTACAATTTATAGAATTACCAAAGTTTGGATAATTTAAAAATTTTGGTTAACCATACTAGGGACAGTCTAACATTGGCACGCATCATGGATTTGAACCCACTAAGTTACATCTCATCGGTATCCGAGGGTGGATTTTGTATTCTACCTAAATCATACAAAAACTCGTCAAAAAGTTCACGGATTTGAGCTACTCTAGATTCAACTATCTCCCAAAAAAGCTCCTCGTTAGGATTGTCCATTATGTGAGCTTTCTAGGCTATTGCTTTTGCTTTAGCTTCCAAAAAATATGTTGACATATTATCCAAAAAGTTACGAGTTGTTGCCTTTGCTTCTTGAGTTTGTGTTTGTAATTGCTGAATCTTTGTATTCTTTTGTTCCAATTAAGCTTGTTTACTTTCTATAGTCTTCTGTAAATCTACCTGATTCTACTTAAGCTCAATTTTTTGAACTTCCTTATCTACTAAATTTTGAGTATTTTCTATAATCAGCTGCATAGCTTCTTGCAATTGTCTCTCTAGATCCTTGATTTCTTCAATTTTGTCTAAGGAGACTTGCAAATTTTTTGTTAAGGAAACTATCGGATTGGAGAAAAAATTATTCTCGATAAGTAGAGTAGTAGCTTGGTTCTATAAATCATCCTTATCAACTCTTACTCTCCCTAGTCATCTTGCACTACATGCAATTGCTCTGTAATTTCTTGATGATCTTCTGAAATTTCTTTGATATGTATTTCCAAATAATTGACTTTGGACTTCAAAACCTGAACTTCTAGAATATGGGCTCGGCCAATCAAAGCATCCTGTAATCCTGCATTCTATTGTTTCAATAACAGAAACTCTACATGCATCTGTTCCATTTGTGTTTGGATAGTACTCCACGCTTACTCATCCTTTTCCATCTGTAATGAACACATGATCAGCAATCGAGCCAAATTTGCAATTGTACTTGATTGAATTTGGAAATCCTTTATGAACCAAGGATAGATAATGGATGAACATCCAATCATCGATAGTTGGACTCGCCTTGATTGCATTTTCCATGGGTCTGGACATCTTTGTTAAAATTTGGAAAGTTAACAATTTGTGCAAATTGAGTAGTTTGCGAGAACTGATTAGTTTTTTTCATGTGAGAATTCATTGGTTGAGATTCTAGAGGTTGTTGTGTTTGTTGTTAATGCTACAGTTGTTGTTGTCATTGCTTCTCCTCCCATCTTCTCTGTTCAACTTCATCTCCTATAGCTTTTCTTCGTTGTTCTATCTCAACATTGACAACCAAATCCTCTTGTTGTTTCCATTGTACTTCTACCTCTATCTGTTCCTACATTTGATGGACTCTGTCTGCCTCTGAACGAAGAAGTGCCTCTTGCACAATATTCACTTGAGCTCTCTTTTCAACATTCAATGGGTCAGTATCATCTGGAACTAATCATTTGTCTGCTCGCTTCTAAGCTCGTAGGAAAACCAATTCATCTACCACTTCAAATATACATGGCTCAAGAAGAGGCACTACTCGAATCAACAAAGATAATAACACTCCTAATTTTGTGTCAAGTTGCCATACCTTTTTGGTCGGACAGCACATGCATCATAATTCTTTCTCATCTTTGCCCAATTGACTTGATCATTGGCCATCATAGCATCCAACATTAAAGAGTACAAGGTTTGCGATACCCCGTAATGCTTAGTTTGAATGAACATGACCAAAGTGCCAAGCCACAACCCAAACTTCCATGGGTTGGTATTGGGGAGTCATGTGTACTTATACTCGCCAAAACATGCTTTGCCAAACATGCACTCCATTTCCTCCATGGAAACAAGTGTTGTCAAAGCTCTGATACGTTGATTGCTGACTTTCAGTTGTGTCGTGATAAATGCTAGATCAATTACCATTCACACATCAGTACCGATGTGAAACTTCAAGAAGACGCAATGGTTAGCAACTGCTTCCAACTGAGCATGGCATTGTTGAATGGATGAATTCATCATAGGATGGTTCTGAAGAGTACTCCAAGGAATTTGTGCATACTCCAATAGGTCATGCTATTGGAACCAATCAACATGGGTCTGCATAAGGTGATCAAGAATCACCAACGAGCTAGTTTTAGTGTGTTAGGAAGCACAATGCCCATCATGGTTACAGGAATGCATAGTATGTGGGCACGAAAAGTAGAGGATTGCAAAGTAAAAATTAACAAGTAAAAAAGTAAGTTTGTTCATCCATCGACTTAAGTAGGGAAGTATCAAAGCCGTTGCAATTCTACATGTGCTTGAATAGCGTGCATGTGTTTGACTTTGTATACATGGCATTGAATACTGCATCCTTCTGTCCAATGATTGAAAATATATCCAATCTAATCTTGAGTTGCCACCATTGATACTCTACTAATCGTTGAGAGTTGCAAGTGAATCTTTATTCAGGACGGTTATAGCTATTAAGAAAAGGAAATTACGATAAATATGACACTACATGCGGTATGATCAAATCTTGGACCCGTTGATTGAAGCCCATAAAATTTTACCACTTAAAGTTATTAATTGAAAAGTAGCTAGACCGATTTCTACATGAATACGAAATCAACCTATCCACCGAAGTTTGAATTTTTCTGCTTGCCTCTTCATTTTAGAATTAAAAAATAAGACTAGATGATATATATATAAGCCAGGGGAAAAAGCCTCTTAAAGAGGGAAAAAAGTACCTCGATGGTCCTAGTGTGTTCAAACATATCACTACCAAAATATATTAACAAATCCCCCCTAGGAGTGATGCAGTGAACAAGGAACTAGCACTCATATATAAGGAAATGCCAAGATATGTGGTGTCAATCCACAAAAGGAAGTAATCCCACAGCTTTGCGAAAAGATTCAAACTTCTCCTAGGCAGAGTCTTTATGAAAAGGTTTGCAACGTTCTCTTGTGTGGGCACATATGCCAAACTGATCCCTCTAGTAGAAAACCTCTCCCTAACATAATGATAGTGCACCTCAATGGGCTTAGTGCTAGCATGGAACACCTGCTTCCTTGCAACTGCCAATGTGCTCTGAGTGATAGTTAAGATGATGGTGGTAGAAGATTGACCAATATCCAAATAAGCCATAAGGCATCTGAGCCACAGACACACTAAATAGTCGCTATGAAAGTTGCCCTATACTCATTCTCACAACTAGAAGTGGCCATAGTAGGCTGCTTCTTGCTCAACCAAGATATGCATGAGCTACCAAGCATGAAGCAAAAACCAGTGGTGGACACGAGTGCCATAACAAACGGCCCAATCAGAGTAAAAAAAAGCTTGTAAATCTAGCAATAGTGATCCCCCCTTGAGATAAAACAATCCAAGTAGTCGGGTACCACTCAAGTAGTGAAAGATGTGCTTAACCGCCTACCAATTCTTGATACTTGGGAAATGCATAAACCTACTCATCTGTTAGACAACAATCTGAATATCTGGCTGAGTAATGCATAAGTAAATCAAGCATCCTATAGCCTGTTAATAGAGAACAACACCAAATGCATGTCGAGCATCATGAAGACTCAATCGTAAACCTATTTCCATAGGAGTGGCAATAGGTTTGCAGTCTTCAAGGTCAAAATGCTGCAATAATGTGTCAATATATGTTATTAGACACAAATCTATTTCACCATCAACTTGCATAAATTGAATGCCCAAAGAATGATGCAAATGGCCCAAATCTAACATTTTGAATTAGGCTTGCAAATCATCTTTAAAATCAGCAATATGCTTCTCATTATGACCAGTGAGCACCATGTCATCAACATAGACAACAATGATCAGAAGCACATCATTTGCACGCTTAACATATAAGGCGCTCTCAATTGGATTGTTCTCAAAACATGTGCAATAAAGTATGCATGTATCTTCTCATACCAAGCATGTGGTGCTTGCTTCAAACCATATAATGCCTTTTTCAACCTGCACACTTTATTTTCATTCCCTTTCTACACAAAACCACAGGGCTGAAAAACATACACTTCTTCATGCAACTCACCATTCAAAAATGTAGTTCTAATGTCCAATTGATGTACATTCCAAACATCATGAGTTGCAAGTGCACGGATGCTATGGACAATAGTCATTTGGCATGTAGGAGCAAAGGTCTCATCAAAATCAATGCGTCTTTCTTGAGCATAACCTTTTGCAACAAGCCTACCCTTATACATGTCAATTATTCCATCAAGCTTATGCTTCAGCTTGTATATCCACTTAGTGTCAATGGTCTTCTTGCTAGGAGGAAAATCACATAAAGACCAAGTACCATTCTTCATAATAGCATCATATTCTGATTGCATAGCAGCCATCCAATTTTTTTAATTTTGTGCTTCATCAAATGAAACAGACTCATTCTCATCACAAACACTAGAGACAGCCATAGCATAGAAATTCGATGCAAAAGAAGCACTATGAGAGCCTGAACAAGTATGATATGATAGAGGTGCATCTAATTTGCTATCGTGCAAAGTCTGCACCAACCATTTAGGCATAATCTTTGCCTCCTCTATATCAATTCTCTCATCAACAAGTGCATCATGTAAATCTGCTTAAAAAATGGAATGATCTACATCATCATGTGAAACCTGTAAAGGTTGACAATTTGCCTCATTTGGACTAGCACTAGATTGTCCACCTATAAAAAGAGGTAGAAAAGTTTCATACACATCTTTGGAGCTAATTGATGTCTCCTTAGTACATGAAAGTAATGGGTGAATTGCATCTTCCACAAAAACAACATCACGGCTAACCAAAATGCATTTAGTCTATCTTGCATTGTTGTTCAAGCACTAATGCATATGCCTGACAACCAAAGACACTTAGATGAGCAACAGATGGCTAATGACCATGCTAAGACTCATATGGAGTGATAGACTACAATGCTTTAGTGGGACACCTATTAAGTCAATATGCTGCACGCATAACAGCTAGAAACTATGTGGTAAAGCAGCCTTGTTGTTATGCACCTTGCCATCATCATGGGATATGTTTTGCATAGCTATTAGCAATAGTGCACGTGGTGGTAAACTGGTCTATGATGACATATGTGGAGGACTCTTAAGTGAGGAGATTTGTAGAAAATCTATGATTGGCACTCAGAGTGGAGATGCATATAATGTTTGTGATTCTTACCAAGGAAAGAATCAACAATGTGGCGAGAGCAAGAACAAGGAAAAAGAATGGTCAACGGAATAAGAGTAGAAGTAAATCAAGGAAGAGGGATATTTAATGCCATTATTTTCATAAGAAGGGGCACATGAAGAAAGATTGTTATGCATTAAAAAATGCTAAAGGTAAACGAGAGAATGTTGATGGGCATGTCAAATTGCTACCTGCACCATCTACTTCAACTATGAAGATTGAAGAAATTAATGCCATTTTTTATGATGTTGACGTGCTAACACTTGATAGCAATATGCCAAGTGAGGCTCTTATGGCTAACTCTCTTTCCCACGTGTGGTTGCTAGATTCTGGTGCTTCTTTCCATGTGACACCACATAGAGAATGGTTCTCTAATTATGCAACAAAGTCTCTTGGTACTGTGAGACTTGGTGACCCTTACGAGTGTGATGTTGTGGGGATTGGAGATGTGGTTGTGCAGTTCATTGATGGTTCAAAATTGACTATGCATAATATATGCCATGTACCTCAGTTATCATGCAGTTTGATGTCAGCTGGTCAACTTGATGACCTTGGTTAGAAGGTGGTCTTCTATGCTCTATCCTTTTCCATATCAAAGGGCAATATGGTTATTGCATAAGGAAGAAAAGTTGGCTAACTTTATCCTTTATTTGTATCATAGAAAGAACACTTGTTACTTGTTATTGAATAGCCTATGGCTTGTATTTGGCAAGGATGTTTGGGCCATATATCACATAGTGGAATGGAGAGTCTTTCTCATTCTGACTATTTATCTCTGATATCTTTCTTTGATTTTTCATTTTGTGAGCATTGTCAATATGGAAAGCAAACTAGGAATGTGCACAAGGTACACATTTACTCTTCAATTCAACCTTTAGATATCGTTCATATAGATATGTGTGGTCCTATGCCCACAAGTTCATTAGGTGGTTCTCTTTACTTTGTCACTTTTATAGATGATGCTACTAGAAAACTCTGGGTATATCCTATCAAAGCAAAGGATGAGGTATTACCTACTTTTAGAAAATTTCTTGCTTTAGTTGAGACTGAAAAAGGAACTAATCTTAAGGCTTTATGTTCAGACAATGGGGGTGAGTATACCTCAAATGAATTCAACCTTTTCTGTCAGTCTAGAGGAATTTGTAGAGAGCTTATAGCTCCTTACCCCAATACAGAATGGTTTAGCTGAAAGAATGAATAGAACTATTCAAAATAGAGTAGTTTCTATGTTGTATCATGCAAACCTTTCACAAGGCTTTTGGGCAGAAGCAGTATTGACTACAATTCATGTGATTAGCCTTTCACCTAGTATTGCCAAAGGTCTGAAAGTGGCACAAGAGTTATGGAAAGGGATGCCACAATATTATGATCATCTTCAAGTTTTTGGGTTTGAAGCATATTTTCATATACCCAAGAATCTTAAACAAAAGTTGGACCATAAGTCAAAGAAATGCATTCTTCTTGAATATCGTCGAGAAGGACAATTTGGATATCGCTTACGGGATCCTGAAACATGATCAGTGATCAAAAGTAGTGATGTAATTTCAATGATTCTAAGATGCATAAACAGCCCATTAAGGAGGTTGAAGTGAGAAGAGTGGTGTTTGAGGATACTAGTACTCTAGTTAGCATGCATAAAAATGATGCACATACGGATGTTCAAGAGAATGTCTGATTAGATCAATCTACAAATGGTCCTGTTTAGAAACCATTGAGACACTCTACACATGTCTCACATCCACTTGATAGATATGTTCCAGGTTTGGATTTTGTTATTCTAATAGATGCTAGTGAGCCTTCTTGCTACAAAGAGGCTATGCAGACAACATATCATGTCAAGTGGGAGTGTGCCATGAAGAGTGATTTTGATTCTATTCACAAGAATGGTAGTTGGGGTTTAGTACCCTTGCCAAGGGGCAAGAAACCTTTACCATGTAACTGGGTATATAAGTTGAAATTCACATCAGATAGTGCTTCTCCAAAGTATAAAGCACGACTTGTTGCAAAGGGTTTTAAGCAACAACATGGTGTTGATTTTGAGGAAATCTTCTCTCTAGTGGTCAAGATGACTACCTTGCACATGTTGCTTGTATTCGTTGCAATGGAGGACTTAGGGATAGTCCAAATGGATGTGAAAACTGCTTTCTTGCATGGAGGTCTTACAGATGAGATCTGTATGGAACAACCAGAGGGTTATGTAGTTCCTGGCAAAGAAAGTATAGTTTGTAAGCTCAAGAAGAGCTTATATGGACTTAAACAGTCCCTTAGACAATGGTACCAAAAGAGATGCAAGTCTCAAGGCTATTCTTGAAGCGAAGAGGATCATTGTCTCTACACAAAGAGATGCTCATATGGAATCTTGATATGCTTGATACTTTATGTCGATGATATGTTGATTGTTGGGAAGTCCTCTTATGACTTGTTAATTCTCAAAAAGAAGTTGATTCAAACATTTGATATGAAGAATTTGGGGGATGCCAAACATATTCTAGGCATGCACATTACTCATTGTAGGAGTAAAATATGCATATAGTTGTCTCAAAATGAGTACATATCCAAAGTACTTCACATGTTCAATATGCAAGGTGGAAAGGCATTGAGTACACCTTTACCCACATATGTGAAATTCAACAAGGATGATTGCCCCAAATCAGATGAAGAAAAGGAATTCATGACCAAAATTCCTTATTAGTCTATTGTTGGTAATCTCATGTATAAAATGGTAGCTACAAGACCAAACATTGCATTTGTAGTGGGATTTGTGAGCACATATATGTCTAATCTTGGCAAGCAACATTGGGAAGCGTTCAAGATGATTTTGAGATATCTGAGTGGCACTAAGGACAAGTGTCTATGCTTAGGTAGAGGGAAAGCATCCATTATTTGTTACACAAATTCTAACTATGCTCTTTTTGTAGATAACCATAAGTCTACATCAAGGTACATTTTTCATTTTGTTGGAGGTGCTATCTCTTGGAGATCTCGTCTTCAAGAATGTACATTTGTTTCCACCACAGAAGCAAAGTATGCTGCAACAAGTGAGGCATGTGAGGAAGCATTATGGCTTTCTCATCTTGCTTGTGATATGGGTCTACCTCAACATATACCTCGTTTGCTCAGTGATAGTCAGAGTGCCATTGCTTTGGCTAAGAATCGAGTCTATCATGCAAAAACCAAGCACATTGAGGTGAGGTATCACTTCATTAGATATTTCTTAGCCACTGAGCACATTATTCTTGAGAAGTTTCATACTCGAGATAATGTTGCAGATGGTTTGACTAAAGCTCTACCACAGGATAGCTTTCGACACTATTGTCACTTGATGGGGGTTACTTGATTCGTGATCTTACACAGTCACTTGTATATTGTGTAACATGCCCATTAGGTGGGAGGTATAGTTTGTATACTTACACTCAGGTATTCTTTATCATTCTTCTTTTTTTCTCCCATAGTTACTTTGGCCATATTTTCCTCGAGTGGGAGATTGTTATCGTTAGTGTCCACGTGAAAGGCCAAATGGCAATCAGACACTTTTGTACATATTCTTTAATAAAACATATAGTGGCCTAGTCGGCCACAGATTGTATTTTTTATTGCATTTGTAGCATCTAAGAAGTTTGTGTTCGTGCTCCCTATGTGCTATGTTCTTCTACGTATTCTATAGCCTCTGTGCAAAGTAACGTGTCCAGCACTTGGAGCTCAATTTTCTACTCCAAGGATATCATCATGGAGCTCTCGAGAAGTAGAGCACACTATGGTGCATCGCCATTGAGATACTTCAATATGTTTGGGTTTTTTATTACAAAATACATGTATAGTTGAAGAAAAAGAAAAAGAAAAAGGATTAAAGATTGAATTTAAGTGATTGAAAGATATCCATAGTCTTTTATCAAGTTTATCCTATGTGGAAGATATAAAGATATCTTCTTTAGAAGATGGTGGATAAAATATTTCTATAAATCTAATATAAATCTAGAGGACTTTGAAAGAAAATTGGAATAATTTAAATTTTGAGACAAATTTAATTTCAATGAAAGAAGTATCTTCTTCAAGTTTAAAAGTCAGTAGCACATGCTCAAGTCCCAAGATCAATGGCATTATGGTCTTATATTTTGGTTATATCTTTGGAATTAAGATTGAAGCAAAGGAAGTTTATTTCAACACACATGGAAGTATCTACCTATTAAAGGATCCATACCTCTCTACAAGTTTGTTAGAGAGAGAGAAGACAAGAAATATTTTTTATATTTTTCTAAAGTATTTTTTATTTTCTCTCCCCAAATAGCTAGTATGTAGGGGAGAGAAATTGTAGGAAATTACTAAGAAATAGATATTATAAATATTAATTTTATATATTTTAGGTTAGGAATTCTCAATCCATTTATAGATTCATGAACATTTTTATTAGTTTGTATCATAGATCAAAGTTATGTGAAGGAAATAAAAAAGGTAAAAGATGGTCAAAATGGACAATACGGAATAAATCATACATTCAAAAAGTATTCAAATAGAGCAATCCAACCACATATACTACTTACCTAAAAAATCCAAAATCACCTTCAAAAGTCAAACCCTAATATATTGGTCAAATTTTGATTTCAAAAATGGATGAATTTGGTATGTATGTATGTATGTATGTATGTACGTATGTGTGTGTGTGTATATATATATATATATATGTGTGTGTGTGTGTGTGTGTGTGTGTATGTATGTGTGTGTGTGTGTGCATGCGTGCATGCCCATTAAGATTGGTGTACCACCTAGGAAGGTGTGGGAGGTATGGAAAAGATCATTGGGGTTGGGAAAGATGGAATGTAGTGAAGATGATGGATTCTACTAGACGTAGTGGGATCATGGGGGGCCACCAAAGTTTCCCAAGAAAAAGAGAGGGCATAACTAGAAGATCAAACTATGTGAGACATTGAGTCTCTAGACCAACAAAACACTGGAACATCTAAACATCAGAGCACACTAGAAGACTCTAGAATCATCTGGCCACTAGAAGCACTAGAGGACACCAAAATCGTTTGTACCCCAAAAAACTGATATTTGTTTGTGCGTATTCCATGATTTCTTATTTCTGACACTATGTAACTTGCTTTTAGTGCATTATTTGAGGCTTGAACTTGCCCCTGTGGGGATTTGGATAGGAAGGTCTCTTGCAAAGCTCCACCTCGCACTCCCCCCTCCTTGTTTTTTGTCATCCATGGCACACATTGTTGAGGTGTGGGGTACATATTTATTTTGAGGTAAAGATTTAGGAACCCATACTTGATTATGTTGATTACATGAGGCACTAATACTCTTATGTATCCAAATCTATTTGACTATAGGTTGTGGCTCTTTTTGTGGGGACTTTTTGTTGGAAATTTAGTAGGCCCATAATTAATACCGCAGGTCCAAGTTCCATAGGTCCAATATCTACAACATAAATTTCAGCAATCTTCTAATATTGACAAAACATGAACATACCACACTTAATCATACAAATGATGAGACAAAGATAGAGAAAGATTAGATAACATGTGTAAAGTGATATGTAGGCCACTGCTTACTCACACTATCATATATACAAATGTCAATTTACAATGTGGGAGTCAAAATCTCAACCACTCTACGTGAACAGAAATAGATGGAAGAGTATGTACAAGTGTAACAAACATATTCATATGTATGGACACAAATCTGAATATATAGGTTGACCTAATAGGTTGTAGAAGAGTGAATATGAGTGACAGAAAGAGGAAGGATCAGTCTAAAACTGATAATCAGCAAATCCTCATCTAACCTTAGGCTATGGAAGACCCTAAGTCAGATAGGTGTGTGAAAAGATCACATATTTGCAAAAGTAGCAAAGAATGCTAACAAGTTTGCTGCCAAAAATCCTCAAACTCATATGAACATACCTTCTTGAACACCTCATCCAAATATGCATAAAGCATACATCTACTGATTCTCTTGTACCTATACCGAATAGGACTCGTCTTGATATGGATGCCACTTCCATATACTTCAAGTAGTACCGGTGTGCATAAAGAAAATATGTACCTGAATTCTTAACATAAGATGTAAATCTTATGTTAACCACCATCCAAACTAAAATCTTCATGTAGAAGACAATCTTCAAATACATCATGTGAATGGCCGATCCACACCATCAAGCTGCTACGGGGTAAATCCTCTCCATAAGCAAGAGTGTGAGCACACTCTTCTTCTCCAAGAAGAACTCCATAGCTGCTCCTCAACATGCTCCAAGATAGCAACATGGCTGCCCCATGTGCTAAGAAGCACCACCTCTATTGATGTACCAAAGCTTCCAAAGCTTGTGTTGCAATAGGTGTAGGATGTATTACAATGAGCCAAAGCTCTTCTTATATAGCTTTGATTATACCCTCCAAAAGCACCATCCAAAAGTAAAAAGCTCTACGATCGCTATTGACTTCAAAAACAAGAAAAAACTCACGCGCTCGCATTGTCACTGTTGCTTTTGAAAAGCTATTTGAAAAAGTTCTACGCGATCTGCGTTGCCGATGGGAATCGAACCCGGGTCACCCCGTTGAGAGATATTTGCTCTATCCAAGGTGCCTGTGCTGTTATGTTGTAGAGAAGCTATAAAATATGCTAAACAACCTGTTAAACTCTGAGCAAAATGGAGTATTGAGACATTGTTTTCCAACAATCCCCCCCTTCAATGTCACAATGGTACAAACTGGACTGGATATATGACTTCGTTTATCTGCAAACTTCATTAGCTTCAAACTTGTACTCCCCAAATTGACCTTCAAACCTTTTCTTCAAAAGTCTTCTTCAATTTGACTTTCTTCAAACTTCAAAAAACTGAACTTGCTGAATATGAGCCATAATACCTGAGAGAATATGCAAACTAGATATCCAATAGTGTATACATCAAGCAATCACTGCTTGACGACATATGTAGCATGAACTGACTCTGAACTTGCTATCTCCTGTCTTCTCAAACCTATAAACATACACTAGGATCCACATATTTGCATTTACCTTACAAAAGGTTTCTCAATGTACTTCTGCTGTGTCATGTAAATACACTAAACATAATCAAGAACTAAATCCTGGGACTTGTGATTGACAACTCACAACTTAGTGTATTATGAAACATTAATGGTTCATCTCTCATTGTACTCAACTCAACTCAACTCATGAGTCTCACCAAAATTTCATATCTATGATGTCATCGTGTCATCATCCTTGTTCAATTTGTAAATCCTTCATACCTCTTTCCTTCAGAATCTGGTATAAACATATATGTGTGCACTTCTAAAACATACCTCTTTGAAATATCAAATTTCTCTTCATTAGAACTCTGGAACCTTCTCCTAAACAGAAACACCTAACAGGAACTTTCTCCAGACATTCTCCTTCTTCCTTCTTCTTTCAAAGCTAGAATATAAAGAGAAACTGACAAAGAAAATATAGGAATACCTGATATAGGAATACTTGGAATTCTTGTAGGTATGACTCTGCATTCTTTCACATATGGCTAAAAAATAAGTCTTCATGTTTCATCACGCCCTGGATGATTTAACACTAGTATCCATAATTCTTCAAATATATCAGACTTTATGAAATCTGGAACGTCTTCCTTCATAAATATGATCTTTCATAACATTAATACATGTGTCTAAAACAAAACTTTTGAACCCTTTTTATTAGCATTTTGCACATGCCAATAGCTTTCCCTGTCATTCCTTAGCTTCCCAAAATCTAGAATAAGGTTAGCTGATCTATCATAAAAAACCTTGTTGAAAGCATTTTAGGATTCATAACCTTCTGCAACATAACAAGTATCTTCTTCTATCTCAATGCAACACAAATCTGATAGAACCTGAATCTTTGACTTACTTCTTCCAATGCTAAGAACCTTACAAACAAAGGATAGATATCTAACTCATAAATACTCAAGATCTTCAAGACCTTCAAGATCATCCAAGATCATATAAGATCATACAAGATCTATGATCTTTCCAACAAAATACCTATGTAAAATCTGCTCTCATCAAACCTTCATGACTGAATGTTTGATTTGTTACCTGAATGTCTCCAAGTGTCCATGCTTCTCACATAAAGTTGTAAAAACTTTTCTTTAACCAAATCCTTCTCAAGAATCTACAACTTCTACTTGAAACATAAGTGGACAAACTCTCACCTTGAGAATTTCAAAAGCTGCAAGCTGATACTTCATATCTTCATATTCTACTCGGGTGAAATGTGATAGTATCTGCTTGACTGTCTTTTGGGTAACTCCACTTCTCAATCAAGTGATAGGATCTGATGGAACACCTTTTTCAATACAAGCATGTATCCAAAAATCAAGACAAACATAGAAAGTAGATTCTGCAACTGACTAGTACATCAAAAAATCTAATTTTTTTGAAGTTTTCTGAAAATACTAAATATGAGGTAACTTTTCCAAACATAAAACCTCAACCCAAGTCTTCAACATCTGCTACAAAAAACTTTTTTACCTCAAGAGTTAGATAAATAAGAAATATACTTCTTTGCAACTTGTCATATACCAAGTAGCTCTGAATTGACACTCCAAGAATTCTTGAGGGAACATATAGCTACCTGCTCAAAATGTTCAACTTATATATAACTCATACATATAAGTCAAAATATACAAGTTGTCTTCAAAATCTGCTGCTTTTCTTTCTCTCAATGCAATTCTTTGTCAAATTTACTAAATCATGACCAAGTATCATGCAAAACAAGAAATTGCTTCTTCTTTAAACTATCTTCTTCACAAGATGTTCTCGTAGACTTGTCTTTGGGTGTAGAGGATAAAGTAGGAAAAGTATATGGAAAATATGGGAGAAAAGGAAGTCTTACTTTCCCTTTGGAATTGTTCGACCTTCTTCTTTTGCATCTTTCTTCGACCTGATGATGTCAACATCTTCAAACTTCTCTTCCATACCTTTTGTTCTCTTCATCTTGAAGTAGCAAGCATTCTTGACTTCTTCAAATGAACTTTTCTCTTCCTCTAGTGCTTACCTGCAACTTAAAATAGACAACAAAGGCATCAACAATGAGCATGGGTGACCAAGTAGAGTACCATTCAGGAGAAGTAATCATTTCATAACTCTAGAAACCTCCTACACCTTTCGAAAGAGAGATCTTGAGGGCAATAAGTAAACTTTCAAGAGTTTATCCAAGTACAGTGTATGTAATATAGGTAGCTTTCAACCCCATGCAACCCTACCACTCTCAGTGTGTAGCATAGGAAAAAAACATGAGCTCCAAACTCTCTTACACTCATTCTTCGTGCTTCCACCATGCATCGTTCAGGCCTAAATAGTTTATAGACATATGGAGTCATCAAAATGCACAGGGACACGACCATTTCCCCATGCATTTGTTGATTATGAGCAAAAAATGGTCAGAGAGGTAAATCGGGGGAACCAAGTGTTGCAGAGCCATGGAGAAGGAAGGAGGCTTGAAGACCTTATGAAGGAATACTCAATTTTTCCATTGTTGTACAAGCTCCTTCATAGAAACTCCCTCTTACCTATGTTTGTGAGAAAACCCATAAAAACTTAACCTTACTCTTTTTTTTTTTGTAAAACACTTCTTTTTGAATTCTTACCTTATTTTAGAAATGAGAGATCTCTTCTCGATACGTGCAAAGAGCTCTCTCCCTCTAAGAAGATTCCCTTTTTTATTTTCCCAACTACCTATCATTTTTAGAATATCTGTAGTTAATGAAGACTTTGGCCACTTGTATTCAATGGATTCCTCTTCCTCTCTTATATAAGCAAGAGCTCATTTTGTAAAAGGGAGGTCCCTTGCCATGGCCTTGTGCCCTATGAAGAATAGAGAAAGTTTCATTTGTTATTCTCCTCCTTCCTTGTGTGCAAGGCAATGATCTATGTGTGTGGGCTTGGCATTTAGAGTTGGTTCGTGTGTGAGCATTGACCTCCCTTGTTCCTTTTGACGTTGCCCATGGTGCCATTGTTCGGGGGGTGTGTATGTGTTGCTTGCACTTCTTGCAACTCCACTTGGAGAAGCTTCTCACTTCCATGCGAGGCAGTTAGGGTCTGTTGCTCCCCTCTTCTCAACAATTTGGTGCCATTGCCAGGGATGTCGGCCTTTAGCCGTTGGTTTTTCTAAGTTTGTATGTTCATATTTTGTAAGATGCACCTTGGCACTTGGAGCATGATGAATACATGTGGCCTTCAATTGGCCTAGGGTGCCTCTCATTTATTAATTTTTTGAGTAGTTTTCGTTCTTTTTTTTTGTTGTTTGTTACACAAGAGCACCCCCCCCTTATCTCTCCCTCTCCGTCACTTACGCTCACCTCCACACACACACACACACACTCAAGCACCACCTTCCATCTCTATCATTTCTTGTTTTACATGATAGCCTTGGATAGGGGGATGGGAAGTACATTCTCTCTGGCCCCTTCCCTCTTTTCAAATCTCTAAGAAAACAACCAAAAATCAAAGATTTTGGTGGCTTAAGTAAAATAGCATTTTCCACAAATTTCTCCCTTTCATGTGTTTGAATCCTCATGCGCGAATGCAATGAATCCCATAGGAATTTAAGAGAGCATGTATATGCTAGAATTATTGGTGTGGGGAGAGGAGCAATCAAGCCTTTTCTCTCACTTTGCATTTAATAAGGCATATAAAAATCAAGGGCTATCTAGAGATACTGACATGTCTGCCCACTAGTGTTCAAGGAGTTTTCATCTTTTAATTGTCTAAAGTGGGTAGGTAAAGGCAAGTCTTCTACCTCCCCTCTCTTTTATCATGGCTCACAGTGGACTTGTTCCTCGGTAGGTAAGGGGAGTATCCTCCTCTCCCACCCACTTTTTTTTCCATATTCATTGGAAGATGGAGCTACTAACTGCTCCCCAGTCATGTTGAACCCTGCTCCACGCAGGGTTGAGCAAGCCTTCCATTGCCATCGGTAAGCTATGCTTCTAGAGATCCCACCTTGGTGTATGCAAACTTCCCACATATTCCTCTCGGTTGTGCGAAAATGACCTTCAAGTTCCACTTCTCTAGTGCTCTATCAAGTTCTAGAGGTCATGCACTCCTTCCCTCATTCAATGGTTCGTTGTGGGTGGCTCCATTGTTGTGCAAAGCACTAGCATGTCAGGTATCACAATACACATTGAGGCATAATCTTGTGTCCATGTGTGGAGTCATGGGTTGAACTCCATTTTGCTTCCTCACCCTTGACTTCGCTATGCCTATCTTCCTTGTCTCGGGCTGCTTTTGAAGGCTAGTACCCATTTTGTCTCCTTCTCTGTGTGTGCTACACACATAATTGGCTTGGGATCAAGCTCATGCTCCCTAATCAGAACACCTCTTTGTGTACTTGCATGAGGATTAAGTGTGCTCTCTAACTAATTTGTTAGCTTGGAACTTGTTCGCTCCATTTTTTATGGCTTCAAGGTGAGTATTGGTCTCCCCCATGTTTGGATGGCATCTCGGTTTTCCACACCCTATACCCTTCTCTAGTATAGGACTTGGTACACAGAGCTTTCTAGGCGCCCCTAATCTCCTCTGTTGTATGAGTTGATCTATGGCTCCTTGCATGCTTTAGAAGGGTTATGGTGTATGTTTCTAATGCCTATTGATTATGTGCGCTAAAAGATATATGTAAGTGAGCTTCACTATGGATGGTTTGTCTCTTTGTTCATGGTTCATGATTTTGATTTCTTTTCGCACGGCTGAGGTATTTGTAGGGATTATGAATGCTATACAAAACATGATGAGTATTGAGAGTCCAAAATATTATATGGTGAAGCGACAGGAGGAGATACCCTTGTCAACATTTTATTATATGGTGAAGCGACAGGAGATACTACATTTTCAACATGGCGTACCCTTGTCTAGCTAGAGAAGGGCTATTTTATGCCTTCTTCTAAAGATCCATGTCTAGTCAGTTCTTGTGTCCAATGTTGATGTCTAAATTTTTGTTGCAAGATATTTTGAATACAGGGCTGTAGGTCACTCGCCATGTTGAAAATAATTTGACACTCAAGGGCCGCTATCCAAAACCAAGATGCATGCTACTCGTTACTCATTGAAGTTGAAGCCCTTGTTGGCTACCTTATTACTCTTGCTATGGTGATAGAGGTTGAACAATGCCCCTCCTATCCGACTCGTGGCTGAAGGATGTCAACGGTGAGCCTTCATGTCCCCCCTGTAATGCTATTGGGTTCGAACCATGTGGCTTCCCCTTGCTTCATTCTCGACCCCCACCATTTCTCTACTTGCACATAAGCTAGCTTCTGTTGTTGGTTTCCCCACTAGAGTTGTAGTTTATTTCCTCACCCACCCTTCTCAAGTTGCTCGATTTTCAAAGCTTCATTTTTGGTGTTCCCCTGTGCATGCTACCAGCTCAACCTGGGCTCCTTCTCTTGGTGTATCTCATCTATGGGTCCCAATTTCATGTGGTAGCATGATAAGCAGACTCTAAGTTGGGATTTGCCATCGGACCACACAAATTCTTGCTCCTCATTCTGGTTTCCTACTATGTTGAATGGGTATCGCTGGTTGCGTTCTCTCATTTTTTTTCGTAGAGTCAAGTTTATGCTCAATCCCTCTCTTGTCCTTCCATTGATATAAGAGTGTGGAGCTTGAGTAGTTTTCCCTACTCATTTGCCTCACCAATGAAGCTTGGGGCATACTTAGGTTAATTACATATTAATCAAAGCCCCGGCATGATCCAAAGCTCTTAGACCTTGATGTCGTGCACAATGGTGGCATAATGGCTGTTAGCAAAATATGGGCACTGTGATCTAGAGAGAGTGTTTTGGGCGGACACTATCTCCTATCAAAGGTTGTACACAGAAACAAAAACGGACTACCTTCTACACACTGATCAAAGGAATCTAACTGGCTTCATCCTCCCTCCACTAATCCAATGAAGTAGTAATTAGGGTACTCTCTACATATAGACCTACAAGTATGTTTCATGTGTTTACTTTTTGATGCAAATGGAAAGGGTGCTCTTGGAAAATTATGGTTGAAAAACTTTATCGTCATATGGGATATGGGGGTTAATATATTTAGAGGGTTGCACCATGTTTATATGTTGAATGGTCTATTTTTTTCTCTTCATAACTGATTGTTGCACTGGTGGATCTCCTTTTACTATTTGATTCAGTTGCCTTGTTCTTCCTTCTATCAACAATTTGGATGATGGGCAGACAAGCACACTATCACTACTACTATATCCATGAGCAAGACCCTCTGCTCCACTTTGTAAGGGGCAAACTAGGTGCTTCTCCTTCTGGCCCCTTCTCATTAGGGCATTGCTTTCGTACGGTTCATGAATACATGAGAGATTGATCGAATCACACAGGCCTTTGGTTTTCTTAATACTATGATGATTCATTTCACCATCTCTTTGAGCCGTATGGTTACGCAACCCACATATCTATGAGATTATAAATACATGTCTCCATGTTCCCACTGCGTGCCTAAGTCGATAAAGTTCTAGCATGCTACTTAAAGGAACCTATCCACAACGTTATCATGAAAAATATTGTGACAACATCCATCATGGAAAGGTCTTAAAGGAATAGTGGTGTGTGTAGCTATTGCACGTGTTGAACTGCTTTGGGGTGAGAGATCATTTGATTCCGGGTTAGATAAATTGCAGGCAGGATTCAACATGAGGGTGATGAGAGGGTGATTAACCTTCTTTGTAATGTCATCTAAACTTTATAAGGTCTCCCCCCCCTCTGTGGGACTCGGGGGTCCCGTGGGCACTAGTCACCTTCTTTCTTTTCCTTTATTTAATACAAGTCCGAGAGAGTAGGCTTAGGACGAGCTTCCATTATTGAAAAAAAAAATTGTCTTAAACTTGAAAACATGGAAGAATTCACACCGTCGGTGGCTTCAAACTATAAGAGCCCCAAGGTCATTAACTAATTTTTGTTAACGAACCTCCTTACTTTGTGACTTTGTTATCTCTCAGTCAAACTTCAAGCTTAGGTCTCACATTTTTTGTCTTGTCTGCCTAATGCATACAAACTCAGATTTTACAAATGTGGGCTTGTGGGATTTGGGGGTATGTGAAGACTTTATTACGGATGGCGTCCATACTTTCACCACCATTTGGAGGTCATAATCATAATTCAAGGTAATCAAGAAGTCATGTCTTGCAGAAGATTTTTTTTTTTTATATATTGCAAATACATTGGTGGTATCAAGATATTACCAACTTGACAGGCATATAATTGGTTAATTTCTTGTGACTTCCCTCCTTTGTGATGGTGTCCAAAGCTCCACCTAGATTGTGGGAGGAACTCTATTTTGATGTTGCATAAGGAACTGTATTTTGATGTTGGATAACTATTTGCGATTCATGAATGCCTGAGGAATGATAAAGGTTATCTACTTCCTATATGTCACACAGTCATTATGTTTGGGTACTTCATCTTCATAGGCTACTATGATAGGGGGATATTGTGTTGGCTTACTAAGTTGCTCACATCACTCCCATGTTTAGGTGCATACACCTCACACATAATAATAAACAAAAATGATTTGACTTACTAGCATGAGGCACTCAAGGAACCACACCACACTTGTGTTTCACAATGCAAATGTCACATGTTTGCAAGGATTAGCTCCTTGGAGGCCTATTTGTTTTTTGACTACATGTTGGCCTTCATGACAAAGGGTGATGATTTAGTGACTACCCCTAGGGGATTGTGTACCCAATCAAACATCTCCACTTGACATGATTGACACACACACGTGAATGAAGGACCTTTACTTAACTAAATCTTTGTTTATGGAATCCAGATGGTTCACATTCTTCAAGGGCTCCAAGTTTCTCATGTTCATTGTTTGTCTCTTTGATGACAACAGACCACCTGTTTTGCATGTGTAATTTTCAGGTTTTGGCGCTCTCCATTGAAGTGGGATCATCTATCTTTACCTTGGAGCTACTCTTTGGACTAGTTTTTTCCATATAATACTTGGTATAAGATTGTTTTTCAGGGGGTTTGAGTTTGAGACTCTTCCAAAGGACTACTTAGCGGGATGTATGCACAATTGACAATGACGTGCACCTCATGCTTTTCTTTGAGTTGCTGGGATGGCTACCTCTTAGGAGGATTGTGTCGCTCACCACTTAAAGACTCTCCACCACCTTGAAGCCGATAGAAGTTTCAAAGCATGGATGACTTGAAGACTCTACTTGGACTAGTTTAACTATGTATGATCCTCTCATTTTAGCTTTGTTGAGGATGAAAAAGCCTAGGAAGGGGGAGAGTGTTGTAGAGCCATGGAGCAGCAAGGAGGCTTGACGACCTTATGAAGGAGGATACGTGCAAAGAGCTCTCTCTCTCTCTCTCTCTCCCTCTCTCTAAGAAGATATCCTTTTTTATTTTCCCAAGTACCTATCACTTTTAGAATATCTCTAGTTAATGAAGCCTTTGGTCACTTGTATTCAATGGATTCCTCCTCCTCTCTTATATAAGGAGGAGCTCATTTTGTAAAAGGGAGGTCCCTTTGCCATGGCCTTGGACCCTATGAAGAATAAAGAAGGTTTCATTGGTTATTCTCCTTCTTCCTTTTGTGCAAAGCGATGATCTATGTGTGTGGGCTTGGCATTTAGAGTTGGCTTGTGTGTGAGCATTGCCCTCTCTTGTTCCTTTTGACATTGGCCATGGTGCCATTGTTCTTGGGCGGGGGTGTGTATGCATTGCTTGCACTTCTTACAACTCCACTTGGAGAAGCTTCTCGCTTCCATGTGTTCTCAACACCAAGCCCCACCCCCAAACTCCACAACAGAAGACCCTAACTGGAAATAGTCTAGGAAACTCGCTTGGGGGAGCCATGGATGCATCGAACCTACCATAGGGGAGTAGGTCCACACCAGGGTGTAGGTGACTAAGCAGGGAAGCGCACAAGGCTTGGCCCGAGCAGTAGAGGAGAAGTGAGAGGGTGCCTTCATATGAGATCCATCCTTCGCACACATGGAGCAGCTCTGCAATGGAGTAAGAGGGTCGCTAGACCTTGCACAACTGAGGGACAAGGGAGCCGCAATGTGCTCGACCTCAGAACAAGAATGAGAGAAAATGGTGGGGAGGGTTTGGTGGAAGGGAGAGGAGTAACTCCCTCAACCTAACACATGTGCCTTTCGAGGCATGCGTTAAAGAAAGGAGAGAGAGGGATGGCTTAAAGAAATGAGAGAGAGGGATGACTCCCTTCCTACAAACCATGCATCGATGCCACAAAAATTGCTAGCACCACCCATATAGAGAGTTAAAGCCTGCCAACAACTTCCAAGTTGTTTTCATTATTCATTTCTTCTGATGAGAGGACCAAAGAAAGGACAAGTAGCTAAGCCTCACCTTACATGTGTATCAATGCTTGCTTTTGAATCGAAAAGGGTAAACTCACTGAGCCTACTGCACATGCTTCATTTGGGTTTCCTCTTTTTTTTCACAAAAATGAAAAGAGGGAGGGATAGGAGAGAGAACTGCCCATCCCCCTTCCCAAGGGAGTCACCAAAGATAGAGGTGGTAGTGATGGAAAGTGATGCCACAATGAGTGTGTGAGAGTGCGTATGGGTGTGAGGGTGAGAGAAGGGAGCTAAAGGGATGTTCTTGTGACCCAAGCAAAATGAACTAAAACTACCCTACAAAAAACAAAGAAATGGGAGCTAATGGTCCAAGAGGATGCAAATTCCAACAAGAACTCGATCCTATGCAAATGAGAAGAAAAAAATTCAGCACAATACTTTACCACATGTTCCTGAGCTCTCCTAGTGATGAAAGGTTGTTCTCCCTAACAAAAATGCCAAAATTGTTGTTGTAGTATACCCAAGGGGAGCCAAGACCCACACCACCTTGCATGGAAGCAATATTAAAGCTCAAGGAAGACTCAACCCTCCATCATGCTCAAGCCATTGGCCATCAGCTCCAAGCTATGCCACAAACCCTTGAGAACATGGAGAGGAAGCTCATCAAGGATCCTTGTCCACAAATAGAAAATACAAGAAATGCAACACATTCTACTCACACACAAACGAGAGACAAGCATGCACACACACCTCACTCTCACACTCAAAGACAAAATACACAAGTGCACATAGTCTAAGAGTAAAAGAGTTCTATCATTCATTTCAAGATATGTACATGGAGCTCACATTGAACCAAAAGCTCCCCTTTCCAAAAATGAGCTCCTATATTTATAGGCTAAGCTCTTTTCCCCATGTGCTCCTATGACTAGTAAAAAAGGGAGCATGTGCTTAACTAACATATCTTTTAAGAGATTTTCCAAGATTTCTTTCTAACAACCAAATCCCAAGGAGATGCATGCGTGGGATTTCTATGTGGGTTGTTCTCTATTGTTTGGAAAAATTTACAAGCCTCCATACCATAGCATTGGAGAATCATTAAAAAGTGTCCTAAGAGGGTGTTCTCATGTGAAACTCTAAATATATACAAAGAGGGGTATTTTCATGATCAAGGGAGGGTTTCCATGCACAAAAGAAAATGTGTGCACACCCTACTACCCAACATCTGGTTCTCGCCCATGAAAGTTATCTTGGATCCTCAATCTAATGTCCATTGGAGCGCTCGTTCCTAGAGCTTTCCAATGATATCTTACATGTCTAAATCGGACCTACAGGTCGAGAGATACACTCTAATCTTTGATAGATGCACGCAGCTTCCATCTACCTTGCCCAAGCTTACTTCCTAAGTTTTGATACCAATTGTGGGAATTGAACTCATGACCTACTGGTTAGGAGTATGATGGGCTAACCACATGCCCCAAAAGTCATGGTTGAGGATCACTTCCTAATCCTCCCTCTTAGGGTGTTGCTCAACCATCTCCTACCTGTCATTTCTTGATTCTAACATCCACAAGGGTCATTTTAACCTTCAAAGTCTGTATAAGAGACAACCTTATCATATTAGCTACAACATTGATATCAATAAGAAATTTTACCAGTGCTTAGGGAGTGTTCTAATTGAGTAGTTATCCGTGGACTTTTGTCTTTGATCGGCTTTGCACTTGAGTGCACTTGACACATAGCCATGGCAAAGGCTTGTGGTGGAATGAATGACTCCAGTAGTATTTCTCTACATGCATTACAGTGCACATTTTGATCTACATTCTTTAAAAGCAATATTTTCTACATATATGTTGTAAGGCTTCTTGTTGATCTTTGGCTTTGACGCATTGTTTTTCTTTTCATCTATTCATTGCCACTTGCAATAATCTTTAAATTTTTGTAATGAGAGGTTTTTTTGTAGAGCTTAACTCTACAACCATTGATATAATTTGGATAAATATAACCTTCTAATGTGGCTAACTGATTGGCATTACTAGGTTATATGCAATGTATTATATATTCTTCATGAAATCTTTTTTGCAGTTTCTTAATGTGTTGTTTCAATGTGTAAACAAGTAGTAAATCACCTTCATGAAGCTTCTTATTCTTCATTTGAGCATCAAAATAACCTTTTTGTTGATATATGTAGGTAGTGATGTGTGTGAACACACTAGGACCACCGAGGCACTTTTTTCCCTCTTTAGGAGGTTTTTTTCCCTCGGCTTGTATATACGCCTAATGCCCTAATGGGCTCCAACGATTGGTATCAGAGCAGATCATCGCTTCATCTAGGGCATCATTGACACTCCTTTGGTTGCAGACTCAGAATTGCATGAGTTTTGGTGAGCATACTCAAGGTGTTTCAAAGATCTAAACTGCTTTGCTTTGTGGTGTCGAAATCGCGATCTGAGCTCATTTCGGCCTCGGAACGCACTATCACAACGCTTGTGCAGGCTATTTTGTCTTTTTTTGCCAAAGGTATATACCAGTTTTGATTCGCCAGTATAAGCATCTCAAAGTCTGCTATAGGTTTAACAGAATTCATCTAGGTAGTTCTGTTCAACTTTTTGAGATACAATCAATTTTCTGCATCAAGGTATTTTAGTCACCGGCCATGGCTAAAAGCAGTGATGTATTTCATATGTTGGCTATTGAGGATAAGTAAGATGATACCAACTACCCATTGTGGGCTTATATGATGCGACATGTATTGGTTGCAAAAGGACTGTGGAACATTGTGCAGGGTGTTGAAAAATGTCCTATCACACCTGCAACTGTTACAACTGCAGGTACTGAAGCTGATGCAAAAGGTGTCGAAGATGATGATAATCTACATATTCCTATTCGTGCTGCGTTTCTACTGCACCTACTGCAGAGCAAATTTGTTGGGATGGCAGAGATGCTCAGGCACATGCATTGATAGCTTTGTCTGTCAAACGTGCCATTATTCTCACATTCGCTCTTGGAGAACAACTAAGGATGCTTGGGATACACTTACCACATTGTACCAATCTAGGAATGAGGCTCGTGTTGCTTACCTCCGAAAACAGTTGGAGAGTGAGCACATAAATGAAGGTGATTCTATGGACAATTTTTTAACAAAGATCAAAGAATTGAAGGAACAGTTGATTTTTGATGATGAGGTTATACCAGATAGCTCACTTGTGCACACCGTTCTGAATGGTCTTCCTGATTCATATCAGAGTTTTGCTTCTACTCTTCGGTTGATGATGAAAGGCAATCCAAATGCCTTGTCATTTGAGGAGTTAGTCTTTGTTCTGTTGCAGGAAGATCAGTCCAAGCAAAACAGGTCCACTATGCATGTTGCAAATCAAGCTTTCCTGGCTAGTCAGAAGGGCAAAGGAAAATGGTTCTTCAAGTAGTAAGCAGAAATCTACTAATTCTGCACAATCGAAGAGGGAAGACAAAGATGAAAAGAAATTAAAAAATCAGAAATTGTTTTGCAAGTACTGTAAAGGAAATGATCATATCATAAGAACTATCCAAAACTAGCTGCTAAAGAGGCAAAGAAGAAAGAGGCTGGAATGGTTGTTGTAGAGGCCTCTATACCAAAAACAGAGTCTATTAATCTTGTGCAGGAAGAAGAATGGGTGTTTACTATTGTTTGCAATTTTGACCCATCTTCTCATGAGCAGTGCATGTTTGCAGTAGACTCAGATGCTTGGTACTTTGATAGTGGGGCAACCAAACATATTACCTTGCAGCAAAGTTTCTTCTCTTCACTCGAGCCTGCCCCTATAGGGAATATTGTCACATGCGCCAACTCCTCTTATCCTATCATGGGAGTTGGTATGATCGTTCTGAACTACTGCTGATGGTAGTTCTTTCACTTTGTTAGATGCTTTATTTGTGCCACAGATCAAGAAGAATCTGTTATCAGTTTTTGCATGAGCCAAGATGTGAAATTTGTTGATGAAAAATGTACAATTCATGATCTGTCAAATGGAGATGTTATTATTGCTTCTGGCATTTTATGTCGTGGGTTGTATAAGCTCATAGACTATGAAAAATTGGTGAATGATTTGGCATGTGCAGTACATGATTCTTAGGCTATGTCAGATGCAAAGCTTTGGCATGCACACTTTGGTCACCTGAACTTTGCTAGTTGGCTATGCGTGCAGAAATCTGAAATGGTGTCCTCTTTGCCCAAACTTGAGGCACCCAGTAAACATGTATGTGAAGGCTGTATTTGGGGAAAAATGCAGTGTTCCTCATTTCCAAAAGATAGTTCAGTCCAAGCTACTCAAAAATTGTAGTTTGTTCATAGCGTTGTCTGTGTTCCTATGCAGACACCCTGTTTTCTTTACTTCGTGACTTTCATTGATGATTTTTCCAGGCATGCATGGGTATATCCACTCAAAGCAAAGTTTGAAGTGTTTATGTGCTTCAAATAGTTTCTGGTTTTGGCTGAAAATATGTCAGCATGTAAAATGGGCACCCTCCGTTCTGATCGAGGGGGGGAATATATGTCTTCTGATTTTAATGCATTTTTGGCTGAACGTGGGATAAAACACCAGTGTACAATGCCGTATACACTGCAACAAAATGGATTTGTTGAACAGAAGGACAGGTCACTCATGGAGATGGCAAGGTGTATGGTCAAGGGTCAGGCCTTGCCACATAGTTTCTGGATTGAGGCTGTTATGTGTACAACATATGTACTTAACAAGTGTCCCATATGTAGTCTATCACTCCATATGAGGCTTGGCATGATCACAAGCCATTTGTTGCTTATCTGTGTGTTTTTGGTTATCTGGCATATGCATTAGTGCATGAACAACATCGTAGAAAATTGAATGATAAAGCAGTAAAATGTATTTTTGTTGGGTACGATTCTGAAAGTAAAGGCTATCGTCTGTATCATCCATAGACTAAACACATTCTAGTTAGTCATGATGTTGTTTTTGTGGAAGATGCTATTCAGCCATTGCTTTCATGTACTAAGGATACATCTGTTAGCTCCAAAGACATGTATGATACTTTGTTTCCTCTTTTTACAGTGGACAGTCTAGGGCTAGTCCTAATGAGGCAACTTCTCAGCCTTTACTGGTTTCATGTGATGATGCAGATCATTCCATTTCTGATGCAAATTTACATGATGCACTTGTTGATGAGAGGGCTGATATTGAGCAAGCTAAAACTATGCCAAAATGGCTGGTGCAGACTTTGCGTGACATCAAATTAGATGCATCTCTATCATGTCATACTCGATTAGGCTCTCATAGTGCCTCTTTTGCATCAGATTGCTATGCTATGCTTGCCTCTAGTCTCTGTGATGAGACTGAACCTGTTTCATTTGATGAAGCACAATATTCTGAACATTGGATGGCTGCAATGCAATCTGAATATGATGTTATAATGAAGAATGGTACTTGGTCTTTACGTGACTTGCCTCCTGGCAAGAAGGCCATTAGCACAAAGTGGGTATATAAGTTGAAGCGTAAACCTGATGGAACAGTTGACAGGTATAAGGCTAGGCTTGTTGCAAAGGGCAATGCGCAAGAAAGAGGCATTGATTTTGATGAGACCTTTGCACCTACTTGCCGAATGACTACTGTTTGTAGCATCTGTGCACTTGCAGCCCATCATGGTTGGAACGTACATCAGTTGGATATCAAAACAACATTTTTGAATGGTGGCTTGCATGAAGAAGTGTATGTTTTTCAACCTCGTGGCTTTGTGCAAAAAGGGCATGAGAACAAGGTGTGCAGGTTAAAGAAGGCATTATATGGTTTAAAGCAAGCACCACGTGCTTGATATGAAAAGATACATACCTATTTGATTGCACATGGTTTTGAGAACAGTCCAACTGAAAGCACCTTATACGTTAAGTGTGCTAATGATGCACTTCTGATCATTGTGGTTTATGTTGATGACATGCTGCTCACTGGTCCTCATGAGAGGCATATTGCTGATTTTAAGGCTGATTTGCATGCCTCATTTGAAATGTACGATTTGGGGCATTTCACATCACTATTTGGGCATTCCGTTTATGCACGTTGATGGTGGAATGGCTTTGTATCAAACGAAATATATTGACACATTATTGTAGCATTTTGGCCTTGAAGACTGTAAACCTATTGCCACTCCTATGGAAATAGGTCTACGACTGAGTCTTCATGATGCCGGAGATGCATTTGGTGATGTTCTCTATCAGTAGGCTATTGGATGCTTGATTTACTTATGTGTTACTCGACAATATTTTCAATTTGCTATCTCACAGATGAGCAGGTTTATGCATTGCCTAGGAGTCAAGCATTGGTAGGCGGTTAAGCGCATCTTTCACTACTTGAGTGGTACCTGGCTACTTGGTTTGTTTTATCCAAAGAGGGGATCACTACCGCCAGATTTGCATGCTTTTTCTGACTCTGATTGGGCTAGTTTCTATGACATTCGTGTGTCCAATAGTGGTTTTTGCTTCATGCTTGGTAGCTCATGCATATCTTTGCTGAGCAAGAAGTAGCCTATTATGGCCACTTCCAGTTGTGAGGTTGACTATAGGGAAGCTTTCACATTGACTGTTGAGTGTGTGTGGCTCAGATGCCTTATGGCTGATTTGGGTGTTGGTCAGTCTTCTGCCACCACCATCTTCACTGACAGTCAAAGCGCATTGGCAGTTGCGAGGAACCCTGTGTTCCATGCTCGCACTAAGCACATTGAGGTGCATTATCATTATGTCGGGGAGAGGTTCTCTGTTGGGGAGATCAGCTTGGCATATGTGCCCATGCAGGAGAACATTGCATACCTTTTCACGAAGGCTTTGCCTAGGGAGAAGTTTGAAGCTTTCCGCAAAGCTTTGGGCTTACTTCCTTTTGTGGAGTGATTTCCACATAGCTTGGCACTTCCTTATACATGGGTGCCAGCTTCTTGTTCACCGCATCACTCCCAAGGGGGATTTGTTGATATATTTAGGTAGTGATGTGTGTGAACACACTACAACCACCGGGGCACTTTTTTCCCTCTTTAGGAGGTTTTTTTCCCCCGGCTTGTATATATGCTTAATGCCCTAACGGGCTACTTATCTTTGTACATCAAGCTAAGATATGGAGTTAACCTTTTATAAACAACCAAAAATTCATTTAATAAAGTCTCTATGGATTCATCGATAAAATGAGTATAGTAGGGAGGCCAAATTTGGTAAAAATCTTCTCAAATAAAAATTTGACAGTTGTTTGAGCATCATCTTTTATGGTAGCAGGTGCCTCTATCTACTTAGTGAGATAATTTGTTGTTATTATTATGTACTCAACATGAGATCCTTTGGCAAGTGGGCTCATTGGACCAATAAAGTCTATTTTCCATTTTTCAAATTATGCATGCCCTACCATCATTGCTCGCAAAGGCATTTGATCTCTATTTGGGCATCCATCCATTAAGTGGACCACCATAGACCAGCAAATGAAAACATTTGGGCTATTCAAGCTGTTGAAAAATACATGCGTGTGACACAATAGTGTGCCCCTTTTAATAGTGATAGGTAATCATCTTCATGTATGTAGAAGCATATGAAGCTATCCTTGCCCCTCTTGTAAAGCATCTTTCCTATAAGAACATAATCTCAACTCTATTCGTGTGATGCTCTTTTTTTGTATGGTCATTTTCTTAGGAAAAGTGCCTGATTTTAGATAATCTACTATGTTTTGGATCCCTGAGAGGCATGCAAAAACATAATGTAAAGTAGCATGCTCAGTGGTGGGAATCACTTGGCAAGTGGAACAAGCATTGACAACCATGTACTATTTTTTCCATATGTGTCCAATAAATGCCATTTCTTTGTAGGCTTTGCAAAGTGCTTGATATTTGAAAATGCTTATCAAAAGCATCCACATGAGCTTAAGCTACAAGCATTATATGCTCATCTTTTGGAACACAATAGGAAAGTATTGCATTAACATTTTTATGGTATAAGCAACCAAAATTGATGTGCAAGTTCTTAGCTTCCATTACCTCTTCTTTGGTGAACTACACATAAGGATGGACTAGCCCATAAGATAGGATAGGGATTGTTGGCTCAACCTATTTTTGTACGATCTTAACATCGAAAAATAGGTATCTAGAAAGTCATCATTGATTACCTCTTAAGGGTCAGTACTTTTAATCCTTGAAATAATCAACTCTAACATGTGTGCTGTCACTTTTAGTTACCACCTCAAAATTATACTCCATCAATGTGAGGAACCATCTCATTAATCAGCCAAATATTGCAAGGCTTGTTGACAAGGTATAGTAAAGCTTGGTGGTACAAAGATCTTAAATTTATGAACCAATAAAAATAATTTCTAAACTTCTTTACTATGTAGACCATTTCAAAGCTCTCTCTCTCTCTCTCTTTCGCTTAGTAGTAGTGTAGTTGCATTCAACTGGGATGAGTTTGCGACTTGCATATGCAATGTGGAAGCTCGTATTGCCTTCATTGCACTAGAATGCATCCAATAGCATAATTTGAAGCATCCACAGGGATATGGAATGGTTTATTCCAATTTGGGGCCTTCAATATTGGTGCTCATATGAGATGCTTTTTGAGCTCTTAAAATGATTTTTCACTCTTCCGTCAACTCAAAATTCTTTAACAATACATTGGTTGAGCTATAGTAGCATACATGCATATGAAACTTCTTCAGTAACCACAATGTACCATAAAATCTTGGGATAACTTTGTGGTCGAGATAATTTTGCCATGGCTCTTAATTTTTCTTTTTCACGAGATATGTCATTCTTGAAGGCTATGTGCGTAAGGATTTTACCTTGGCAAACCATGAAAACAAACTTTTTAGAATTTAAGCACACTTTATATACGCGACATTTATCAAAGATTCTTCTCAATTTTGGAACATGTTCTTTTCTTTCATGAGAATATCCATGTAGGTCATCAAGATAAACTTCAAAGAATTTCCTAAAAAGCTCCTTGAAAAGATGATACGTAAGCCTTTGGAATGTGGTGGAGGCATTGGTCAATATGAATGGAATCACTTTGAAAGAAAATATGCCCCATTTTATTGCAATTGATGTTTTATGTTGACCCTCTTCAACAATGGGCTATAACTCGATAATCCTTCTAGAAAATTCTATACTTCATGTCGAGCTACCCTTTCTAGTAAATGGTTTGGAATGGGCAAGAGATAGGTGTCCTGAATAGTGGTTGCATTCACCTTTTTGAGGTTGATGTGAACTCGTAGTTTGCCATTCATTTTAAGGATAACCACTATGGGTGAGACCCACTACGTGTGCTCGATTTCATTAACGAAACTGATAGCTAGCAATTTATCAATCTCTTTCTTAATCTTAACAAAGTAAGTTTCTTTTGAAGTATATGGCCTCTATTTGGATGATCAAGCATCTGTCACCATTGGCATGTGATGGGCACAGTTGTTAGGATCAAATCCTTTCAAATCTTTATATGTCCAAGCCAATTCGTCCCAATATTCTTATAAGAGATGTATGAGATCTTCCTCATCAGGTTAGGATAGAACATTTACTATATAAGAGATCTTTCTTCATTTTCATCTATCATTATGAAAACTTTCTTTGTGTCATCTTTATTTTCATGACTTTCTCCCATTATCTTTTCATGCTTAGGCATAACAACATTGACTTTGTGTTCCTCTACTTGATGTTTCTTGAAATGTTTAGTGACTTCAAAACCAGTTTTCTATGTTGAGATATTGTTAAGACACTAGCTCCTATAATGAAAATATCATTTTCATGAATTTGATAGATGGATCATGTAGGCTCATCCATGTTTGAAGGATCAATTAGGGTCCCCATATCATGCAAGTATACCAATGGGCATAGTGACAATCATACCAATGTTTTCTCTATTATTATTGTTTTTCTCTAATTTTTTTTATCACTTTTATGCAATGGGCACATGGAAACTATCTATGGCTATACAATGGGGACATCGAAATTATCCTTTTTTTTCAAAAAAAGTGTCGATTCATGTATCGACACTCTTCGATGTGAAGTTCAATGGTAGCCGTCAAAATATATGTTGATCCTTTCTGTAGTGAGACAAGATGCAATTGTTCACTCTCGAGCTTCCATAGCAAAGGGACATATTAAAATTATGAAGCGCATGCCTTTGGCTCAAAGAAAAGATGGGCAAGAAGGTGAAAGCTTTTGAAAGTCTTCATACTCATCTGTCTTGAGAGATATTCCAAAAAAGAAGAAGGGTCTATAGATGATGCTTCATCCAATTTGGATGTGCATGTCTGGTTGGGGTGGTTGGGGAGGCTGATATATCCTACATGGGATGTCAAAGTGCATGGAATAGGGTATAAGAAATGCACAACCGCTTGTTTATTCTACATCCAAAGGAAAAAGATGGGAGAAGAGCTCTTGCAAAAAGTCTTTGAAAAGTGAAAGAAGCACTATGATTTGGCTGCTCGTTCTTCTACCTAGTTCCAAAGGACTCCATAGCTCCATGAGAGCTTGAAAAAGAAGATCATGAGCCTACAATCTCCATGGAAGCTCTGTGTTCTGGTACCAATGTTGTACCTTTTGCAAGGTGAAGCAATAACTGATCTACAAGCAAAAGAGGGGGCATATGGAAAGGATTCTCTAAAGAATGCTCCCACAAGTCATCCATTGGTGTCTTTGCCTCTCAAGGGGAGGACCAAACATTGCACGATGTTGGAGATACGAATACTTCTTTTTTTGTAGAGAACATCATCCCTCATATTCTACAAGCATAGACAAAAAGAACCTCCAAAATCATACGCATGGCTAACACAAGCTTTCAAGTTCTCTATGAGAACTCTCAAAGATCCCATAAGAGAAGCTTCACTTTGCAAAGAAGGTGATGAACCACCAATATCTCCATGTAAGGTCATCAAAGCTTTGATACCAATTCACTATAGTCTCCATACATGGGATAGAGTGGTCTATGAATCTCCACCCAACCGACCATTATATAGATTTCTATATTGAGGATAACCTTTGGAGTTAATCGGAGTCCACATGTGCATGTGCAACCTCTACCATTGCTTTGGCACTTACAACTAGAATCTAATTGAAGTCTACTCATGTTAGATGTGCCAAATACTTGAGGCAAGTCTTTGTGAACCCAAGTTAGCTCAACTTAACCTAATAGGATGCTTCGAGGAGGTTCTACAACTCTTGGGCAAAAACGCTCTCCCCATGCTTCCCATAGGCATTGAACCCGAGAGATCCTCCTTCCAGTCCATGAAACTTAACCACTAGGCCAAGCTTCTTACCAAAAGATCTTGTTAGGGGTGTTGTCAGGGACCTATAACATTTTTCTTTTGTTAAAAGATCCGATTGCATTTTTGGTAATTCTTTTTGTAGAACCCATTTTGTTTCAATAAAAATCCTTGTAAATGATTCCCTTCAGCTATTAACTCCATGATTTATACTTAGGTAGTACAAAAAATACCCCCCTTTGCAATTTGAGTCTATAAAAGAATGCCCATGTGACATGAGAAATATTATAAATAGTTATGCAATATGAGAACTGACACTTTCCATCTAGAATTACACTAAAAAAAGTGGAAGGTTGCATAGATAAAGGTTGAGGTGTGGAGATAGATTGAAGGGAAAGGACCTTACATGATGTAAGAGCTATGGAAGACTAGGTTGATCAAGCCCAAGGAACCATTTGTACATTGGAATGAGAAATTACAGACTGTTAAACGATAATACTTTCTATCCAACTTTCGGAAGAGTATTATCGGGTCCTTGGGTTCTTGGGAGTGGTAGGGGTCTATTAGATAGAGGCCCTGTACTATTTTCCCATCTAATCATTCCACATCTTATCTAATCCTTCATCAATATCCAAAATAGATTTGCGGACAATTCACAACAGTAAAATCGTTCTTAACACGGATCAGGTGCGTCAGTTTATTGCCATACTATCGTTCTTACTATTTAAAAGTTCTAACATCAAAGTTGTTGTTATCTTCCTCGTCCTCTCAACAAAGGTAAACAGAATATACCGTATCTTATTCTATATTCTGATTATAACAGAATAAAACGTCGTACACAGTACTGCAACACCACAACAGATTACTCAATGGTTCACGATACTACACTTTCCAAGCCGTCATATTCATCTTCAATCACACAATCCGTTATACAAATGGTGTATACCAGAAAATTATTATCAACAGTGTGCACACATACCGTCAAAAAAATGATATAACAGTATACTGAACGTCATCTACCGTAACACTTAACTCAGAGTACTCAAAAAGAGGTATATCCCAATACATTAATCAGATTCACTACTACAGAGAATAGTATCACAGTTTCTTGCAGATATCGACTAACCCTTCTTCTCAAGAAGTACTTAATGCTATGCACTTACAAAATAACAATCGTGACACAAACAACAATTGAACTCTTGCTTTCTCTTGACGTCTCTATCTCTCTGTCTCTCTTGCGTAAATTCCTGTTAACCTTCACATGTGCAATTCTCTTCCACCTTTCTCTCCCATCTCAACTATCAATCCAAAACGTTCTCTCTTTCTCTTTCTCACACAGTGATCTCTGCTCTCACCAGCCAGACGGAGCGGCGGGAGTCCTCTCTCTCTCTTCATCCTACTTTTTATCGCTTTCGCATCCTTCATTTACCGACTCTCGCGTAATTTCTTGCATCTCCATCATTTCAGCCAAAATTCTTGTTTGTCCTTCTTCTGCGGTTGCGGTTGTCTCGCTCCGTCGGCCTTGTAACACTGGCACGCACGGTGGACTCGAACCCGCAAGATCGACCTGAATCTTATCAGAGATATCATTATCTGCAATCAAGGGCGTTTGTTTTTTGGGACTACCTGTTCCAGATTTCTGTTGCCGAATTTCTTTCTGTAATTGATTTATTTTCTGTTTTTGTTGTTCCAACTGCTGCTTCTGCTGGTTAATTATATCTACCAAATCATGGTCATGTTGGGAGACAAAACCTGAGCGTATGTTTTCCATTTTTGGTATTGTAATGGCCAACCATCTGCGACGAAAAAGTTTCCAACTGTTATGTACATGAGTGCTCAACTTTTGTTTTAATGCTTCGATATCGATTTTTGTCATTAAAGTGGCATCCAGATTAATTCCTTCACCAGTTAAGACCTGTTTTTCTAAATCCTGCAAGACCTGTATTCTGGATCATAAGACTTCAATTTCGTTCTATAGAGTGGCATTCATTGCCGAAAAATTGGTCATTTCGTCATGTATCTGTTTCTGCACCGCTTCCTGGTACTGTTGGAATTCCTTAATAGACTTGGTCATATTAACTAATGTAACTATCAGTTGATTATGTTCATTCTGTACTTCTCTCAGCAGTTCTGTTTTATCTTTCAGTGCGTTTTGCAATTGTTGATTTGATGTTAACAAAGAATTAAAATGGTTCATATTGGCCAATGCCTGATCTTTTCCCAGTTGTAGCTTCTGTTCTTGTTGTATTAAAAAATCTGAGACTTCCTGTAATTTTTTCTGCATGCTATATACCTGATTCCCGGTTCCGGCAATAGAATCATTAGTATTCGACTTCTTCGAATTTACTGGTTGGGGTGACTGCTGTAACTTTCTTTTTGTTATCAACGAAAAAGGTGTTCCAAACACCCTTGCCTGTTCAGTGCCGTCTGTGGGGCATACATCCTCAGAGGAGTCTAACAGTGTATCGGGTTCATCTTGTTCATTTGTGTAGTTATGCTCTGAGCTGAGCATACCGTGTTTTTCAACATTTGGTCTTCTAGCTTGTATGAATTGAAAAATAGTAGCTAAATACACTGGCAAACGAGTGTATTTTTGGGACCTGCGTTTGTCCCCAACAAAAAACTGTTTGTGCAAATGGTTGTACAACCAGTGAGCCCAGCTCACTTTTCCTCCTGTCTCCGCTTGTACTAGAGGCGAAAAATTTTCTCTAGACATAAGATCAAATCTGACTATAAAGCAGAGCCTTTCTAAGTACCATTTAAATTGTTCACGACGAGTATATGTGGCATTCTTCATCATAAAATAGCGTCTACGACCTTCGCCTTTACCAAATTCTTTTCGCAGGTCGTTATAAGAACATTTGGGAAAGTTTGCCTCTTCATACAACGGTAATTGAAATACTGACGAAACTAATTGTGGTGAAAATTGTACCTGATTTATAAGGAGACCTTTTGTTTGTCGCATGCTGTGTAACTGATTCTCTGCATCTTCATTACCTGTCCACTGTTCCCAGGGTAACTTAGCAAACTGGAGGAGTCCGATTCTCCGTAACCAGTTCTCATTTCTCCTAGAATGGATGTCAAGCTGTATTTTAAATTCTGTGGAAAATAATATGTTGTTATGCTGATCTGGTGATGTTGCCGAAGTTCTTGAGTCATCTTCATCGTCCTGTAATGTAGTATCTGTTGTAGTCACAACACGGTTCTGTGCAATTGCGCGCTTCCTGAGTCGCCATCTTAGTATATCCGATTCAGACATAGTTGTAAGGCTCGCCGAAAATAATATGCTAGAAGTTTTGTTAATTAGTACGAGAGCTCGCAGAATACTATACAGAAAAATACTATGCTGGGCATACGCATTTTATAAGCACTAGAACTTGAACTGCCATTTGCTGGAATGATGATATTTCATTCGGACATGACACTTCATACTTCTTACCGAAATTGTAGCATCAAAAATCATCATTCTGTATTTTATCCCGTAGATCGATGCTGGACTTGGAACGTCTTTTACATGTGCGAAGAGTATTATGCACAAAAAATCGTGACTTTTAATAAAAATCATCAGTACAATACAGGATTTGTAGGACTGAATTTTACAGTTCTGCTGCGAGACCTTCTAAATACATACTTCTAGCTGATCGAAAGATACGGGCAATCTTTTTCTTAAGAGTTTCTAATACATTTTTCAGGGTGTCGGGTTCTAATAATTGGGCATCTGTGCGCACCGAACTGAGCACAATAGCTTCCGAAAGTAAATTTTCAGCCTCGGTTTGTAAGAATGCTTCATGTAAATAAAATTCATTGGCCAATGCTGCATCTCTGGCTGTCTTCATGTCTGTTACTTGTTGCTGCATTCGATGAATGTAATCATTTTGGTTGCGTACTTGATTGTCGAGCCTTTCTAACTGTTGGTTGAGGAACTGGATCGTTTTATGATATGCATCTCTTTCCCTTTTCGTATCTGCTAATCTTTTCTGTTTCTGAGGCTCTTCAACGAGATACTTATGCAGTATGTCGTTAACTGTTGATAAACTGTCTTTTGTAGTATTCAACTCGAATTCTTTTTGCTTCAGTTCTCTTTGCTGTTTTTGGTTTTGTTGATCTTTTTGGGCCAGCTGTAATCTAGTTTCTTCCAGCAAGTTGCCTAATGCTACTCTAACATCTTCTGCATCTTTGAAGTTCTGTGTTAACTTATTGATTTCTGCATTGGCTACTATCAACAATTCTTTTTGATTGTTCATTGTTTTCAGAGCTTCATCCCGTTGTTTTGTTATGTTTTCTTGGTCACTGAGTCGTTCTTGCAGCTGCTTCACCTATTCGTGTAGGGCCTGATTTTCTGCCTTTACTATGTATAATTCTTCTTGAAGAGGAGTAATATCGGCTTCCAGTAATTCTACTTTATGCTGCAATTCCTTGTAGATATTGTCTGTATCAGCTCTTATCTGAGCAGGTAATTGCTGGGAGAGATTAATAAGAAACTGTCCGATCGATGCTAATTCAGAAAATACCTGAACAGATTGTGTTTGCAAAAATTGTCGTGGTTGGGCAAACGTATCGGTGAGTAATTGTTGAGAATTCGGTGGCGAGTAGTTAGGGGAAGATGATGATGAATCGTCGGGGTGGTCTTGGATGGGATGTACTTCATTTTCCGGTGGTAAAATGGGACGAGCTGCGTTAGAGCTTGTTACCTTATTTGTATCCTATTGTTCATTCGCTGCGGTGCCGGCATCTGTTGCTTCTGCTGCCTTCAGGAGCTTATCCAGTGCATCATTAGTAGGTTGTTGTTCATGGATTTGTTGGTTCTCTTGATACTGCTGCTGACAGACTTTATCAATTGAAATTGCTTCAGTTTCAGTTTGCTTCTGCGTTTGTTGGTGCTCAGACGCTAATGAATACGCTGATGATTCCTGGTGCATAGACGTATTTGTATCATGGAACCTCTCTTCATCTTGATACTTGGCCTCTGTTTCTACTTCCTTGTCTTGCTGATCAGCTTCATTCTCTACTGCTTTGTCTTGTTTACTGGCTTTCCCTTCTTTATTTTCGTGTTGTTGTTCTGTGTCGTGTTGTACTTCTTGCTGTTGTTCGGCTTCCTTTTGTATTGCTTCACCTGGATGTTGATCGACCTCCTGTTGTACTTCTTCGTCTTGTCCGACTGAACCTGCAACCTTACTTTCAGAAGAACTGATTCTGATTCGTTTACTTCTGAATAACTGATTAATCTCTTCTTCATCTTCTTCGTCTTCATCTAAAGGTTGCGCTGATTCTTCAATCTGCAGTACTGGTCCTCTTGGTGGTGGTTGTGCTTGCATTATAGTTGGAAACAGAAATGACAGAATGTGCGGAAGTCGAGACCTAGGAGTTTTGCCTTTGCTAACTTGCTTCATGATTGAGACACACTCCTTATGAATACGTTGAAAGAAAAACGACGTGAAGTTAACAGGTTCTCGGGCAGCTATATCGATGGCAGAATAAAATGGTCGAGAGATACCATAAGTTCGTTTCTGGAAATTGAGTATAGCAACTAGGAATTGTAATGCAGCTCTTTCGGGTTCTGGTCGGCAAAGAATTGCGTATTCATTAGATGAATAACGAGGGAACAATTCTGCCATTCGGGTTACAGAAATCATGGGGAGATTCTCGAGGCCTTGTGGAGTCAAATGGTATACTTCAGCAAAAGCTTGGAATGTGATTACAGTTCTAGAAGGTAAGGAGAGGAAAACCCATTGTTTTTCGGTGGGAGATACTCGAGCGATAGCAGAAATGATCTGTGCGAAGAAGGGGTGAGCTTCTACTGAGTGCCAGGGCAGCTCGGCGAAACTACCCAATCCTCGTACACGCAGGTAATTTCCTACTTCAGCAAGGACCCGTGATCGCAAGATACTATATTACCTATCCGGCGAGTTTAAGTGAGTTATATAAGAGATTTATACAAAGAATATTTTAAACGGTACTAATTACACAAAACGGGCAGTAATGTCTATATTTGGTGTGCATGCATGCAAAGAGAGAAAAAGGAGCGGGCGGCTTGACATAAATAGATATTAAAATACGGCGATTACACTTACTTTATTGATTATACCAAATTAAAACAAAAAGAAACTAAAAGACAGAAGAAAATTAAGAACTTGCGGTACCCTGTGTACCCTTGTTATCGTAGCTGTGACGTTACTTGATACGGCCGTAGCTTAGAACCGTTTATCACTTTTGGAAGTGGTTGTCCAGTCAATGTAGTCAACCGAAAAGTAGCCGGACCAACTTGTTCTGAAATCTTGAATGGACCGAACCAACGTAACTTGAATTTTCCTGCTGATCTGTTGGACTTCGCATTGTAAAAAAGAACAAGCTGTCCTACTGAAAATACTGGAGTCTTTAAATTATGGTCATGTGTCCTGGCCTGTCTTAGTTGGATTTCTTTCATAGTTAAGAAACTGAGCCATCGGTGCTCATCTAATTTTTTAAGTGTTTCCAACCGAAATACCAATGACTCTTCGGGTAGAAGCTTCTGAGAAATTGCTACTCTTAAACTTGGTATTACAATTTCCATCGGGGCGATTGCTTCTAGTCCATAGGCTAATTTGAATGGTGTCAAGCCGGTGGTTACCTTATATGTTGTGCGATAGGCCCATAAGACTGCAGGTAGCAACTGATCCCATCTTTCCGGTGTTTCTCTAGTCAATTTCTGAAGCATGTTCAGCAAAGATTTGTTGGTACTTTCTGCCAATCGATTTGCACGAGGATAATATGGTGAGCTGAATTTATGACTGATCTGGAACGACTGTGTTAATGCTTTCATCAAATTGTTCATAAAATGGGTGCCTTGATCTGAAACAAGCTCTAGTGGCAATCCAAATCTTGGAAAAACATATGATAATAGACATTTTGCTACTGCAACTGCTGTAGCCGAACGTAAAGGCCATGCTTCTGCCCACCTGGTTGCGTAGTCTGTGCAAGTCAATATATACCGGTTGTTACTGAATACCGCGGGAGGTGTGATTGGACCAATAAAATCTAGACCCCACTTCTGAAATGGTTCTAAAGGAAGTACTGGATGAAGTGGAAAGTAATGGCGTTGTAGTGGTTGTCCAGTTCTTTGACAGCTATCACAAGTTTTGATAAATTCCAATACACCTCTGTACATAGTTGGCCACCAAAGTCCACTTTGCAGAATTTTTCGGTGAGTAAGATCTGCTGCAAAATGTCCTCCTGTTGGACTTGAGTGAGCCAGATTGATGACTGAGTTTACTTCATGTGTAGGGATACATCGGAGTAAGGTTCCTGTATGATCTGCATAATAAAGTTCTCCAGCAACTAACCAGAATCTTCGACTAAAAACTGCAATTTTTCGGCGTGTAGTTGTAGGGACTTCAGAAGGTAGACATCCATCCGAAAGGAAGGTCAATAACTGATCATAATACGTAGTTGGTACTGGTTGGTTCGACAATTCCTCAGTAGTTGGTTCTGAAGTATAGATGGCTGGCGTTGTATCATTTATGCCGACCGGAGGTTCACCTGAATCTAAGCATGACAAAAAGTCTGCTAAAGCATGTGAACTACCTAGCCGATGAGTGACATCATAGTCGAATTCCTGCAATAGTAGGACCCATCGTGCTAGGCGGCCACCTATATGTTGCTGCCGAACCAAGTAAACAAGTGCAGCGTGATCGACATGAAATGTAAATTTTCGGCCCAACAAATAATGTCTGAATTTTTTTACCGAATACACTAGTCCTAAGCATTCCCTCTCTGTTACCGAGTAGTTCTTCTCTGCAGGTGCTAATCTTCTGCTAGCATAGTATACTGGTCTAAACCATTTATCGGTTTGTTGCATTAGTACACTTCCTATTGCTTTATCAGATGCATCAACGAATACGTGAAATGGGTGATCCCAATCTGGTGGCTGTAAAATGGGAACCTGTGTTAATAACTGTTTCAGTCGATCAAATGCTATCTGACATTCCTGAGTCCATTCGAATTGTCGTGGAGTCTTGGAAATTAATTTGTTCAGTGGTATTGCCACATGAGCAAGCCACCGTAAATGTCTTCCATGCCATCTCACTTGACCCATAAACCGCATTACTTCTTTAGGTGTATTAGGCACCGGAGCTTCTAATACTGCTGAAATTTTATCAGGATCGACTTGAATACCCTGTCCCGATATGATGTGACCAAGTAACTTACCACATGAAACCGCAAACACAGATTTGTTTGGGTTTAAACACAATCTATATTCTCTACATCTCTGAAAGCAACATCGTAAATGTACCAGATGTGCGATCGTCTTACCAAAAATTGAAAAATCGTCAAGGTATACTTGCATAAATGAGGTGAGATAAGGAGAAAATATCTCCTGCATACATCTTTGAAATGTGCTTGGTGCATTCCTCAATCCAAACCACATTACTGTACAAGCAAAGACACCCCAATTTGTAATAAATGCAGTTTTTGGTATATCCTCTTCAGCCGTTCTTACTTGGTTATATCCACTGTATCCATCTAGAAATGAGTACATCTCATGACCTGCTACTTTGTCAAGCATAGTATCCAAAAAGGGAATCGGAAAAGGATCCGGTACTGTTGCAGCATTTAATTTCCGATAGTCTACGCAGATTCTCAATTGCTTGTTTTTCTTCGGTACAATCACAATCGGTGAAATCCATTCCGCATGTTCTATTGGTACTATGAATCCAACTTTTAATAACCTATCAAGTTCAGCCTTTACCTGTGATGCATAATGTGGGTTCATCCGGTAGCTGGTTTGCTTTATCGGTTTCGCTTCTGGTTTTAGCATAACTCTGTGTTGATAAATACGAGGATCCAAGCCCTTCATGTCTTTGTAATCCCATGCAAAGACGTCAGTAAATTCTTGGAGTAACTGAATTAAATCTGCTTGAAAGGCTTCCGGTAAGTTTTGCTTTATCTTTATAGGACGAGGGTGATCTTCATCTCCAAGATTATAAGTAATTAACTGGTCTTCTGGAACATAAAATTGTTGATATTTCTCTGTATTAGCTGATGGTTCGAGAAGTTGTTGTAGTTCATTATCGTGAATCGAAATGGTATCTTCCTCCTTAGTTTCTTCGGCAATGGGTATTACTGTACATACTGAAGCATTCCAGGTATCTACAACAGACTGTAGATCAATAGTTCCTAATGTCATTAAATCAACATTATTCTTCAGAAATTCTTCTTCTTCATCATCGGACAACCCATCTAACATATGGACTGGTTCGGCAAAATATGGTCGAGCATGTAACTCACAGGGTTGTATCGCGTCTAACTTTACAACACATTTGCGATTTTTATCTTTGAACGTAAGTTCCTGGGCTGACCAGTCTTGAATTACCTTGGCTTGTTTCAACCAAGGACGGTCGAAAAGTAGATTGTAATCTAGGGTGGATTCCGACAATTCTAGAACAACGAAGGTCATCTTGAATGTTGTGTCTTGCAAAGTTATGGGTATATCTCGGACAAGTCCTACTGGATGGACTCTAGATTGATCAGCCATCCTAACAAAGAATTGAACTGGTTCTATCTTAGTCCATCCCAACTTCTTACAAAGTGACGCAGTGGCAATATTCACGCCAGACCCCCCATCAATTAAAACTTGTGTGATTTGATGTTTATTAAACCATACCGTAATCAGAGGAACTGAGTGATCTACCGTAGAGTCTGGCTCTGGTTGTACTGTTGCGGTAGCCGGAATGCAAGCAGATTTTGTATTAAACTGCTGTTGAAATTGTTGGCGTATTCCTGGTACTAATGCCAGTAATTGCCCGAAAGGCAGTGTGATGGATGCTTTTGACAATATATCCCATGCTGGTTGCAATTGATTTGCATTTTCCTTAACTGTTGAAGATGAAGCTTGGTCTGAAGATGGTAGTTCTGCTGCAGATAATGTACCTGCTTCTGTATTGTCAGCACGAGCTTGTGTCGTATCCGGGGACTGGATTACTGGAGGAGGCTCTGGAAAAACAGGTGGTTCTACGGTGGTCCATTGACTAGCTTTATTATACATTTTGTGTTGTTCACGTATCCCTGGTTCAAATAATTCTGCTGCTGGTTGCAATTGTTTACCGGAACGAGTTTGAACTGCTGCTGCCTGCGTCTCTACAGGTGTGATTGTTACCACATTGGCCATTGGGTTTTGACGTTCCTTTTTCCTTTGGTCATATTCCGCTGCATCTCTACAGAATCTTCTAATATGGCCCAATTGTCCACAGAAATGACATCGTGGTGGTGGTAAATTATGATTTTCCGGTGGTGGTCCATTCTGCCAGCGCGGTGTATTATAGTTATTGTTCCTCTGTCCTCGATAATGTCGATAACCTTGTTGTTGATTGTTTCTCAAATGTGGGGGTACATATTGATTGGCTGGCTGCCCTTGTTCCTGAATAATTGCATTAACTGTTGCTGTTCCTTGTCTTCTGGCATTGTATGCACAATTCTCAGTGGTATGTCCAACAATGTTACAGATGGCGCAATAGATCTGATTTAACGCACACTGGGCACTAGTATGTCCTGAATTCTTGCATGTGGTGCAATATACTTGCTTAGTTATATCTTCAGCCACATGTTTGTTTGTTTTTATCCATTCCAAATCCTCTGAAAATCCACCAACTTTGTTTTCCAGCTGAAGGGTCATTGCGATCACTGCATCGAGGGTCATGGCTCCTACACATCTTATAATCATGATTTGCCTAAGTTGAGGAAGTAAGCCATTGATAAACCACTGTGTAATAACATCGTCTGGTAAATTAGCATGAGCCTGGGGTAACTGTCTTAAATGTGTTCTGAAAAGGGTAGCATACTCTTGTACAGTTTGATTTGGTTTCTGTCCGTTGTTCTGTAAATAATCAAAGATCTCTGCAGGATTCTTTTTCAGCCTGAATCGCTGCAAAAAAGCGTCTCGTACTGCTTCATAAGTACCGAAATGATTAATATCGTATTCAGTAAGCCATCTTGCTGCTTCATTCACAAGTGTAGATTGAAAAACAAATGCTTTGTATGCCGGGTCCGGTGGATGGTTGAGAACAGCGTAACTGATTTCAAAGGTGCGTACGTGAGCATCTGGATCATCTCCTGGAAATCCACTAAACTTTGTGTATGTTACTCCCGTTGGAGTCGATCTGGGTTGACCTAACTGTCGTTGTGGTTGTTTGTTCATCGTGAGTGTATTATACCTTCCTTCTGTATTTCTGTTTTGAGTTTCTGAACTACCGGAATTTGTTTCACCAAATGGCACACTTTCCGGTGCAATTAGCTTACTTACTATATTGCGAATTTCTGTTTCAAATAGTCTTCCTTCCTCCTTGATATCCAGAGTAGGAGGACTTGCTTCCAAACGTTGTAGTTGAGCGGAAGATTCAGCCGAAACTACTGAGTTGTCACCGAAAAACTGTGATTTTCTTACCGAAATTCCACCGGAAGGATTCGAAATTGTGACTGGATACGGTGTTGATTCGCCTGTGTTAATTTCCTTCCCTAAAGTGTTTCTAATCGTATCTGAATCTAAATCTATTCCGAAAACTTTTAGACTAGATTCCAACTGCGTCTTGGTAGGTTCCAAAATTGCTGTATTTTCGACAGTCTGCACCGTAGTGGTACCAGACAGTTCTAGAGATGTAGTACGTTCTACCGTGATTTCACCGGAATCAGTTTTATCGTTCGTCACTTTTTCGACAACTGGGTCAGGTCTAATTGCACTAGTACCTCCTAGAGTTGTTCTTAATACCCCTAACTGGTGATTCTTGGGATACTTTTCACCTGATCGAGTAATCGGCATGTAGCATTTCCGTACTGATCATATAGTATTACGAACAGAACAATCTTGCAACAATCTGATTCTGTTGCTACTGTCCATCCAACAAAATTTAATTCGAACAAAATACCAGACAATCTTAATGCCACATCCCCAGCGGGATCGCCAATGTTAAACGATAATACTTTCTATCCAACTTTCGGAAGAGTATTATCGGGTCCTCGGGTTCTTGGGAGTGGTAGGGGTCTATTAGATAGAGGCCCTGTACTATTTTCCCATCTAATCATTCCACATCTTATCTAATCCTTCATCAATATCCAAAATAGTTTTGCGGACAATTCACAACAGTAAAATCGTTCTTAACACGGATCAGGTGCGTCAGTTTATTGCCATACTATCGTTCTTACTATTTAAAAGTTCTAACATCAAAGTTGTTGTTATCTTCCTCGTCCTCTCAACAAAGGTAAACAGAATATACCATATCTTATTCTATATTCTGATTATAACAGAATAAAACGTCGTACACAGTACTGCAACACCACAACAGATTACTCAATGGTTCACGATACTACACTTTCCAAGCCGTCATATTCATCTTCAATCACACAATCCGTTATACAAATGGTGTATACCAGAAAATTATTATCAACAGTGCGCACACATACCGTAAAAAAAATGATATAACAGTATACTGAACGTCATCTACCGTAACACTTAACTCAGAGTACTCAAAAAGAGGTATATCCCAATACATTAATCAGATTCACTACTACAGAGAATAGTATCACAGTTTCTTGCAGATATCGACTAACCCTTCTTCTCAAGAAGTACTTAATGCTATGCACTTACAAAATAACAATCGTGACACAAACAACAATTGAACTCTTGCTTTCTCTTGACGTCTCTATCTCTCTGTCTCTCTTGAGTAAATTCCTGTTAACCTTCACATGCGCAATTCTCTTCCACCTTTCTCTCCCATCTCAATTATCAATCCAAAACGTTCTCTCTTTCTCTTTCTCACACAGTGATCTCTGCTCTCACCAGCCAGACGGAGCGGCGGGAGTCCTCTCTCTCTCTTCATCCTACTTTTTATCGCTTTCGCATCCTTCATTTACCGACTCTTGCGTAATTTCTTGCATCTCCGTCATTTCAGCCAAAATTCTTGTTTGTTCTTCTTCTGCGGTTGCGGTTGTCTCGCTCCGTCGGCCTTGTAACACAGACCTACAAGGCACTATACAAGATAGCGAAAGGACCTTACATGATGTAAGAGTTAAAGCACATTGAGGTGTGCTATTATTATGTCAAGGAGAGATTCTCTCTTTGAGACATCAATTTGGCTTATGTGCTCACATATGATAATGTTGTAGACCTTTTCACAAAGGCCTTCCCAGGGAGAAGTTCAAAGCTTTTTGCAAAGCTTTGAGCTTACTTCCTTTTGTGGATTGATTTCATTTCACATAGCTTGAGACTTCCTTATACATGAATGCCAACTTCTTAGTCATTGCATCACTCCCATGGGGGATTTGTTGATATATTCTAGTAGTGATGTGTGTGAACACACTTAAGATTGCCAAAACACTTTTTTTTTTCCTTAGGAGTTTTTTTCTTTGGCTTGTATATAGACAGATAACCTTAAAGGGCTAATTGTACATAGACATATAACCTTAAAGAGCTACTTATTTTGTACACTCAATTTTTATTTTGTACACTCGTTTAGTAATGCACTCTTTGTGCTCCATGGACCCTCCTTGAGTCTTGTGATCCCCGAGATGCAAGTTTCCTTTCTTTTCGTGTTATGCAGCTGAAGCAAAAAGAAAATCACGTTTTCTTTTTTCATTTTCTCACAACAATAAAAATAATTCGACCTTTGTCCACCACTTTTTAAAGTGGACCTTAGATTTGCGTCGAATACCAACAGGTTAAATATCGTTCTTCGCTGTTAAGCTGCAGGTTCGTATAAGGCACCGTAATTCGAGATGCAGGTAGGATATGTCGGCTACTTAGCCCTGCTCACCCCATTTCGTCATGTGCATCGCACAGCTCCAGGGGAGAAGGGTTTATACTTTTCGTTGACCTATTTGTTTGTCTGTGTATACGCGTATCAGCATTTGCATGTAATTCGCTTTTACTTGGCGATTTTTTTGAACATCTTGTCGCTTGTGCGCTGCAGGCTAGCGACAGGTTTAATATCAATTCTCAGCTTGAGCACTTGCAGGCGAAATACGTTGGAACAGGACATGCCGACTTAAATCGATTGTAAGTTCTTTTGGAATCTCCAAGGTTTTGAGATTTTTGTTAACGCGCACGTTGAGCAATTGATTTTATTTCTATCAAAGTTTCTTAGCAGTGAAACTGTACGTGATAGCATCAGTCAAAGCTATAGCACTTTTAGTATGAAACCAATGAAACTTCCTTAAGAAAAATATGGAAAGAAAACCAAATGTCTAATGGAGACAACATTATGAATCTTTACAAGAGAGGAAGTTGGTTTAAAGTTTTAATAAGCTCTTAAGAGGGGACCAAGACATTAAGGAAAAGTTTAATATCAACAAATTCTTATTCATCAAGTTCTTCGTTCTTTACATCATTGTCCTTACACACATATGCACGCACACACATGCACACATGTCACACACACACATATGAGTGGCACCAAAGAGTTTCGAGGTTCTCCCAGCTTTCTTTGTTAAGAGAAGTCTGACATGTTTCAATCATGAAAATAATCACACAGTGAACACTTGTGAGAGAAAATGTAATGAAACCATGTTCATGGTTCAGATTCTAATTTTTATGGTTTCAGTGAATGGGCTGTAAACATTCAGCGGGACAGCTATGCCTCATATGTGGGGCACTATCCTCTACTTGCTTATTTTGCAGTTGCTGAAAATGAATCTATTGGCAGGGAACGTTATAATTTCATGCAGGTACGCCTCTTCTTTCTTATGAATTATTGTTAGGACCTCTGCTTTTGTTGTTTCATTTTATCTATACACAATATTTCATTTGTTGCAACAGAAAATGCTTCTGCCATGTGGGTACCCTCCAGAAAAGGAAGAGGAGTGATTTTAAGGCAGAAGAAAGATGGTCTATTTAAATGGATCTTGGTGCTAAAGGCATATATTATGATGGCTTGAAATTATTGTACAATGCTGCAGTTTTTGACCACCTGGGGTGTAAAGAAATGGTTTGTTCATACCAAGCATACAACATTTACTGTACCTCATTGGTGAAGATGTTTACTATGTGTTCATGTGCCAATGCTGAGGTACTCCGTAGAGCTCTAATCATATGCACATGTGATGATTTATTTTGATTATGCTGTAGTGATAGCAGCTTTTACAGTTCTTGAACAGATTGATGCATTTGGAAAGCTTTATACCCACTTTTGATCTGCTTTGTTTTAAGACCTGGATTTCCTGGAAGATGCTTTTAGTACTTCCTTTATCGAATATATAGTAGGTTATATATGCAAACTCAACTTCTGAAACTATCAGGGAAGTTTTTCCTTAAAATAACGTGCCTAACACATTTCCTTATCTTATGAGGAAATTTTCTGAAGGTGTTTCTGTTGGCATTGTTGCATGAGTGGCACATTAGATTTTTTTCATTTTCATGGATGTAACCTGTTTGTTGAGAGAGAGTAATTCCATTACTGCGCTAACTGGTGATACAAGTGGTTATATATATCTTCCTCCAGTGTTGCACATCATGGATTGTAAATGTTGCGAATTGTTTTATGTGCCTACTTTGTTTTTTCTGTGCACTGAAGTATTGGCATGGTATGACTAGCTTTTTGGAACCACCTGCCAATATGGTTATGAAGGCTCTCTCCCCCTCCCTGGTTTCTCTCCTCTACCATCTCAATTTTCCTTTCTTCCATTCCTTTTCTCCAGTTTATCTAGTAATGTATTAGATTTGTATTCTCCTCTTTGAATACAGCGATACAACACTTCTGGCTTCTGGATTATATTTTTGTATAAACTTGCATTTAATAGAGCAGGTTACCAATCTGAAACTCATTGAGCAACCATTGTAAGATGGGACAGTCATTATGCTTGGGTGTTTGTAGTTTAGTGAAACACCCAACATTCAAGCATAATGCATTGAATGCATTATGCTTGAATGTTGGGTGTTTGTAGTTTAGTCACTTATTACTCCTCATTTTTTTCGTTATCCTGACAGTATCGAGCTGTGGTTTTTGGCATCATTGTTTCTGTTTTATGTTACTCGTACACGTGCTCTATTTTGCAGTACAAAGTTGGCATGGAAGTGGACAGGAGCTGATGACAGTACAAAATGATAAATTTTGTGGATGAACTTCATTAGTGTGCAGGAAAAAGGAGGTTAGTTCAGAGAAGGTCCTTTGTCTTAGATTAACCTTATGGAGGCTATTATTTTTTTTGTGGATCGTTGTGTCACATAAACATTTAATTTCAGGGGGAAACATATTGATGGGTCTTTTGACTACACATTGTGGCAAAGAGGGGAAACATGTTTACAGGTATTTTTCATGCATGAGATGGCAAAGATACCTTGATTTTTGCACACTATTTCATTGAATATTGAATGTTTGTTGTATTTGATGTTCATTATTAACGTGACTACTTGATTTCTCTTTTCAATGGACGTATATCCTGTTACAATAATGTACTCAGAAACTATGGCTCCATGTTTTTCTTCATTTTTTCTTGAAAATGGGCATGCTCATGTGTTTCTCAAACTGGAAAGAGATGGAAAATGATTACATATTATAATGATCACCTGAGACAATCCTATACGTTTTGTGGAGATTTTGTTGCATCCTTATGGAACTAGTGTATGTTTTAAGTATACTTCTTGATCTTCCACTGTCGGCATAAGGTCAAGGTCTATGCATGTAAAGCTCTCAATAGTTTTGTGAAGGTACGGCTCTCATATTTGTGATTCAACTTGGTTGCATGAATTCTTGTTTATTTGGTGTATGCATTTGTTTTAGTTTGGTATGGATATACTTATGATATGCCTCTTTGCTGCATAACTTCTAGCTCTTAATTATATATATTTGAGAGGATATATCTCTTTGCTGCATCAGCTTGCTACATCAGCTTTGCGATATAAGTTTTTGCTATATCAGCTTTGCTTGCATATCTGTTGCATCTCCATTAGCTTTGCTTCCATTAACTGCATTAAAACATCTGCTTGGCCTTTTAGCGAGCAAGTCCCCATTGGTGACTAGATATTTTCCTGTTCCTCTTGTAAGTCAATAAAGGTTGTCTCTGAAGAAGAGGCATCCTGCTCCTGCTCTTCTTGCAAAGATCAACATTTCTTACTAAAGCTATATAGGCTTCTAAAGGCCTCAGCTTGAGCATGTGCTGTTGCTGCTACTTGAATTGATTCTACGCTTCCATGGGTACTATAATCATGATATCTCTTCATTGTTTCGTCCACGCTATCTGATCATAGTTGTTGCCTGTACCGTCCTGCCAATTGGCTTCTAAGAGTTTCTTGTCCCTCTTGTAGATGCACTATGTCAGGGGCTTGAGCACACCTTTCTGTGGGTGAACATCTAGATGTATCTTCTGGGGAGGAGGTTTGAGCTTTGCTCTGAGTGAATATGTTCCAACACATGTTGGAACATCGCCCCTTGTCTTCTTCTGTAATTCATCACCATGCTTTGTAGAGCGTGATTGTAACTTTGAATGTCCTATCTGTTAATGCTTTTGGTATAGGGCTGTTTCTCTTCAAAGCATATTAAATTATTATCATGAGAAGATTTTTTTTCCTATGCCAATCTGTTAATGCTTTTGCTACAGGGCTGCTTCTCTTCAAAGCATATTAAATTATTATCATGAGAAGATTTTTCTTTCTATGCCACTTTGGAATATGTGCCTTCTAATTTCTCCATCATCCAATTGGACATTTCTACTATTGGATTTGTCCTTTGAGCATGTGACATTGCATGGACAAAAGAGTCCGGGTGAATGTGAAGTGCCAACGGAAAATTCTCACCGCTAAAGTTGATTGTTAGTAAATTTAATTCTGTGAAGGTCTTCGTCATCTTATCCTTCTCAATCTCAAGAACAACTACATCCTTTTAACTCTATTCCGTTGGGTCCAAACTATAAGACCTCTCTGATTAATATCGGAGATCGTTCGATACTCCTTGGAGTCCCATTAGGTGTGCACCTTGGATATCCTAGCCGACCCATTCTTCTAGTATAAGTGGTGATAGCTTGATAGCAATGATAAAAGTCTGGTCTGATAGTGACACATATAGCTAGTACAACATCTCAAATTATTCCATGCACTGACTGCCTTTGAAATCCTCTATAGTTGACTTTGAAATCCTCTATAGTTGCTCAAATTCTCTGGCTGTAAAGTGAAGTTTATTTTGTTCTTCTTGAAAGGTGATTGTTATCACATAGAAGTATACAAGAGTCTTTTAGAGCTCCATTGATACTACACTTTTGAAAATGACATGTTGCAAGAGTGATGGATCTAACTGGTGGATTGTCAAGTTACGGGGTAGAGGTTTGGGAAGCTGCTCCATTGATTAACACATCTTTGGACAAAAGACATTAAGCGCCATTGTGATAAAACTTCATGGCACCTTCATGTCTATACACTTCATCAAACGTTGAAGGAGCCATTCCCGGTCTTGGCTCTTTTCTTTTTTCTTGTGTTGCTATATACAATCGGAACATAAGAGAATGGTGGGGGATTAGAAAGGAAACTAAGAAAAAATATTAGAAAAATCTCAAGAATGTATTACACTACATGATACAGGAAAATGTTTATTAGGATGAGTGATTCCACCCTTCCTAGCATATGTGCATGCTTGAATTTATACTTCTCATGTGTTTGTGCGAGGCTGTAGCTGCGGCCCTATTGGTGCATACTCGGAAGTGCATAGGGTAATTCATGAGTGCATCAAAGAAGGATAGGTTTATGAACTACTCTAATCCGTATGCTTCTTTTGTCATCTCTAGGTCTCATTTAAAAGTAGATCGTCTCTCTAATTGTGAAGATTTTCTTGGAAAATGATGCCCTTGGCTGAGATGAAGAGAGATGATAGATGACCACCATAATGTCTTTTCTTAGTTTACATTGAGGCTTGTCTGTGACTCTCTCTCACTTGAGCTTCTTCTTCTTTTCTACTTTTTGTTGTACGCATCCATGCTAACATTTCTTCTATAAGAGGTTTTGATTCAACTTCACTCGAAAGCCACTTAAATAGCTTGGAAAATTTTCTCCATCAAGAGTGGATAATTATTGGTCCTTTCAAAGGATCTTGGATTGATCACTAATGGTCCATATCCCTTCTTTGTAGTTTCTTGGCATGTTGTTTCAATTGTACACAAGGACTAAATCTCCCTCTTTCAACCCCTTATCCTTGATATGAGCATAATAGCATGCGTTTTGCACATAAGTTCTTATTACAACTTGCAATTGGGTTTCTTGTAGCTGTTTTAATTGATCTAGCTGTTGAGACAATTCATGTCTGTTTTTTTCATATTCTTGTGCCACTTTTAAAGTTGGGATCAAGAACTCTGCGAGGATCACATTTTGGTTGTAGACCTAGTTGAATAGTGTGGTAGCTAGAGTAATCTTGTAGGCTATTTGAAAAGAACAAACATGTAGTTTTTGTCCCAATCAGCCGGCCCTCCATTTCGTTGTTAAGATGGTGCAGAGAATCTTATTTGAACTTTCTAACTTTCTGTTGACTTGGGGTTGATAGGGTGTTGATCTTTTATGAATTATCATGAATTCATTGAGCAACTCCACAATGAAGTGGGTGCTTCTATCACCCCCAATCTCTATGGGAAACCCAAACTGTGTGAATATTTGTTCAAATAAGAATCGTGGAGCAGTTTGCTTATTGTTTTTCTTAGTGGCTTTAGCTTTGATCCATTATCCCAGGAAGTCAATAGTAACAATAGTATATTCGACATATGAACCTCTAGTAGATGGTTCGATTGGTCTATTGAAGTTGATACCCCGTTTAGTAAACACGTGTCTTAGTGACAAGTTGTCTTTATGGATAGGATATTTGGTCCTTTGACACACATCACATTGTTTAATCTAAGACTCGACATCCATGTGAAGAATCGGCCACCATAATCTTGCAAAGAAGATAATTTTTGTACTTCTTTAAGCAGAGACATGACCTCCTACTATGTTTACATGAGTAATTTTTAGAGTGAAAAGGTATTCACTCTCATGACTGCATAACCTCAGTTGGTTGTTGCATCCTCTTTTAAACAATTGATTACCAATGATCACATATCTCAACTATCCTCCTCTAGTGCATGCTTCCTAGTAGTGCAAAAATCTTGCTCCCGTGGGATGTCTTTCAACAAATCTACTGAATGTAGGCTCCATTCAAGTGCTATTGTAGAGTAGCCGTGACACGAATTCTCCATTTGTTCTTTATCTTGGCATTGTTTGCAAGCCTCTACATGTTCATGAACATCCTTCTACATTTTCGGCCACTAGACACCGAGCGTAAAGAGATTCTATAGAGCCCTAGATTTCACTTCATGTGTCTTCCATATGGTTTGATGGGCTTGTTTCATCAAAGTTTTTCTTTCATCATTATCAAAATATCTTAATAGCACTCTATTTGGATCTGTGTAATAGAGAATTCTCGCAATAATCTACTATTTCGTAGATTTCATGATGCTTCGTTCACATTTATGTATTGCCTTAGGCATTGGACCATAACTTACTATAGGGACTATTGGCAAGTGGTGTGCTTGTACATAGGTATCAGCACCTCAAGGTCTCTAATGAGGAGTAAGAACCTATCACAAGAGTATCGGTGTTGCAAGGCTTGTTTACCAATTATAGTTGATGATCATAAAAAAAATCGAATTTGGTGGCTAAAAGGCAATGTGGAAACTTGACTTCATAAACCACACATAAACACTCATTCAGTCATAGTGTTGTCGGTAGTATTCAATTGCCTACTTGTGTATGCAATAAGAAAATCCATTTTACCTTCATCTTTCAACTGTGCAAGTATGCAATAAATTGCGAAATTGAAAACATCCATGTGCATGTGATTGTTCCAATCAAGCTCCTTTAGCATGGGGCAATGATCAAACATTTCTTTATTTTTGTGAATGCATAATCACAATCATTTCTCCATTGAAATGAGAAAGGAGTCTATATAATTGCTTAGCGGTGATTTCATAGATATGTGTGAACCTATGATAGTAGCCACAATGACCCATAAGTGCTTGCATTTCCTTGACATTCTTTGGTGTTGGAGGATCTAAAATTACCTTAATATTATCTTCATATGTGAAAATCCATTCTTGAAGACAGTGTGTCCCAAGATCTTTCCTTGACACATCACAAAAAGGCATTTCTTTGGATTCAAACACAATCTATGTTGCCTACATTTATCAAGATTTTCACAATTTAGTATCTATAGACGTCTTTATGAAATGTTTGTGCTCAAATCATCTACGTATACTTTTAAGGTTTTCCTCATAAATTCCTTAAAAACATGACACAACAATCATTGGAGAGTCGTAAGGGCATTTTTTAGTCCAAAAGGCATAACTCTAAATGCATAAATTCTCCACTCCATGGAAAAAACCATCTTATGTTGGTATTTATGAGCAATGGTCACCTTGTATTTTGAGAATCCATCAAGGAAAACTATATACTTCCTTGCCACCAACTCTTTCTAATGAGGTGTGAGTTCCAATGAGTGATCAATTCCAATGAGTGATAAATTCCAATGAGTGATAAATTCCAATGAGTGATCACTTCATATGCCTCTTCAATTATAGAGATGATAGCTATCCCCAATGTTGGTTGCATTTACTTGTTCAAATTGATGCATACTCTCTGTGTACCTAAGCTCACAATATCTTAGGGATTTGGGATGAGAGAAACTAAATCTCAATCATCAAGCAAATGCCATATAGTGGTGGCATTGTTACATGCATTAATATTAATATGAGAGTCTAACCCAATCAAGTGTATGAAGGCATGTGCTTAAATGATAGTTAATGTATGAAAGGGACAAGTAATGCATGCAAAAAGGAAACATCCACCTCACATGACACCTCTTACACAACAATGTGTATCACAATACTTGGTGCAACAACATACACAAATCAAGCGATATCTCTCAACTCCGATACTCGAATATAGTAAATAGCAGGTTCATTTTTCATTTCAAAGCTCTCGAGATGCATCCAATGGTGGTATTTTTAGCTCGATTGGATCTCTCTGCTTCAAGTTATGACAAAAAAACAAAGTGACAGTAACTAGCTACTCGCACTTCTAGACTTGCTGTGCTTCACACACAATAATAGCAAAAAAGATGGGGTTCTATGCCTCAGTTACACACACTAGCTCATGAAGAATGTAACACAGGCAAGAAGAAGCAAATTCAAAATTTCAGAAAAGTTAGCTCTTGATTTGGCAAAAAGTCTTTACAAAAGTCACAAGTGACTTATATATACATGTGCCCTAATTTTGGTCCTTTCACATAAGAGACCTGCACTTCCTCTATAAATCACTAAGTTTCTACTATTGAAAAAAGGTAATGTTACAATCTTCAGGGATTATGCATCTAGAGGACTTCTCTAGAGCATTTACAATGCTTCTCACAATTCTACAATGGATTTTGGGAAAAGAAAATGAGCCATTTCTTGAAAATTTAGGGGGCCTTCTTTCCTTCTCTTCTATCTTCTGCTTTATCCTCTCTCTTGTCTTCAATCCTCTTTAGTTCTCTACATACTCTCCCCCTCTTAGTCTCAGTCGTCCCTTGATAGGTTTCTATGGGTTTACTTGACACATACCTGGAGGGTTTTCTCGATGGGCAACTAGTGGCTGGAGATGGATCAATTGTCTGACCTCTTACCTGCATATTCTTCTCCGGCATGATGCTGTAATTTCTGTGTGTATATTTCTTTTAACGGCACGCTATCATTGGTAGAAGAAGCCTTCAATACTCAAAGGCTTTTTATCACCTTGTTTGAGCCTCAGTCTCATGCTTTTGTTTCACCCTTGGTATTCCTTATATTCATACAATGGGGTTGTTGCATTATCATTGTCTATCTTTCTTTTTCTAGCGTCTTGGTTTAGCCTGATGTGTGCCCTTACGAAGCTTTGGGTAGAGAGTAGTTTTTTAATGAATTATTTTCTTCTTTGATTTCCTTTTTCTTTTTTTGTTATTGGTTTCTCCCTCCACACATCCCTCCAGAAGAACTTTGTCATCCCCTATAGGCTTTTTATGGCGATGCATGTAGGTCTGGTAGACCACCTTTTTTGTTTGGTTGATTTGGTTGGTTTCTCTAAGCATGAATTCTTTCCGTTGTGCCAATTTAACTCTCCATCATGTGGAGCTTGATGGTGATCCACAAAAAAGTTGAGCTGATAAGTTACAAGTCAAGAATTTAGATTAGATGGCATTTTCAAAAATATTTTTGAGTGTCTACATCAAAAAATCTTGTAAAAAATTCTTTCTCGAAAGTTTGTAAATAAGGACTCGGCAGAAACATATTTTTGGAATAGTAAGCCATGATGGTTAAGCGACTTGGTGTGACAGAAAGATAAAAAATCAAGGCATCTTTGCCTTGGTTGATACCGATGAAGTTCAAACATGTATACTCAGTATGCTTGAAGATTTTTAATACGGTTACGATCATGATGAGGATCTTATTTGTAAGCTTGATAGTTAAATCTGGTACGTCTTCATATCTAGACAACCAAAATTCGATAGTTTGGATCATATAATCTTCCCAAAATTTTGGCCATGGTTGATGCACAACGAAAAATCATGGATTTACCTACAATAAATATGGTGCCTCTTTCTAGTGCACCTGCAAAGTCAGTTTTTTTTCCCAAAAATCTCTCCCTCGAGAGGATCGATTGCTTCCAATTCTTCTTGTGTATAATTGAAAGTAGTAGCTTTGAAGTTCAAATCATGATCCAAATCCTACTGGGTAGTTTTCTTAATGTATCTTCATCTTTGTTCTTTCATAATACCATAAGGTACATTAAATGACTTCAGATTGTATCAAGATATTTGCTTTTTATCTTTGCTCCTTCATCATTCGTTATAGTGCTTCTTCAAATTTTTGTGTCAATCGAGACACTACTAATGCTCTTTCTCTCTAGTCTAGCTCTGTAGTGTATGACATTGGAATTTCGTCAATCATTGGTTCATGTTCATCATGCATTGGAGATTGAACAATGGGGGGAGAAAGAGGACGTACCTCAGTCTCCTCAGTAGCCAGATTGGTTTCTTGCACTATTGGTGTCTCATGTTCGTCTAGTGAATTTGTTTGTCACTCTGAACTTTCATATATCCAATCTTTTAGTTCTTCTAGTAGATCAAAATCTTTACAGAACAAAAGTCTTTGTTGCATCATGTTGTTCCCTAAATGTAAGGATAAAGTTACTTCTCCTAGGCATTCAATGATATTACCTCCAACACCAATCATATAAGCCTTTGTAAGAGCAAGTGACATCTTTAAGTTTTCAACTAAAGAGACACTTTACTCAATATTTGTTCGGTCCAGGGTTCCACATATTTTTTGACTTTGCAACCACTTATGTAGTTGGGTAGTATGTCGTTGTCTAATGTAGCTAAATTGATGGCTCCACCAGAGGAAATTTGATTTATGATCGACATGCCATATCCTCTTTGTTGTAGTTTTTTCACATGTTGTTTCTAAGTGTACACCAATATTAGATCTCCCACTCTAAGACCTTTGTCTTTGATGTGAGCATCATAGTAAGCCTTTTGCCTTCTCTTGGCAGCATAAATACCTGCTACTGCTTGTAATCTAGTTTCATGCGATTTCTCGATTTAATCCAATTATTTGGATAACTCATGTCTTGACCATGCATACTTCTTGGCTATTCAAATAGTAGGAATCAAGAAATGAATTGGTAGAATTGCGTTCTGACCATAAGCTAGATTAAACGTTGTAGTCCCAATAACCATTTTATAAGCAACTCGAAATGCCCAAATTGCATGATGCAATTGTTTTTGGTAAGAACTATGCATAATGCTTTATTTGAACTCTTGACTTGTCCATTAGGTTGTGGATGATAGGGTGCTGACTTTTTATGAATCACTAGAAATTCATTCATGAGTGATTCAAAGTACTTCATTGATGATGCATACTTCTATCACTTACGATCTCCATCGATAGTCTAAATCTAGTGAAAAGGTTCTCAAATAAGAACTTTACAGTGGTTTGGGCATCATTTTTCCTAGTGGATTTGGCATCTATCCACTTAGTTAAGTAGTCGATGGCTATGATGATATGCTCGAGATGAGATCCTCTTGTTGGATGATTAATGGGTCTAATAAAATCTATTCCCCATCTAGTGAAAGCTTTTGCACTGATCATTGGTTTTATAGGCATGTCATCTCGTCGGATTGGTTACTTAGTTCATTGACATACATCAAAGCTTCACACATAAGTTCCTACATTCATATGTAGGATTGACGACCATAAGCTTGCAAAGAGAATCATTTTCACCATCTTGCCGGCTAAAAAATGACCAACTACTCCGACATGCACCATCTCTAATGTAGGAAGGTATTCTCCTTTATGAACACACATTCATAGTTGATTATCTTTTTCTCCTTTAAATAATTGGTTTCCCATAATGACATAATATTTACTTTGTTCTTCTAGGGCTCTTTTCCTTGCTAGGCTGGCTCCTTTTGGATATGTCTGTGATTTCAAAAAATCTACATATGGATTACTCCACTTAGGTGCTATTGTAGAATAGCATATAGAAGAGTGTTCATCTAGTGTAAATACTTTACACATGACAATTCGTTACATATTCATGTACACTATGCATACTCAACAAATATACTCCTAATTTGTTTAACTCCTGTGTTGTTCCACTAATACCTTTATGTGTTCTCCAATGATTCTCGTGGGCTTGTTTGATTAAACAACTATGTTCCTCATCCTCAACACATCTTAGAAGTATCCCATTGGAATCTTTGAAATATAAGCTTCCTGCCATAATTTGGAGGTTTTTTGTTTTCCAAAGTTCCTTGTCTCGAGCTGAATTGATCCTACGACTAGGTCCATGTGTGAGTGTAGGTAATATTTCGGCCCATTTTGGACATACTTCTAGGTTAAATAGGTAGGTATCTAGTAGTTCTTTTGCTACTCCGGTTAGCAGTTCTCCATGAGTCATCCTAGACAAGTGGTGAACTCTAACATGTGTATTGCCCTTCTTGACCACTACTTCAAAATCAAATTCCATGAGTAATAAAAACCATCTAACTAGCCTTCTAGTGTTACAAGGTTTATTGACCAAGTACAATAGATCTTGGTGATTAATAAAGAACTTGAATTTGTTGTCTAGTAGATAATGTCTAAATTTGTTCACAACATAGATCATCCCTAGGCCTTCTCACTCCATCATGGTGTAATTTTGTTCTGCTTGTTTTAATTTTTTGCTTGCATAGGCTATTGGGTGATCTGCCTTTCCTTCATGTGAAGGTTTTGCTAATATGCATCCAATGGAAAAATTAGATGCATCAACATGGATGTGAAATGGTTTATTCAAGTTTTCAAAATTGGTGTTGAACTCAGTCTTCTCTTTAACTCATTGAATGCGTTCTCACATAGATAAAAAAGGTTTTTATTTTTTATGATATAGTTTATTATTTTTTTAAGCATATAATAATAAATTTTTGTTTTTTTATATTTATTGAAACATCAAGCTTACACTATGCTTGAGGTGGATTTGATCTACATCAAAGGCTATCAGGTTGAAAGAATATAAGTTAGAGAATTCTTTTTCTTATGCTCACTTATTGTATTTTTTAGAAAAGTTTTTTCATGGATCTTTTACCATTGTAAAAGCCTTGAGCTTTACACATGTAAAAGTAGAAAGATAGAGCCTAAATCCCACGAATTTGTGGTGGTTGAGTTGCATTCAATCAAGCAATCAATCACCTAAAAGTAGATCAAACTAGATCTTCACTTTTCCTAGATTATAGGAAAGTGAATTGATTCCCTCCAAGAACCATTCCCACCTTCATTTGAATTCAAAATCCACTTGTAGAATTCGTGCAAAACTCCTAGAGTCTATATAAATACTTGAAATCACTTGTACAATACATGGAAGCAATATACATACACTTGTGACCATCATTGTCTTGCTCCTTCAATTCTTGCAGAGGCTGTTGCTCTCTCTACAAAGCTCCAAATTGAGTGAAACATCACTCAGTAGAAAGATATTAATGTATAGTTTATGGCTATCAATTTTCGAAGCATTTGGTTCAGTAGATTGGGAGAAATATTAGTTTTTCTATCTCGGGGTCAATCTCTACGTATTCCTGAAAAATAGGAAATACCACCGTTGAGTGTCTGATTCATTCCTATAGCATATTTTGCTTATTCCTTATACTTTTGTGCATTATATACACTCAACCCTATGTGTATCACTCCCATAAAAGGATTTTTTCCAATTGTAATCACGCTGGTTGCTATGGGCATTTGAAGTTCATTATCTCTTCCATAGATAGTAAGTTTTTGAGCTAGTCGACTCACGAACCTATCTGTTTTGTATTTACTCGTTCTCCTTGATGCTCCAAAGTACATAGTGCATTTATTTGCACTTATCGCATGCCTATAAGGTCTATTTGAGTCTCCATAAGCTCAAGGGTTGGTCTTGTGCCGGTTGGTTAGACCAAACTTCATCGCTTCAAAATGCACTTTTCTACCTCCTACAAGCTTCTCCAAGTTCTTTGAATGGTATCAGAGCTAGAACAAGATAGGTGACAACTTTCCCTCAATGATCAAGAAGCTTGATCGACACAACTATGCGGCTTGGCAAATAAGAATGGAGGCCTATTTGCAAGGTAGAAATCTTTATGGAATTGTTGCAGGTGATGAAGCTATGCCTATACCAAGATCCAAAGGAGGACCTACACAAGAGGAGACACATAAGCTCACACTTTGGTGTGCAAGGGATGCTCAAGCAAGGTCGTACATACTAAACTCTATCTCTGACTTTTTATTACCACATATTAGAGGATGCAAGACATCTCAAGCGACTTGGGATGCCCTCGAGACTTTCTTTTCTGCTAGTATCAAAGCAAGAAAGAATCATCTTTGGAATGAGTTCAACCAAATGAAGAAGACACCTAAACAAACCATCACAGAGTTTGTTACGAAGGTCAAGGAGGTTGCAGATCAGTTAGCATCCATTGGAGAGCTGATTGAAGAAGAGGCTATCATGAGGCAAATTCTCAACGGTATTCGAAGTGATAAGCAATGGAAATCCTTCACGACGGCATATGATCTCATCATGGATGTGCAGACTCCAGACTTCAACATCTTTCTTGGACAACTCTTCAATAAAGAGGCCAACAATAGCATAAAGGAAGGTGACTCCTATCATGGTAATTCAACTAGTGCTATATATGGAGATAAGAAGGATAAGAAGTAGAAAGGCAAGAAGAAGGAAGAAGATGAAGAAGAGACTTCTCAAGCCAACTTCGCAAGCAAGAGCAAGTGGAAAGGAAGAAGAAAGGAAGAAAGCAAGAAAAAGCCAAAGGTCAGAATGTTCAACCTTGTGCCATTTGCGACAAGACCTACCACACCACTCAGAATTGCTGGTTCAATGGGAAGACCATGAAAGGAAGTGGAAGAGGTGGATATGGCAACAATAGAGGCAGAGGTGGACACAACTTCAACAATAACAATAGAGGCTATAATAGAAGGGGCTACAAAAATTATTCAGAAAATGGATCACATGAAGACTCATTGCTTCTCATGAATCTAAGCCACAAAGAAGGTAAAGAAGATGATCATTTGTTCTACATAGTTTAGGATGTTCGAATCATGTTGCAGGCAACATTGCTCTTCTATCTGATTTGGAAAGTCCAAAGCATAGATATGAAGTGCAAACATGGGATGACACAAAGCACAATGTGGAGAAGATTGGTAATGTCAAAGTTTTTCCAATGGTAGGACAAACATTCTGAGTAAGGTTCTCTATGTACCCACTATCACTAAAAACCTAATAAGTGTAGGCCAAATAGTTGAAAAAGGCTTGCAAGTTAGATTCACCCAGCATGGAGCTTTTGTGGAAGATCTATGTCAAGGCTTCAAGAAGATAGCCAGAGGTGAGAAGCATGGTAGGCTCTTTACTTTTGAAGTAGGAGCACCAGGAACATAGCTGTATTCACTTTTGGGTCTCAAACCCTAAGTGAGCTTGAAGTATAAGAGACTTACTCATGTGAATGAAAGAACCTTGAAGGATATATGCAGGGATCAAAGTGTTCTAGGATTGCCGAACATATCAAAGCAACACATGATCAACAGGTGTGATGCATATCAGATTGGGAAGGCACAAAGACAACCATTCAACCACAAAGGCTACATCCACAACAACTTATTGGACTTAGTACATATAGATGTATGGGGACCAAGTCAAGAACCTTCATCGATAGGATCAAGGTATTATGTCTCATTTATTGACGACCATAGTAGATGGACTGTTCTATACTTTATCAAGAGTAAGAATGAAGTGTTTGATTGCTTCAAAAAGTATCTAGCACATGTGGAGAATCATACAGGTATATCACTAAAGAAGCTCAGATCTGATGGAGGGGAAGAATACTTCTCCAAAGAGTTTGATGAGTTCTTGCAAGATAAAGATATCAAAAGGGAAGTGACTACCAGGGAATCTCCTCAACTAAATGGAATTGCAGAGAGGAGAAATAAGACATTGGTTGAATCAGCCAGAACAATGCTTGAAGAGAAGAAGTTGCCACATTATCTATGGGCAGAGGCTGTTTCAACTGCTGTGTACCTTGTCAATAGACTACCATCCAAATCACTTCAAGGTATGACTCCTTATGAAGCATGGCATGGAAGAAAACCTAGTCTTGGACATTGCAAGGTTTTAGGTTGTTTAGCTTATGTTCATGTACCATCACAAATAAGAGGTAAGCTAGATGAAAGGGCAACAAAAGCAGTGTTTACTGGATATGATTCAACTCAGATGGGTTACAGGTTCTATAATCCTTCAACCAAGCAATTCACTACAAGTAGAGATGTTGTGTTTGAAGAACATAGGTCTTGGTATGATGAAGACAAACAAAGGTAACTCTACCATATGATCTTGATTCTGATTCTCATCAATTAGGAAGCAAGCATGATACATAGGTCCAAGATCCAAGAAGTGATACAGACAATGACCAACATGAAAGGGAAAAGGATTACAAGCTATGGAAGCCAAGAGGCAAAGCAAAGATGCAAGAGGTTGGAGAATGCTCCAAACAAGCACCAAGAAGATCAGCAAGAGAGAAGAAACAACCAGAAAGGTATGGATATGATTCCACATTACAAAGCATTCAATCTACTTGGCAAAAGACTCTATTTCAGAGGAACCCTCAACCTATGAAGAGGTAAAGGCAAACCCTAATTGGGAAAAGGCCATGAAAGAAGCAATAGATGCATTGAAGGAGATGGACACTTGGGATTTGGTTCCAATGTCACCGAATCAAAAGATAATTGGTTGCAGATGGGTATATAAAGTTAAAAGAAATTCAGATGGATCAGTTTGTAGGTACAAGGCAAGATTAGTTGCCAAAGGATGCTCTCAAACTCATGGTATAGACTATGAGGAAACATTCTCACCAGTTGCAAAGATGACTACAATCAGGACATTGATAAGTGTAGCTGCTACAAGGAATTGGAGACTCCTCCAACTTGATGTGAAAAATGCATTCTTAAATGGTTGGATAAGTGAAGAGGTATATATGTCACAACCACCATGATTTGAAAAGCCTAATCATCCATCTTATTTTTGCAGAATTAAGAAAGCATTGTATGGATTGAAACAAGCTCTTAGAGCTTGGAGTTACAGGTTGGTTACATATCTTCAAGATCAAGGGTTCAAAGCTAGCAACTCAGATCCTTCTCTATTCATCAAAAGGGATCACAATAAGGTTATCTATCTATGTGTATATGTAGATGATATTGTTGTGACAGGTGATGATCTAAATGGCATTCAAAGGATGAAGAGACACATACAAGACATGTTCAAAATCAGTGACCTAGGTGAGCTCACATATTTCCTAGGTATGCAAGTGATATACACAGATGAAGGAATGTATTTGACTCAAAGAAGATACATTCAAGATCTACTTCTCAAGTTCAAAATGGAGAACACAAAACCTGCAGGTACACCTTTGGAGATGAACCATAAACTTAGTGTTTTTGAAGGTGAGAAAATTCAAGATATAAAAGAGTATCAAAACTTGGTAGGTAGCTTGATATATGCTACTCATATAAGGGCATACATCTCATATAGTTTTGGAGTGCTTAGTCAATTCATGCACTCACCAAGAGTATCTCAAAGGTACAATCAACGAAGGTATATTCTATCCTTACTCTTCAGATTTCGATATCAAAATCTATTCAGAGGCAGATTGGACAAGAGCTAAGGATGATAGAAGAAGTACTTCTGGTTACTTAGCATTTGCAGGTTCAAAGCTAGTGTCATGGAGTTCCAAGAAGCAACCAACAGTTGCTTTATCCTTGACTGAAGCAGAGTACAGAGGTATGCCCATAGCAACTCAAGAGGCAATATGGTTAAAAGCATTGTATACAGATTTGGGACTTGTGAGTTCCGAACCTCACATATTTGGAGATAATGTAAGCTCCATGCATCTAGCAGCAAACCCTATTTTCCATGCAAGAACCAAACACATAGAGGTGCATTACCACTTCATCAGGGAGAAGCTCATGGCAAAGGAGATTGACATTTTGTTTGTTCCTACTGAAAAGCAAGTAGCAGATATGATGATGAAGGCACTTGATGGAATAAAGCTTTGTAGATTCAAAGCTATGGCAGGTATTTAACCTATCAGAGAATGAAGAAGACTCAAGCATACTTTAGCTTGAGGGGGAGCTATTGGAACATCAAGCTTACACTATGCTTGAGGTGGATTTGATCTACATCAAAGGCTATCACGTGGAAAGAATATCTGTTGGATAATTCTTTTTCTTATGCTCACTTATTGCATTTTTTAAAAACGATTTTTCATGGATCTTTTACCATTGTAAAAGCCTTGAACTTTACACATGTAAAAGTAGAAAGATAGAGCCTAAACCCCACGAATTTGTGGTGGTTGTGTTGCATTCAATCACCTAAAAGTAGATCAAACTAGATCTTCACTTTTCCTAGATTGTAGGAAAGTGAATTGATTCCCTCCAACAACCATTCCCACCTTCATTTGAATTCAAAGTCCACTTGTAGAAGTTGTGGAACACTCCTAGAGTCTATATAAAGACTTGAAATCACTTGTACAATACACGGAAGCAATATACATATACTTGTGACCATCATTGTCTTGCTCCTTCAATTCCTGCATCATCTTCTTCGCCAACAATAATCTTGCATAGGCTGTTGTTCTCTCTAAAGAGCTCCAAATTGAGTGAAACATGGCTCATTGGAAAGCTATTAGTGTTCTCGTTTATGAATATCAATTTTCAAAGGATTTGGTTCAGTAGATTGGGAGAAATCTTAGTTTTTCTGTCTCGAGGTCAATCTCTACGTATTCCTAAAAAATAGGAGGTACC
>CM035430.1:81008483-81330983 GCA_020310875.1 Ceratopteris richardii | reverse complement strand
ATTCTCATTTTATCTCTATCTCTCTCTCTTCTCGTGTTAGTTGATACAAACTAACTTATATAGATTTTCTCAATCTCCTGACTTTTGAAAATTCTAGAACTAAAGTTAAGTCTAACTTTACAAATATAGTACATGTATGAAATTGTCCCTTCACATAGGCATGTGCTTTTCTTCTTAGACTTTGACCTTCAAATTAATGTCCAATATGTGATTGATTCTCCAAAAATCTTCATCATAGAAAAGCCGAGATGAGTTGTACACATTGTCTGTAGTGACATTACTTTTTCTATTCACCTATTGCCAAAGTTTCTCAGTGAGAATAATGTTTCTACAGGTATTATAGGACTCTATATGGTTGAGGTTATCTTCCATGGTAGTAACCTCCATCTGTGAGCTGAGAATCAAGAAATTCCAATTAAGAATGGTTGAAAAGGAACACAAATTAGAATCATGATTGGGGCTAAAAGTGGTGACTTCCTAGAGCAATGTGGCCTTGAAGAACTTATAATTAACAGAAAGATAGTGAATAGTCCAGGTAAAATCTTCATCATTGTAAGGAACAGAGGAGCTGTACATATTGCCAGTAAAACTAATACCCTTCTTATGTGCTGTCACACTCCTTCAGTGGCTATATTATTATCATAGGCTTTATTGGAATCACCATAAGAGTTGGAAGTATGTGTTGATGCTTTCTTCCATAGCAGTACCCTCCATCCTAGAATTGAACAGGATCAAACTCAGGTGGTGGTTGCACCTACAAACAACAATAAGGACAAACCTCATAGAATTCATTAAATAGGAGCTGAAGATGTGACCACTATCTGCACTGTTCAAGATATAAGGCCAACTATAAGAGTTTGATCTATGATTCCAAAGAATGAAACTGATCCAAACCATAGACCAAAGATCAATACTATACAAAATAGAGCTCATGTAATGTTTGCACTCCAAATCTATTCTGATGAAGACATAGATCCCATTATAATAGTGGATATATAAATTTATCTTGACAATAGTCAAGAATTCATAAGGTTAGGAGTCCAACAATTCATACGAGTACTTGTGTTGCTGTTGTTCAATCTCTGGTGTCTAAATATTAAACAATTATAAAACACATACCAAAATTCTATCTTGGAAGCAAGGCTTGAGCATTGATTGTATCTATACTCAGGATTATTCACAAAAGAGGTCAAGTGGTGTTCAAACCCAAAATTTGGCCTGATATATTCATGATTCAAGCTATAACAATACCTATGAATAGAAATGCTCTCGTGCCAAAGGAAGAAGATATGGAATGGAATCTATGATAATAACTCAAACTCTATGCGTGAATGAGTGAATGTTAGGTATCTTGCAACATATGCAAAAAGTAAAGTGAATTGATAATTAGAACTTGAAACAAATCTAAGAGAAAAGTGAATTAGTATTTATGATTTTGATTCTTTCTATTGCAAGGCCTCAAAATTGTTTGTAGTGTATTGACTCACATCTTCTTGTTGATATATTTAGGTAGTGATGTGTGTGAACACATTAGGACCGCCCGGGCAATTTTTTCCCTCTTGAGGAGGTTTTTTCCCCCTAGCTTGTATATATGCCTATTACCCTAAGGTGCTACTTATCTTTGTACATTCTCTTGGTAATATATTCAGTATTGTGTATTGTGCTCCAAGATTCTTCTTCTTCCTTCTGCTGTTCATGTGCTTTTGCAGACCTCGAACTCCAACAATTGGTATTAGAGCAAATCACCGTTTCATCTAGGGCATTGTCGACACTCATTCGGTCACAGTCTCAAAATCACACAAAAATTGGTGAGCATAATGAGGGCAATTAGGAGTTCAAAATGTCTTTGCTCTGTGGTGTCGAAATCACGATCTGAGCTCATTTCGACCTTCGAACACACTATCACAGCACTTGTGTAGGAAATTTTGTCTTTTTGTGCTAAAGATATATACATGTTTCGGTTCGCCAGTATAAGCATCTTGAAGTCTGCTACATGTTTAGTAGATCTCGACAGGCTACTTTTGTTCAAATTTTTGACATACAATCATTTTTTTGCATCAGGGTATTTTAGTAACTGGCCATGGCTGAAATCAGTGATGTATTCCGTATGTTGGCTATTGAGGATAAGTTGGACGGTACCAATTATCCATTGTGGGCTTATATGATGCATCATGTATTGGTGTTGAAAAACATCGTATTACACATGCAAAAACATTTATTAAAGGTGATGTAGATGGCATTGAAGATGATGATATTCTTCATGTTTATGTTGCGGTTTCTACTGCACCTATTATAGAGAAAATTTGTTGGGATAGTGGAGATGCTTAGGCACATGCATTGATAGCCTTGTCTATCAAACATGCCATTATTCCACACATTCGCTCTTGTAAAAATAGCTAAGGATGCTTGGGATACACTTACCCCTTTATACCAGGCAAGGAATGACAATCGTGTTGCTAAAATCCAAAAACAATTAGAAAGATCACATGAATGAAGAGATTCCATGGATAGTTTTTTGACAAAGATCAAAGATTTGAAGGAACAATCGATTTCTGCTTATGAAGTCTTGCCTGAAAATTCACTTGTGTAGACTGTTCTAAATGGTTTTCTTGATTAATATCAAAGTTTTGGTTCTAATCCTCATTTGATGATGAAAGGCAATCCAAATGCCTTAACTTTTGAGGAGTTAGTCTCTGTTTTGTTGCAAAAAGATCAGTCTAGGCAGAAGAGGTCCATTATGCATGTTGCAGATCAAGCTTTCCTAGCTAGTCAGAAGGGCAAAAGTAAATGGAGCTCTTCTACTATTCAGCAAAAAGCTGCTAATTTTTCTCAATCAAATAAGGATGATATAGACGAGAAGAAAACAAAAAAGCAAAAATTATTTTGAAAATATTGTAAAGGAAATGATCATGCCATAAAGAGTTCTCCAAAATTGGCTGCTAAAGAGGCAAGGAAGAAAGAGGTTGGAATGGTTGTTGCAGAGGCCTCTACACCCAAAACAAAGTTTGTTAATCTTGTGTAGAATGAAGAATGGGCATTAACCACTATTTGCAATTATGACCCATCTTCTCATGAACATTGTATATCTAAAGTAGACTCAGATGTTTGGTACTTTGATAGTGGGACAACCAAACATATTACCTCGCAACACAATTTCTTCAATTCACTCAAGCCAGCCCCTACAAGGAATGCTGTCACATGCACCAACTCCTCTTATCCTGTCATGGGAGTTGGTAAGATCATTTTGACTACTATTGATGGTAGTTCTTTTACATTGTCAATTGTGCTAGGGATCAAGAAGAATTTGTTATCAGTTTTAGCTTTAGTCAAGATTGGCTTGGTTGTGAAATTTGCTGATGAGAGATGTACAGTGCATGATATGTCAATTGGCGATGTCATTATTGCTTCTGGCATTTTATGTCATGGGATGTATAAGCTCATAGACTATGAAAAATTTGTGAATGATTCAGCATGTGCAGCACATGATTCTCAGGCTATGTTAGATGCAAAGCTTTGGCATGCACACTTTGGTCATCTGAATTTCGCTAGTTTGCTATGCCTACAAAAATTTGAAATGGTGTCCTCTTTGCCCAAACTTGAGGCACGTAGTAAACATGTTTGTGAAGGTTGTATATTGGACGAAATGTAGTGTTCCTCATTCCCAAAAGATGGTTCAGTTCAAGCCTGATGGAACAATTGACAAGTATAGGGCTAAGCTTGTTGCGGAGGGTTATGCTCAGGAAAGAGGCATTGATTTTGAGGAGACCTTTGCTCCTACATATCGAATGACTACTGTTCATAGTATTTGTACACTTGAAGTTCATCATGGTTGGAATGTACATCAGTTGGACATTAAAACTGCATTTTTGAATGGTGACTTGCATGAAGAAGTGTATGTTTTTCAACCCCCTGGATTTGTGTAGAAAGGGCATGCAACCAAGTGTGTGGGTTGAAAAAGGCATTGTATGGTTTGAAGCAAGCACCATGAGCTTGGCATGAAAAGATACATGCCTACCTGATTGCACATGGTTTTGAGAACAGTCCAACCTAGGGCACCTTATATGTTAAGCATGAAAATGATGTGCGTCTAGTCATTGTTGTGTATGTTGATGACATGCTGCTCATTGGCCCTCATAAGAAGCATATGGCTAAATTTAAGGATGATATGCATGCCTCATTTGAGATGTCAGATTTTGGGCATTTGCATCATTATTTGGACATTCAGTTTATTCAAGTTGATGGTGGAATACCTTTGTGGCAAGCAAAAGATAGACACATTATTGTAGCCTTTTGTCCTTGAAGATTGTATAACCATTGCCACTCCTATGGAGATAGGTTTATGGTTGAGTTTTCATGATGCTGGAGATGCATTTGATGCTGTTCTCTATCAGTAGGCTGTTGGATGCTTGATTTACTTATGCATTGCTCAACCATATATTTAGTTCTCTGTCTCACAGATGAGTAGGTTTAAGCATTCGTAGGCGGTTAATCACATCTTTCGTTACTTGAGTGGTGATCGGCTACTTGGATTGTTTTATCCCAAGGGGGAATCACTACCACCAGATTTACATGCTTTTTTGACTATGACTGGGCTGGTTGCTATGACACTCGTGTGTCCACTAGTGCCTTTTGATTCATGCTTGGTAGATCATGTATATCTCGGTTGAGCAGGAAGCAGCCTACTATGGCCACTTCTAATCGTAAGGCTGAGTATAGGGCAGCTTTCATAGCAATTGTTGAGTGTGTGTGGCTCAAATGCCTTATGGCTGATTTAGGTGTTGATCAGTCTTCTGCCACCACCATCTTCATAGACAGTCAGAGCACATTGGCAGTTGCAAGGAACCCTATGTTCCATGCTTGCATTAAGCTCATTGAGGTGCACTATCATTTTGTCAGGGAGAAGTTCTCTACTGGAGAGATCAGTTTGGCATATGTGCCCACACAGAATAACATTGTAGAACTTTTCACAAAGGCTCTACCTAGGGAGAAGTTTGAAGCTTTCTGCAAAGCTTTGGGCTTAATTCCTTTTGTGGATTGATTCCATATAGCTTGGTACTTCCTTATACATGAGTCCCAGCTCCTTGTTCACTGCATCACTCCGAGGGGGGATTTGTTGATATATTTAGGTAGTGATATGTGTGAACGCACTAGGACCACCGGGGCACTTTTTTCCCATTTGAGGAAAATTTTTCCCCGGCTTGTATATACACCTATTACTCTAATGGGCTACTTATCTCTGTACATTCTCATGGTAATAAATTCAGTATTATGTGTTGTGCTCTAAGCTTCTTCCTCTTTCTTGTGCTGTTTGCGTGCTTCCACGGACCTCGAACTCCAACACTTCTTTCTTCCATTAGAATCCATGTTTTAAAATTGATTGATTAAAGAAAAACGAAGAAAATATCTCTTTCGCATCAATCAATTGTGACAAAACTATTTCTATGAGTATATAGTGGTTTTAAGAGAATTTCACATACACTTCCAAACACCCTGCATGTGGTATGTGGAAATCTTGACATATTTGAACTTGACATGAAATGTTTTGCATGTGTGTGATTTGATTTTAGCTACCTATTGCTTTCCTAGGTCTCATGCATTAAATGCAATCATAAAGGGACATCAAAACATGGGATCCTACATCATAGCACAATGAATTTGGAAGTTGATCAATGAAGTGAAATCATACAATAGGGAGTTTTCTACAAAGGATGCTACCACCAATATTGAACAATATGAATCTTAGTTTAACAATTTGTCATAACTTGGGATATTTGGAGTAGAGGATTTAGATGGATATCAAATGGTAAAATACCAGAATGAATATGTCTTAGGTTTGTAACTTCAAATGTATATTGGGATAGATTCAAGAATCAATTACTTCTAGAGTTCTCATCTCATGACACAACAAAACACAGTCGCTTTACTTTCTGAGCCTGGATAGAAACTTGTAAAAATAAACCAAATATAATTGGAATTTTACAAGATTTTGACGAGAAGTTTGGGGAGTTACCTAAGAGAGATCAAAGATCCCTTGAATTAGATAAAGTTTTGCATTTTCTAAATACCCTTGAAGAATTCATAAGAAAGAAATTTGAGCCTCTTGTGGGAGATAATTATATGGCTAATGGCTTAATCAATGAGTGAAGTTTTGTGATAAAAAAATAAAAAGACTTATTCTTAGACATGAATATAGTCAACTTAGGAACTTGCTTATAACATAACAAAATATTTTGGTATGTGACCATTGAAACACAAATGAAATCAACACATGAAATTAACATCTCAAATAACACCGAACAATAAAAACCATTTAAAGGGGAAGAGAGTGGTAGGGAAAACCATTTGCATACTTCATTTGGCATCATTCAACTTTGGAAGTCAACAAAGTGAGTGTTTCATGTGGCAAGGCTTCAAATGAGAAAGAAGATTGGGCATTGGACACAAAATATTCTCCTAATAAAACCACTCTTATGTTTCTCCATATGAGGAAGGGGAAAATGAGAACAATGAACACTATTCTCAACAAAATTATGATGAAGCAAATGGATTGACACCCAATCATACTTCTATCTGGAATATGATGCATTGTACTAATCAAACTGATGATGCATTACATAGCTCATATGTGAAGAATGAACATAAATATCTAATTCAAGATAATATTTTGATTCTTGAAGAAGATAGCTGTGAGCTTTCTCTAAAGATTTTTCAAATAAATACTTCGATTGATGTAAATAAGAATGTTGGTATTGATGATAAGATTCTATGAAAGTTCTTGTTTTATTTATCAGGATGAATTGTTTGCACAAATCGATTCTCATTTGTTAGAAAGACATAAAAATGAGGTTTTTGAAATGTAGATGCACTTGTGTTGTGTTAGCTTCATATGTGTTGACAATAACATTGATTCTAGTAAACATGTGATTGCGTTTTTGGATATAGGTTTAGGAAGATCTCAAGATTTGACATTCAAATGGATTGTTAGGAAAGCAACAATGTTTGATCTAATCATTCTTTTTTGCATATAGATGGACTTTTGTGAATTTTGGTCTTGGATTAAGGTGGCATTGAAAAGTACAATAGCTTATCATTGACATTTGTTTTTCATTGATTTTGATATATATGTTTCATAATAATAATACTCATGAGTTTTGCAAGTTGAATGGAATTTTAGAAACGTGATGGAGATGAAGTAAATCAATAAACCAATGAAAAGAATTTGTGAATAGTATCATGAGTTGATAAGGCCATTAAGAATCTAGCTTCAGAATATAGGGGTACGAGAGAATCTCTCCACTTGTTGAATCTAGTATTGTTAAAGATATGATGGTAGCTGGAACCTTTTGGGAGGGAATCAATGATAGATTTGATGCAAAAGTCACCTAGTCTTCTAAGCTCGATCTTAGAAGAATGTGTGAAGCACTTTTTACCTTCATCATAAACTCTTTGGTTCCTACTGACCCAAATACACCAAAGAATATGGGACCTATAGAGATGCCAGAGGAAAAGTTTCATCTAACTAGACACTCCCAAAAGAGCCTCTTGATAACCAATGATGGGAATACCAACATCCCTATAACAATTACCAATAATATTCCAAAAATTCTTGGCATGATAACGATTTAAGAATAAGTGGAAAAGGTCCTCAACCTTGCCACAAAATGCACCGTACCCATCACTAATGTTACATTTCTTAGCTCTCTCACCAATCCATAAACCTTTATGCAGGATAAGCCATTGAAGGGTGGAATGATTGATGAACATAGGAAAGCCCCATAAAACTTTGAATCTAAACTTCCATTCAACGATGCTCTAGTTGATCCTCCATTTATTATTGAGCTTATCCACCATAGTGCCTATGGAAATGATTTGCTTCTTGTAATGTTTTTACATATAAGCCACAACTCCACTAATAGTTATAGGTTTCCTAGAATTTCACTTCTCCTGCCTTCCTTTAGGATGTCTTTTATGGTACACAATGACTTGTTTGCAACCAAGAGAAAGACCATTAAGATTGTAATAGTAGTCTTCAATAACCTTACCATTGTGGTAGAGAGCACTCCAATATTCCAATCCAATTTCTCTACATTTGTTGCTTTTAATGTTCAATTCCTAGTTATTGTAGTGAGTAATCCAACCAATCCAAATTGACTCCTACAAAAAAAGGCAAAATTAGAGGCGAAGGTGATGTTCAATTTATAATGTTGTTTGACTTCCATCTAGGCCTTCCACATTGAACATATAAGCCTGGAACCTGTTGGCACAAAAGATAGAGGAGCAGAAATAATATCCCATAAACCAAAATTGAACCAAGATTGAGCATTTTTGACATAAAATTTATGGCAATTTGGTTTTATGATTTAAGCCCAATAATTCCCAGAGTTTGTAGCTCTTAAAATCCATTTAGGAGACATATTTTTAGCCATTTTTTTGGACATAAAATTCAATGTACCCCCTCCTCTTTCTTCATATAACAAATCTTCCAAGACACCTTAGGAATGCTCTCACTATGGGAATTTTCCCCCAAAGAGACCTAGAAAGCACAACAATGTGCATCAACTGCTTCTTAGTAGGCATCTAAAAAGAAAGATAATATGTAATCGAAGCTATATAGTGATTCAAAATAAACACCTTGTGAGACAAACAATTATGAAAAGACATCCACTTGAAGGTCGTATTTTTAATTTATTCATGACCCATTCCCATCTCTTCTCAGGAGAGATTGGAAAAACCCATGGGAATACCAAGCAACCTAAAAACAAGAACATCAGGAATGATTTCACAACCTTTGTTAAGCACACACAGAGGAATACTATTATTAGAAGCCTTAAAAGAGGTTTTTTATGGTTAATTTTAGAGCCACTAGTTAAACAAAAAATATCCAGACAGATCAATGAATTTTTTGTTGGAGTTAGACGTCTACAGAAGCATGCGAACAACACAAGGAAGAAGAAGAAGCTTGGAGCACAACACACAATACTGAATGTATTACTAGAGAATGTACAAAGATAAGTAGCCCATTAGGGAAATAGGCGAATATATAAGCTGGGGGAAAAAAACCTCCTAAAGAGGGAAAAAAGTGCCCCGACGGTCCTAGTGTGTTCACACACATCACTACCTAAATATATCAACAAATCCCCCCTGGGAGTGATGCGGTGAACAAGGAGCTGGCACTCATGTATAAGGAAGTGCCAAGCTATGTGGAAATCACTCCACAAAAGGAAGTAAGCCCAAAGCTTTGTGGAAAGCTTCAAAATTCTCCCTAGGCAAAGCCTTCGTGAAAAGGTATGCAATGTTCTCCTGCGTGGGCACATATGCCAAGCTGATCTCCCCAACAGAGAACCTCTCCCTGACATAGTGATAATGCACCTCAATGTGCTTAGTGTGAGGATGGAACACAGGGTTCCTCGCAACTGGCAATGCGCTCTGACTGTCAGTGAAGATGGTGTGGCAGAAGACTGGCCAACACCCAAATCAGCCATAAGGCGTCTGAGCCACACACACTCAACAGTCGCTGTGAAAGCTGCCCTATACTCAACCTCACAACTGGAAGTGGCCACAGTAGGCTGCTTCTTGCTCAACCAAGATATACATGAGCTACTAAGCATGAAGCAAAAACCACTGGTGGACACACGAGTGTCATAGCAACCAGCCCAATCTGAGTTAGAAAAAGCATGCAAATCTGGCGGTAGTGATCCCCCCTTGGGATAAAACAACCCAAGTAGCCGAGTACCACTCAAGTAGCGAAAGATGCGCTTAACCGCCTTCCAATGCATGACTCCTGGGCAATGCATAAACCTGCTCATCTGTGAGACAACAAATTGAATATCTGGCCGAGTAATGCATAAGTAAATCAAGCATCCAACAACCTGCTGATAGAGAACAACATCAAATGCATCTCCAACATCATGAAGACTCAATCGTAAACCTGTCTCCATAGGAGTGGCAATAGGTTTACAGTCTTCAAGGCCAAAATGTTGCAATAATGTGTCAGTATATTTCGTTTGACACAAATCCATTCCACCATCAACTTGCATAAACTGAATGCCCAAATAGTGATGCAAATGCCCCAAATCAGACATCTCAAATGAGGCATGCAAATCAGCCTTGAAATCAGCAATATGCTTCTCAATAGGACCAGTGAGCAGCATGTCATCAACATAGACAACAATGATAAGAAGCACATCATTAGCACGCTTAACATATAAGGTGCTTTCAGTTGGACTGTTCTCGAAACCATGTGCAACCAGATAGGCATGTATCTTCTCATACCAAGCACGTGGTGCTTGCTTTAAACCATATAATGCCTTCTTTAACCTGCACACCTGATTTTCATGCCCTTTCTGCACAAAGCCAGGGAGCTAAAAAACATACACTTCTTCATGCAAGTCACCATTCAGAAATGCTGTTTTAATGTCCAACTGATGTACATTCCAACCATGATGGGCTGCAAGTGCACAAATGCTCCGAACAGTAGTCATACGGCATGTAGGTGCAAAGGTCTCATCAAAATCAATGCCTCTTTCCTGTGCATAACCCTTTGCAACAAGCCTAGCCTTATACGTGTCAATTGTACCATCATGTTTACGCTTCAACTTGTATACCCACTTAGTGCCATTGGCCTTCTTGCCAAGAGGCAAGTCACATAAAGACCATGTACCATTCTTCATTATAGCATCATATTCAGATTGCATAGCAGCCATCCAATTTTTTGAATTCTGTGCTTGATCAAAAGAAAAAGGCTCATTCTCATCACAGAGACTAGATGCAGCTTTAGCATAGCAATCTGATGCAAAGGAGGCACTATGAGATCCTGAACGAGTACGATATGACAAAGGTGCATCTAATCTGTTGTCACGCAAAGTCTGCACCAGCCATTTTGGCATAGTTTTTGCTTGCTCAATATCAGCTCTCTCATCAACAAGTGCATCATGTAAATCTGCATCAGAAATGGAATGATCTACATTATCATATGAAACCTGCAAAGGCTGAGAAGTTGCCTCATTAGGACCAGCACTAGACTGTCCACCTGTAAAAAGAGGCATAAAAGTATCATAGATGTCTTTGGAGCTAACAGATGTCTCCTTAGTACATGAAAGCAATGGCTGAATAGCATCACGGCTAACCAGAATGTGTTTAGTTTGTGGATGATATAGACGATAGCCTTTACTTTCAGAACTGTACCCAACAAAAATACATTTTACTGCCTTATCATCCAATTTTCTGCGATGTTGTTGAGGCACTAGTGCATATGCCAAACAACCAAAAACACGTAGATGAGCAACAGATGGCTTGCGATCATGCCAAGCCTCATATGGAGTGATAGACTGCAGTGCTTTAGTGGGACACCTGTTCAGTACATATGCTGCACACATGACAGCCTCAAGCCAGCAACTATGTGGTAAAGCCTGACTTTTGACCATGCACCTCGCCATCTCCATGAGTGACCTGTTCTTTCTTTCAACAACTCCATTCTGTTGAGGTGTATAAGGCACTGTACACTGGTGTTTTATCCCACGTTCAGCTAGAAATGCATTAAAATCAGGAGACATATATTCCCCCCCCGTCAATCAGAACGGAGGGTGCCCATTTTACATGCTAACAGATTTTTAGCCAAAACCAAAAACTGTTTAAAGCACATGAACACTTCGGACTTTGTTTTGAGTGGATATACCCATGCATGCCTGGAAAAATCATCAATGAAAGTCATGAAGTAAAGGTAATTTCCAAAAGAGGGTGTCTGCATAGGACCACATACATCACTATGTACAAGCTGCAATTTCTGTGTAGCTTGAACTGAACCATCTTGTGGAAAGGAGGAACGCTGCATTTTGCCCAAAATACAGCCTTCACAAACATGTTTTCTAGGTGCCTTAAGTCTGGGCAAAGAGGACACCATTTCAAATTTCTGCAGGCATATCAAACTAGCAAAATTCAGATGACCAAAGCGTGCATGCCAAAGCTTTGCATCTGACATAACGTGAGAATCATTTACTGCACATGCCAAATCATTTTCAGATCTTTCATAGTCTATGAGCTTATACAACCCACGACATAAAATGCCAGAAGCAATAATAACATCGCCATTTGACAGATCATGAACTGTACATCTGTCATCAATAAATTTCACAACCAAGCCAATCTTGGCTAATGCAGAAACTGATAACAGATTCTTCTTGATCCCTGGCACAAATAAAGCATCTGACAAAGTGAAAGAACTACCATCAGCAGTAGTCAAAATGATCTTACCAACTCCCATAACAGGATAAGAGGAGTTGTTGGTGCATGTAACAGTATTCCCTGTAGGGGCAGGCTCGAGTGAAGAGAAGAAATTGCATTGCCAGGTAATATGTTTGGTCGCCCCACTGTCAAAGTACCAAACATCTGAGTCTACTGTAGACATGCACTGCTCATGAGAAGATGGGTCAAAACTGCAAACAGTAGTGAACGCCCATTCTTCTTCCTGCACAAGATTAGCAGACTCCATTTTTGGTGTAGAGGCTTCTGCAACAACCATTATCCTTTTGCAACCAATACATGTCGCATCATGTAAGCCCATAATGGGTAGTTGGTACCATCCAACTTATCCTCAACAGCCAACATACAGAATACATCACTGCTTTCAGCCATGGCCGGTGACTAAAATACCTTGATGCAGAAAATTGACTGTATCTCAAAAAGTTGAACGGAACTACCTAGACGAGTTCTACTAAACCTAGTAGACTTCGAGACGCTTATACTGGCGAACAGAAACAGGTATATACCTTTGGCACAAAAAGATGAAATAGCCTGCACAAGCGCTGTGATAGGGCGTTTGGAGGCCGAAACGAGCTCAGATCGCGATTTTGGCACCACACAGCGAAGCTATTTTTATCTCGAAAACACCCTGAGTATGCTCACCAAAATTCATACGATTCTGAGATTGCAAACAGAGGAGTGTCGATGGCATGCTAGATGAAGCGACGACCTGCTCTGATACCAATTGTTGGAGTTAGACGTCTGCGGAAGCACGCGAACAACACAAGGAAAAAGAAGAAGCTTGGAGCACAACACACAATACTGAATGTATTACTAGAGAATGTACAAAGATAAGTAGCCCATTAGGGCAATAGGCGAATATACTAGCCGGGGGAAAAAAACCTCCTAATGTGTTCACACACATCACTACCTAAATATATCAACATTTTTAGCATACACTTCATCAGCTTTGCTGAACATATTCATGTCATCAACAAACATTTGAAGACAACATTGGGACGGGGCATTAGGAATATCAATACCTTGAATAGTACCATGATTCATGCAATATTCAATAAGCCACCCAAGAGCATCAATAGCTATGGGAAGCCTCTTGGAACATGCATTACCGAAAAGGATACTCATAAATTTAATGAACCTTCTACTTCTATCTATATCATGCAAGGACTGAAGCATGAAATTCCAGTCCATCCTATTATAAGCTTTGTCAAAATCAATCTTGAAAAAGGAGAAAACTTGTTTGAATCTTTGGAAAAATCAGCACCTTCCCATATAGATATAATAGCATCAATAATATATCTTCCTCTAATAAAACCCTTTTGCTCATGGAGAATGATCTTGTCCATAATAGGACTGAGTCTTCTAGCCAAGGTGGACAAAAAAAATTTATACAGAGAAGTGAGAAAGAGATAGGTCTCCAATTATTAAGATCATCCTTAGGCCCTTTCTTGTGAATGAGTTTAATCACTCCATTGTCAATAGAAATAGGGAGGATACCTCTCCTCACAACTTCTTACCGGATCAAGAGAATGAAAGGAGTCAAAAAATCCTTAAGCTCAAAAAAAAAATCATTTTTCATTTGCTCAACTCAAGGACCAAAACAAACTATAACAAGGTAAATAGGAATTTATGCTGATAAAGAGCTACAAATATGGAATTTGCTAGGAAAGCAACCTCATATGAAAACAAAACCCACCTTATATGGACAAGCACAATATCACCTTGTATCTGGGATTACTTTGACTCTCTCTATTCTTATATTTCTTGACCAACAATAAGTTAAAGAAGGGAAAAATACTATTCACTCTGACATGTATTTGTAGATACAAAAGGTTCCAGACCAACAGTCTCATAGGCGAAACAACCAACCATCTATTGTAAATAGATCAGGTAACCCTATATAGTTGGACTTACCAATAGACACACTCTCCGTATGGTTCATAATGGACATCAGGTTATAACAACACATTACAGTTTTGACTATCAAATAAATGAAGGACCACAAAGGGCCAAAACACCAAGTTCATACAATAAATATAAAAACAATCTATTTTGAACAAAACAATATTCAACTTAATGAAGGCCTTAACATTGTTCAAGCAGTCCTTATAGAGCATGCCAACCATAAAGAAAATAAAGTTCAACATGTATACGTAGATAAGATTCATCACTTCATTAGGGGAAAAAATGAACCCTGAATGGGCCTTTTAGATTAAGGAGTGATTAGTGATGGACCAATCAGAAGAGGGTGGTGGCCACAGTCTATGCCCTATAAAATACTAGGCTGAAGGGTGGAGAGGGGACATATTTCTCCCTTATTTAATGAGCTGCCTCTAGAGAGAGAATGAATCTCGTAACTCAGTTGGGCCCAAAAATTCAAAATTTCTGAAAAGTTAAAAAACTCATCATAACACCTGAAAATGGACCCCCCATTACTTTTTAGGGTCAAAAGTACTCTTTTTGACCCCAAATTCAAAATCCGTGCATGTTTTGAGCTGAAAAAAATGAGTTTTTTCAAAAATACTCAAAAAAGAGTTATTTCCCTCCTAAACCTCACATTTTCATACCCAGGTCCCAAAAAGTCATCTTTTCCCACTACTTTCACTCTGTAGCACACCATTGAAGCTCCTGTTTCTACACTCCAACCTACCTGCATCTCCTATCTCGGATTACTGTTGTAGCTTGAAGACCTTTAGCTTCAATGGCAACATCTAAAGCTTCTAGGCGACCAAAAGATGAAATCCTCACATTAAGATGTCACAATATCAAAGCCACAGATGGGCAGTGGCTATCACATGAGTACTCCAAAGGTGCATGGGTGTACATGCAACCCTCTAGAGTTGGGCCTCATCGAGTTAGAGATCGTGGAAACTTAGATCTTCATTGGAAGGGAAAGTTACTTGGCTTCAAGAAGCATAGAGACAATGGGATGGTTGCTATTGTACAACATGTTTTTACAATGGCAACTATGAAACTTGAAAACTCTAGTAGTATGAGATATCCTGTGAACTGTAAGTATTACTCTACAATATTTTATGTTTTCTTGTGTCGGATATATTTCTGAACTATTTAGATATGTTTTTGTTTGTTTCAGATGTATTTCCTTCTACTTTGGTGGAAGAGCAACCACTTCATAGTCTTACAGGTACTTTCCAAGCATTGCATGCAGATGTTGGTGCACTAGTCTTTCCAAATATATCTCCTGCTCAACTTTACCATGATAGATTTTTCTTTTACACACATAGATATGTTGTACCCTCTACAATGAATGGTTTTGGAAGGTTAGAGAGAATTGAAGTACATTCTCTTCTTAGCTTGGAGTGGCCAAAACCTTATATATGGTCCGTATCATCTTTGAAGCAAAAGATGGTAATGGATATACATAACTCTTTGAAATTCACAAAAGTGTCTAGGTCTGTAGGTTTGCACTGGTCTTTTCCCATTCATTGTTTTGTATATTTATTCCAAGGATTCTCATTCCAAGAGACTTCCACCATGTTCATGTGTAAAGATGTCACATATGAGCAAGTCGAAAGTCTTCTTGGTGAAAATTGGGGTTTGATGGAAGGAATTGCAAAAGGTGATAAATATCTCTGTAAAATAGGTGGAACAGGTATAGCATTTCGATATTTGAAACAACGTACTTCATTATACATCAGATTCTACTATGATCGTTGGATGTGCAAACTTGGCAAATGGATACCATTTCAAAGTTCAGAGGGATCTTTGCATTCATTTGAAATAAAGCTTAGATTGCCCAACAATGAAACAGAAACTATTTTAGTGAATAATCATTGGACCTTGGCTAATCTGAGAGAACACTTGATGATTATGGGGTTTGAAGGACTAACTCAATCCATCTTCAAAATTCAAGGACATAAGGTGAGAAATGTTTCATGTTTTTGTTAAAGTAATCTTTTTGTTATTGTTTATTTTACTTTAATGACTTCAATTTGTTGCAAATTGATTACAGGTGGGCAGAAGAATGGAATACAAAATGAAAGTCCCTGTAGATTGGAGCAAAGATGGAACAGAGCTCTCATTGTCATAGTTCTTTTGCAACCTGATAATGTCACTTCTTGGGCCCTAGTCATTGTATCTCATGGTTTTTGCACTTTCAAGAACCTTGTAAAAAGTAGGACAATTGATTCATGTTAGATATTGTATATACCTTATTCTCTGCAATGATAATTTCAAAACTTTTGGAATGTCAAAAATTCTGTTCACTACTTTGAAATGTGGTTGCTCATGTTTTTTTCTGTGCATTATTTTGTCATCCAAAACTCATTTTTTGAAATTGCACTTCTTTATTCTATACTTTTAAAAGTGGGCCCAGTCAATTTAGAAACTTGAAACTGCTATAAAAATGGCTCTATGTGCTCATTTCTCACATTTGCACTCTCAAAGAGCTAGAAAGCACAGACTGCAAGCCTCTAGAAATCTCGCGCGCAAGCAATGGCTGCTAGCACTTCCACTCCCATGAAATCTCCTCGAGATTTATTCATGGAGTTTTTGGAAACTACAGACTACAATGGTCGTACGGATTTGTATGACCTAGTCTGTAGAGTCCCTAATCTTGAAGGGACAATAGCCATGAATTCCGATGTGATCGATGAGATCACAGATTTTATGGAACTCTATATTTTAAGATATGCCATAGATATTCCAGCATATGAGTGTAAATGGGTCCCCTGTGACCTGCTTTTTTACATTCATAAAGGAGATGAGGCATTTGCGAAGCGCTTAAAGCGTTTCATGGCGATTGCTGAGGCTTCAGGGCACCTGTTAGATGACACAGTGCCCTTAATTAAACAATTAAATAAGAAAAGGAAAATGGGAAGAAAATATCTTTCCTACATAGCAACAACAATCTTTTTTGTCAATGAGGAGCCCGAACCTTCACCCATGGACCTACCCCATCTTGTTACTGGGGGTTTTGTAGATGACAAGAAGGAACCCCATACAGAAGCTCTCAACTTATTAGAAGAGAGTCAAAAAATTTCCAGAGAATTTCCTCAAGGAGTAGTGGACAAATTAAAGGAAGCCAGTACACAGAAGAGTCCACCCTCCAACTTAGACCCCGTGGAACCCACTCTACTAGAGGTAGAGATGGAAATGTTTTCAATTGTACTTGTTGATGGAGAGGAATTTTTGTTCCTGCATGATATTGAGAAGGCATTCCGTCTACGCCTCGACGAATGCCTTAGTATTTTCAGCTCAACCTCGGATGTTCCCATGGACAACACTTCTGACATTATCGAAAAGGCAACAATTCCACTTGGTGAATCAGTTGCGGACACCATTGCATTTGTGTGTGAAGAGATTTTGAGCCATGCCAACCAAGATGCCAGTGAAGAAGATCTAGCCACAGCATGGGAAAGAATTTTGGAGAAGAAGATTCCAACATCCCCTGTTGTGGAGCAAAGTGGCATGGCCCATTCATCAATTCCACTAGATGCAATGGGAAGAGGAGAGGATGAAGACAGGCTTCAAGATGTAAGTCTCTACTGACATTTATGGTTGTCTCATATTCATACAAGATGTATCTATTTAATTTTATGATTGTCTATGTGCAGGAAACAATTGAAGTGGATAAATTTGCAGCAAGGAGTGGTGGTGACCGTGTTTCCCGGGGCCATGGCTCTTCCTTGGCACAGTACATTGGAAAATTGCCAAAGGAAGATTTTGTAATAATCCACAAGGACTTTTCCCCTCAAGGACACTTCATGACTTGGTGTATGAAGGCCTTGAGTAAAGTTTTGTGCCTATCTACAATAATGCAAGGGACCAATTGTATATTTCTAGTTAGGAAGTCCCTTGCCCTTACTACCCTAGGAGTTAACTTTAGAGGAAAAATATTAGGTCAAATAGGAATAGCTTTGGGTCTTGGATTGACAGACCCTCAATTAATATCCCAATCAGTTTTGACTTACCAATTGCCTCTATCTTTTCAGAGAAGAAAGAATGTAGTGGAGAGGCTCAAGGCCAAGAGCCAATTGTAAAAACTTTATAATACCAATGTTTTGTTTTTCCAATTTCCATGTGCATTCAATCTATTATATCTTTATGGTTTGACATTCTCATAACTTTTGCACAGTTTAATCAGTCTTTTTCCATTGTTTCTTGTAATTTGTGTTGCCCAAAATGCATGGAATGGCTAAGGAATGCAAAAAAAAAGGCTTGCCACAGAAACGCGGGGATGGGCCCTGCAAAACTTTTGCAGGGCCCATCCCCGCGTTTCTGTGGCAGGCCTTTTTTTTGCATTCCTAGGCCATCCTATGCACTAGGTTATCTGTATTGCAAGTCTATCTTCTCAATTAGCACCTTCACTTGGGGAAATGTGGAACACTCTTCTTATATGCAATAATTAGAGAAAATTAAGACTCCTCTGGGTGCATATAAGCATGCAGCAGTAAATCAGTGCATGTATGTATGTTCATAAACATTGCTTAGCTATTGGTTAGGGGGTTTAGCATGTAGTGCACTCTAGCCAAGGCCAATCATATGCCCCCATGTGCATGGCATGGGTTTTCATGGCTTGGAAATGCCAAAAAAAGGCCTGCCACAGAAACGCGGGGAAAGGCCCTGCAAAACTTTTGCAGGGCCCATCCCCGCGTTTCTGTGGCAGGCCTTTTTTTGGCATTTCTTGGCCATGAAATGCATTAAATAGCATTACCACTTACAACAAGTACAGAAAAAAGAATGATACAACTATGAAAAATACTTCAAAGATGTACTGGAAAAACACACCTACAAACATAGGAGAAATAAACTTCAAAACATGTACACTAAGAGATAAACATTTGGGAGAGCAAATATGACAAGACAAAGATTATATTCATCATTTGGGTTTTACAAAATATTCATCGTATGGGATATACAAAAGGTTATCCAAACAAGGGAGTACAAATTATGGTTAATGGTTATTCCCTCTAATTCTCCTAGCTAGCTGCAAATCTTTAGGTTGTATTGTCACTCTCTTTGCATGGATGGCACATAGGTTAGAGTCCTCCAACATTGATATAAGATACGCCTCTGCAGCTTCTTGGAGAGCTTCAATGGCTATCCCTTGGATACGAAGTCCAGCGCAATAGCGTTGGATCTCTTCCTTCACAACTCTTGCAAATGACCTTCGTGGAATCAGAAGCTCCACAGACTTTTGATAGTGTCGAATCTCCGCAAAGGCTCTGGTTTGCTTTCTGCGCCTTTGTGGTGCTCTTGCATTTGGGGGGATGTTGGGTGTGGTCGTTGTGGTCTACGACGTGGTTGATAGTTCTTCTTTCTTCTTGGAGGACGGCTAGATGGTCCTGCCTCATCATTTACTTCCTCTGCCCGACCTTGCTCTCTTTCTTCATCGGTTGGTCTTTGTCCTTGTCCTGGGGGGAGTGTCTTGCCTCCTTGTGTTACTCGATGGTTCACGGGGATATCATCATTGTTCCATGGTGGCTCATTTATACTTTCTTCATCTGAGGAACTCGATAAATTTGATGTCTCAATCACAACTCGTCTATGTCCTCGTTGTTTGGGCCTTGCCTTCACTGGTGTCCTGATTGGGGGCTCATCATGAGATGCAGAAGGGGAATAATTTATTTCTTGGGATACATCTCTCTCTGGTGAACCTTCATCCCCCCGCGATGCAATGCTACCGGACTGTGTCCCTGCACCTGAGTTTCGTCTTGAAGAGTGGCTTGTGGTTCGACGCTTCTTGTGGGGTGTCATCCATGTTGGGCGCTGAGTACCTTGCACATGGCTAGGGTAGACGACATGATCCTTCCTAGCAGTCTGCTTTGTGCGTGCCATTCTCTTAGATTGTAAAGTCGTAAAATGAGGAAGGACACCTCTATTTATAGGCTTTCACTTAAGAATTGTCCTGTTCACATTTAAATGGATAAAAATTAGTTTTAAGACATTAAAAGTATATTCACAAAAATAGTAGAATTTTATTTGAAGTGAAAGGGGTTATAAAAACCTTGAAAAGTATAATGCATTTTAAGAGTTTGGAAATCATTTCCAAGCAGAACCCTCGCGGACTCTTTGTGAACGCCATTGGGCATGATGTTCGGGTCCTGACGATGACATCCACTTCTCTCTTGCAATATCATGTTGTAGCTTTCGTGTAATCTTTGCTAGTTGTGACTCACATGCCTTTTCCATTACATATTTTCTAGCAAATGTCGCACGAAAGAACCAATTGAACATTTCTTCTAAATAGTTTGATTGGAGTAGACCACCCCCATGACAAGTGTTTTTAAAGTAAACACCTCTAGCTTATTGATCTCAAACATAGCTTGGCCAACTAGTGTGATACGTCCACCAATGGCTGGTTGCCAAACATATTCTTTGTCAAATTCCAATTCAACTAGTATCGGAGCTACTTCTTCAAGGTCAGGTAGATTGGGAGTCTCGCAATTCATATTCTTGAATGTTGGTCATTAGCTCTGTTACGGTTTGCTTTAGTTTTTATACATCTTCTAATAGTTCTGGTGGTGCTTCAGTTACTATGATTGTCTCAAATGGTCATGGATCAGCTTTCAATGCATTAAGCTCCTCGCTTTGAGCATTATGGACTTCCAGTAGTGCCATGTAATCCGTTAATGTTTTCTATAGTTGAGAAGATGGAACAACCTGAAGTCTATGATTCTGAGGTTGATTGGAGCATAGCCTCTAGGTTGTCATTATTTTTCTTTTGTAAGTGTGAATTCTCTTATTTAGTTGTAGCCAAGTGCCTCTTTAGTAGGCTCATGTTGCATGAGAGGTTGGGATTGCATTCCATTGTCATCCATAGATTTTCTTCAATGGCTTTGACCTTCCCTTGATGTTTGATTTTCATCTCAATTTCTAATATTCTGTGGGCTTCCTTCAGAGTGGTGTAGTGGTCATTCAGAGATGCATTCTCGACTAACAATGCATTCACATATGCGTGCAACATGCTCAATTGTTCCTAAAACTTTGCACTCATGTTTCCTAATGTTGCATATTCTTCTTTGACTCGATTCATATGTGAAAATTTGGGTTAGAGCAGACTCCATAGTAGATGACATACATCATATAGGGTTTGTAAGCATTAGGGGAAAAAATGAACCTTGCATGAAGCTTTTAGCTTAAGGAGTGATTAAGGATGGACCAATGAGAAGAGGGTGGTAGCCACGGTCTAGTCCCTTAATCACATAGGCTAGGCATAGGCTTCCCGTATTTTTGTGTGGTCAAACATGAGAGGAGTGCTTAAAATTCGTGGGTTTCCTTTGATAATGGTTTGGAAAACATGAAAATCATTTAGAGCCTTTGGATTTCTTGAAAGATCCAAAGGCTAATGTTAAATGGAAAAATTCAAGGTTACTTTGATCTTGGACCCTTGGATGGGCTTGAGAACAAGTGGATAAGATCATAGTAATGATGAGAAACTATGTACGTGTTTATAGGCCATTGGATCTCCCCTCAAATTGGACATTGTTATTTGAATTCTGTGGAGAAAATGCACCTCAATTTGTGGCCTTTAGATCTAGGAAAGATCCCATGGACGAGATTCATCCTTTACATGACATTGGCACCTTTCAGGACAACCATTGGATTGATTGATGGATCCAAGGGTCCACATGTGATCTGGATTTCGTCTCAGCCCCATTCATGCTCATGCATTAAATTCCTCCACATCTAATGGCCAAAAAAATTGCAGAGTGTGAGAGATCTTGTCCCCAGTTTCACAAAATCTAACACTCTCTCTCTTACTTTTCAAGCATTTCAAAATACACCATTGATTTAAGCCATCGAAAGGTCACATATGCCCATAGTTTTTGACTTCAAATACAATGTCTCATTAGTGGTTTGATGTTAACTCCTATTTTAAGCCCCTTAATCCCTAAAAATTAGGGATCCTTACAAGGCCCATGCAAGGTCGTTTTTTCCCCTAATGGTATGAAGGTAGAGGGGGAATGGGTTATGCAAAGGGTAAGGAGATGGTGATGGGGATTATGAATACTTCTGTGAGGGTGTGGAGGGGGTGGAATAGGGGAAGTGGGGAGTGGAAGTGGGTGGTAAAATTTCCATTGCCTCTTCTATGAGTATTTGTGTGGTGGTGAGAGTGAATAGGGAGTGTACAGATGTGTCCGGTGATAGAAGTGGACCACCATGATAAAGTGTGCCATGAAGTGGAGGTGTACTTATAATGATGAAAGGGGTTTAAAAAGGGATAGTGGTGGATAGTGAGGGGATGGGGAAATGGAAGTTGGAAAAGTTTTATGAAAGATTGATACTTAACATGATGAATACTTGAGTGTTTAAGATAGTGTGAAAGTTGTGAGAGATGGTTTTGGAGGTCAAAGGGAAATGAGGTGGGTTGTAGAAGGGAAAAAGATTGAGTGGCAGTATAGGGGGTAGGATAAATCATTGAAGAATTGATCATTTGGAATCATCAAGGGTGGGGGGACAATGAATATTTTGGCCTTTGCAATGGGAGGAGGAATCGACGATTATAACATGGTAGAGGTCACCATGGGAAGGTGGTTTGTACTACCTCTCAAAAATGAACTTCTTTGGTAAGAGTGTTGACTATTGAGAAAAAAACTACATCGAATTCTCTAATTGGATTTCTTGGTCTAAAGGAGCATGGCCTCATTCCTCGTTGTGCTAAATGCAAGATTCAACTACTGTAATTCTCTCATATAATTGTCAAATTTATGGGCCTATCAGGATCTTGTTGTTGGTCTCTTTGTTATTCTTGATTTGGCTGTGATGTGGGGTAAGTAGAACTTTCATACTCTTGGGACACCATTTGGGCGTTTGGAAGCTAAAAATCTTGGAAGTCATCAGTGATTGGAATGGAAAGTCAAAAGTGTCACTTTTGGACCCGTTGCATGGTAGTCTCTTTGGATGCAGCCCGAGGTTTCAACTTGCATGTTTCCTTGTTATTTGATAGCAAGTATAATTGTTTGGGTGATTACTGGCTGCTCTGCCTATGGTTGCTCTTGTTGTTGTTGTGTTGTTTGCCTTGCTACTCCACTTCACCTTGAATATTGAGGTGACTCAATCAAAGTGAAATGTGGAACTATTCTTTGGGGACCAAGTGAATGTGAATAAGCAAGTGTGACTGTAGCATGTGGCACTTGGAAATCCAGAATGGTTTCTCTCATGCATTTGTGCTAGTGCACAATAGATGAACGACTACTTATTAAAGCCCTTAACTCTTCCACCATTAAAGCGTGCTTAGTAGATACCTTGTATGCTAACAAAACATATAAATAATCTTGGTAACTGTGCAATATCCATTCAACACTTTTTTTGATCCATTAGAAAATAATTGCACAAATCTAATTAATGATCCAATGGGACATGTCCAAATTCATCTCATTCTCATTGGCCAAATACAATCCAAACCATATACTCGTGTGGTTGGGCAAGCCAATCTTGTATGGGGAAAGCAAAATGCTGCATGCACATTTGTAGAGTAGTGGATATACCTAGTATGATGGTTGATATCTGTGATAACGTTGAAATTTCACTTTTGTTCCAAATGGATGCAAAGATAGATTTCTCGCATGTAAATCTTACACATGAGATTTGTATGGAACAACTAGAGGGTTATGAAATTCTTAGCAAAGGATTTTAGTATGTTCGCTCAAGAAGAGCTTGTATGGAATTAAGGAGTCACCAAAATATTGATATCAAAAGCTTGATGCATTCATGAAGCCCCAAGGCTAATTTAGAAGCAATGATCATCACTTTCTCTACAACAAGAGATGTTGAGATGGGATCTTGATATGCTTGATACTTTATGTTGATGATATGATGATTGCTAAGAATTCCTCAAAAGGCTTCTCATTCCTCAAGAAGAGGTTGAGTGATACATTTTTTATGAAGGATTTGTGGGATACCAAACATATTTCTTGCATGTGCATCACTCGTGATAATGGTAATGCTACACATGTTTAACATATCCAAAGTACTACACATGTTTAACATGCATAGTGGGAAGACATTGAATACATCATTGCCTACATTTGTGAAGTTGATGAAGGATGTTTGTCCCAAATATGATGAAAGGAAAGAATAATGATCAAAATTCCTTACAATATTCTTTTTGTAGTATCACATATGCTATGGTAGCTACAAGACTAGAAATTGCATTTGCTAATGGACTTGTGAGAAGATACATATCGAATCCTAGAAAGAAGCCTTGTGAAATAGTCAAAATGATATCGAGATATCTGTGGCACCAAGGATATGTGTCTATGCTTGGGTATAAGTGATGCATTCATTATTGGATACACATACTTTGAATACATTGGTTGTGTAAACAATAGAGAGTCTACTTCAAGGTATGTTTTTCACTTCACAAGAGGTGCTATTTCTTGGTGATCTTGTCTCCAAAAATGTATAACTATTTCCACTATAGAAGTATATTATGTTGAAGCCAATGATGCATGTAAGGATTCTTGCATGTAAAATGAATATAACTCGACATGTATTTTGTTTACTCAATCATGATTAGAGTGCTATTGCATTGGCTAAGAATCGAGTCTATCATGCAAAGACCAATCATGGTGAGGTGTGGTATCATTTTATCTATGATTGTTTATCCATTGAGCACATTGTACTTGAGAAGCTTCATACTCAATTAAATGTAGTAGATGCTTTGAAAAAAGATCTACCATGAGATAAATTTAAACACCCTATTCACTTAATGGGCATCACTTGATCTTGGTTTTTCATACTCCATTGTACAGTGTGTAACATGCCCATCAAGTGGAGGTATAGTTCATGTACTCAAAATCAAATATTCTTTGTCATTCTTTAGTTTTTGTCTCTTGGCCTTATTAGATATATTTGTCTTTAGTGGAGGATTATTACCAATTATGGTTGTTGTGTCTATGTGAAAGGTCATGGTCATCCACAAACTATATCGAGATCGCCCATTTGTTAAACCTAAATACAACAAAATTGTGGTCTCTTTTTTTTGCACATTTTTCTCTAGGTTTGTATAGATAGCTATAAAGAGCATTTACAAGACACTAAAAAAATGATATCCTACACTTCAAGGAGCTAAGAATATCTCTTTAGGATAGGGTTCTATGCATAACACAAAATTACTCAGTATGGTTCTCCATTCTTGGTACTTTTCCAATAAGGAAAGAAGATGTGATGATAGCCAAGTCAATATGTAACAAAGGCCTTCGATGTTCAAAAAAAAAATTGGAATTATGAAACTAATCAATGGATTAGGCATGAAGACTTGGATAGTAGCCTTATGTTAGACTACAAAGGCTAGTGCTCGATCAAAATGATAATTGTAGATTGAGCCATAGAAGTCCTAAATTTGGCACATTGTGGTATACAGGGATCATGGATCCAGTGGGAGCTCAAATGTTTTTCCCTTTGGCACCCTTTGATGGAGATGAGGAAAGTTTTATTGCTCTAGAAAATTCTCCATAGAAGCATGTGGAAGATATGAGGGCCCACAAGATGCTTATGACCACCCTTGGTGCAAGAGATACCACATAAAGGAGGATGATATCATACACCTATTCTAAACATGTCCAAATAGTACAAGGATTTTGCATTCAATGCAAGGAGTTCTCAACCTTCCTTCTAAGTTCTTGTTGTAGCAAACTATCTCACGTGAAGCAAGTGATTGCTTGGTGGCCATGTGGACTGAAAACTGAAACAATGTGGAAGATTTAAAAACAAATATGTTCATTGAATTACGTTGGACTTTTCCAAGGACTTCTTCATTGGGAGTGCCCTTGATGACAAAAGATCAAGAACTATAAGACAGTCTCCCCACTTAAACAGTCAATGACCTTCGTAATTAAAAATGAACAAACTAGAAAATAAGTAAATCCCTTTAAAAGAGACGATAAGGAATTTATCAACTTATTTTGTATCTCGCCTTAACTCGTTTGCATCGTGTTTCTCCTTAGTTAACTTAAAAATTTTAAATGAATATATAAATAAATAAAAACCTTTCGGTAAAATGATGCCCGCTCATGTAGTGCGCAATACAAATGCAAAACCATATTGTTCGCTCTAAAAAAGCGACCACAAATAACCATATAAAGAATCAAAATATCTATATATGTATTTGAATACTCATGGTCGCATGAAGATATTAAAACAAGTTTATATGTTGTAACATACACACATGCATGTGCTTGACCATGCACTCGAACCACATGGTTAACACACCTGCACTTATGCCATAACACCAAATGATGTAGATCATTAACATTGTTATATATAATTAAACAATTTTTGGTAGTGTAAGAATTGAAGTTTCACTTGTATTTTCAATTAATTCAAGTTAATTCGGGGATATAAAGCTGCCGATCAAACTTAAAAAAAAAATTAAGATTGTTAGTAGCTTATTAAGAGGTCCATAGTGTAATGGTAACATTTTCTTCTCTGGATTGAAATTTTATGGTCCAAGATTCATAAATCGGTCTGACGTTAACCCTTTGAAAAGTGGAGGATAAAAAAGGTAGATTCATAGATCGGTCTGATGTTAACCCTTTGCAAAGTGGAGGATAAAGGAGGTACTCAAGGTGTGCGAGTTATTCTTTTCAAGTTTCAAACCTCATGGAAGAGTAGGTCAATAATCGGACTTTCAAAAAGAAAGCATATTCCAATAGTCTTGAGATCATATTCCAATAGTCTATTTGTATGCTAATGAAATGCAGAGGAGATCACATGACCCTAATTTATAAGGTTTCAACTGGTTTCTACTAGCCAAAGCCATTACATGTCCAGCCTGGGAATTGAACTCTAAACCTTTGCCTCAAGAGACCAAATCCCGACCATTTGAACTACATTATCATTCAATTTCATTCGTTCCACCTTTATACATCTTCGACCTGTGATTTCATTTATTAAATTTTTCTATTAGTTAAAGTTTGGAAGAGTAGGCTCTGCCGAACTTCCACTTGCGATTTCATTTATTATTATTTTGGCAGATAAATTTGCATGAAATGCTAAAATCAAAATTGTCTCTCAAACATTGAAGCGAGCCTTTCAAAAGAATGGTGATGGCCTTATATAGTATATTGCAAAAATTACCACTACTTTTTGAACGTTGAAGTTTTAGGATTCTCCTTCGGACTCCACGTGCAACTTCATAGCCCGCAGCACTTGTTTAATCTGATCAAAATGTAAAACAACGTGAACCCAGTGATCCGCACGACGATTCATAACGAAATCGTTTGGAGATGCTTTTATGCTTTTTCTGCTTTTTTTTTTTTTAATGTATTCTATATGTATTAGTTCATGAGAACGGCTTTAGGGTGACTAAATTTATTGCAAAGTAGAAATTTTTGACCTTTGACTTTTTTTCTTTTCAGCTTTCTGGAACTGTGGAGCAAGACTTGCTTTTCCTCTATAATTATTTGTAACCTAGTCGTGTGCAGAAAAGCAAATTAAATGAGCCTTTCGCGAATCACGAAGCTCAAAAGATTCGACATAGATCGTTGCAGGAGTTGAATGACGAAGGGGGAGAACCCCGTAAAGCTGAAGGTTTTGTAAAATTACAGACTGGAGCAAGAGAAGTAGGGTGGAAGTAGCGGTGCATGCTTGATCGTCGTGAAGGGAAGTTTGGGCGCATCGTAAGCTTGGAGGACTCAACACCCAGGCTCGCATGAGGCAAATCTACAGCAGGAAAAAGGCTCGAGGAGGCAAATCTACAGCAGGAAAAAGGGTCGAGGCCGGAACCGATTCCGTAAAGCCAGTCTTGAGCTGTGACGAAGAATATCGTGGGAAAGTCGACGATTTGTGCTTTTGGGTGGATAGCGGCATCAACTCTGTATCTAAGAAAAGCAGACTCGAAAGTCTTCTGGGGTCTCATGGGAGCAAGTAGAGCTGACTTCTATCGGTTTCTGAGTACCATTGATAAGCTACAAAATACACATGAATCATGAGTTGCACGATGCTTCCGAACAGGACCCTTTTTTTTTTTGAGAGTACAATGAATTGGAAACACACACCCGACCTCGTAAGGTAGAGGCACCCATCTTGGGGAACTTCATGGACACCTATCTTTGGGAACTCATCGATATGTCCAGCCATGATTTGAACTCAGGACTTCCTCCTTGAGACGCAAAGCATCAACCATTAGATTTTGGGCTGATTTCTGTGGTTCTCGCTGATAAATTTACCACCATAAATCACCAAGCTTTGGCATATTTCCGCTTATCGTGGCGCATTGTTCGCGCTTCGGGAGAGATTGAGAGGCACAGGCAGACTTTGAAGAGTCATGAGCTCAAAGATTCAACATGGTGGATCACAAGCATTCAGCTGACGATGGTGAGAGTTCTTTTCTTTAAAGAAGTTCGGAGTGAGGCATAATCGTTGTAGATTGGTTTGAATTAATTGAAGCTACAAGTCAAAGTAATTTAATACCATGGGATCCCTCGTATTTGTTTAAAAAGGAAGTTTAGTTTCATGCATAATCTCACCGAATTAAATTGAATTAATTCAAAGCATAAGTGAAGGTGTTCTTAGTACTCATGAGACCTTTTGTATCCCATAAAGCATAGATCCTTTGTATCGCGCAAAGGAGGGTCTTAGGATTACGTTGAATTGATTGAAAGTACAAGTAAAGGTGGCCTTGTACCCATGTAATCAGGATCTTAATTCATGCTCACATAGAGGATATGGATGCTGAAAAACAAACAAAAAATGGATATGCGAAGAGAGTAGAAAAAAACACAAGATTAGGTGCAATCTTTCCCTACACACTCTATTTCGACAGTTCACAGAGTGCATGCATTTATAAGATTTTTTGTTAGGGCGAAAATAGCGATTACAATGAGGTGGCATCGAAAAGCATGCGTGAAAGTAAAAGTTGATCTCTTTTGTGGAGAGCCTTTGCTTTTATTAATAGAGATATCGATCTATAGCGATCTTGATCCTAACCATTACTTTTACTAACTGTTTTAAGAATAGAACCCTCTATGTGGGTTTATTTACAAACTATATAAAATATTAATCCGATTATTGGTGTCCGCTCTTTCACATTTTTTTAATGCTCTTTATGAATCTTCAAATGCAATATCAAAAACACTAAAACACATTAATAAACTAATAAATTAACACCCCAACTTCCTTGCACAACACATTCCACAATTCATAACATGCCCCTCAGTTGAAAAAGCAACTGACCTCAATTGATAAAAATAAACATGGATGGCCAATCACATGTGCTATCACTAAAAAAAATAAGCATGTTCCATGTAAAAACACATGCATGGAAATGTTCATGGAGAAGTTAAATTATTAAGATTATTTATGAGGTGCTGACATAGTCTCTAAGTAAGTCAATAAAAAAACATATATTACTAACTATTAGATTTTTTTTTTCAAGTCATTCAAGATCTAGAATATGCTCTAAATATTCTAATTTATTTTGGAAATTCTAACTAAAGTATGCTTCTACATACGAAATTCTATGTGTAGATGCATCATGTATAAAGAACTACAAGATTAAGAAAGGCAAAAATCGAAGTTTGATGATCAAAGAAAATTAGAATTATGAAAAGGTTGTTGTTGGTAACGTGGCTGCTGCAGACTGATCATTTTGGTAATCGATTGGTATGCTTTCTTTGCATCATGAGGAAAGGAAATAGCTTCATGAATCGATGTAGATTGGCAAGAGTGAAGCTTAGCTTGAATCTCCTTCTCTAAACCATCATCATACTTTTTCTTCATGTTATCTTCGGAAACATCTTCATGTAGGTAGAGAAATACTAAGTATTGCAAGAAAACATCTGTATAGGTTGTAAAAGTATCACCTTCCATCCATGTAAACATAGCCTACAATCGTCAAACATGTAGGTGGAACTATAGGGAAAGAAACGACTCCTTAAGATTTTCTTGAAAAGCCCTCCATGTGGTTGGATGATCTGCACTATGACATAGGGATATTCTACCAAAGTTGAGCCTCCCCTACTAAATAGTTAGTAGAATTTTATTTTATCACTTTTAGCATATAATTCATCGGAATAGAAATCATCAAATTGTGATAACCATATAAGAACTAAAGGGCCATCCTTATGGCCATCAAACCATAGAAATTGGTAATTTTTAATACCAATCATGGAATCTATGCCATCAGATTGGGCAGAGAGAATAGCTTTTACAACCCGTACAAGGTTATCTTCATCAGATTGCATCTTTTGAAGTACTCTATCGCATTGTCGGATCTCATTTTGAGCCCCTCAAAGTTTGTGCCATAGGAGCTCTAGCTATTACTCGAGTGGTACCTCGGATAGAGGTGACTCACGGTAATCCTTTATGGTATTCGTAGGATCTATGGACATGTAGAGAATGAAATCCTCCTTCTAAATATGTAAAAATAATTTTGAGATTGCTTGAATTAAAATGTAAAAGGAAGGGGTGGTTCTTGGAAATTTAAAAAGTAAGAAAGATAGCCAAGTTGTGTTAAATATAATAAAAGAGAAGTAGAGTGAAAATACAAAGAGATAGTGTAGTGGTAAAGTACTTCCTTTATGAGAGTGAGATTGTGGGTACAAATCCTCTCTCCTTGATGAATAGCAGCGAGTCGTAACAAACGAGAACTATGTCGTAAAAAGAGAACACCCACGTCGAGAATTAAGCAAATTGCATCTTATGTTTGAAAACGCTTTATACCAGTATACACATATTTCAAAATCAAGTGCAAACATATGATTTTTTGACATTTTTTGTCATTTCCTCAAAAAAAAAAGAGCTCAAAATGTGGCCAATCTTTTTCTTCTTCTATATCCACAAGAGCTCTATCTTCATACAAGTACATACCAAATTCTGCAAGATCATGCACAAATCTTCTTGTTTGTCTATGATTAGCTGTACCACATACATCTGGGAGCTTTTGCTTTATCATATTGATGGTTTCATTCCTCAAGTGCCCTGTTTTTGTCAAGGAAAAATCATAAACAAGAATATCTACATCATCCATTTTAAGAGTGGATGTGCTTTGAATATTCTTTTTCTTTCTTGAGCGTGTTTGTTTGGTCTCACATACCATTTCTAAGTTATATTTACCTTTGAATGCGTTACTACTTTCAGTGCAATACCAATGCACTATCAAAGCCTCTATTCTTCTTTGATCAATATCTTTACTAACCTCTAAAACTTTCGCAATCCAAAATGGTTTGGTAGCCTCATCACCATCAACAAGGATTGCAATAAGTGTTCCAACATTTATTTCTTTTGAATTTCCTTGCATCTTTCTTTGGCCTGTTTTGTCATCCTTGGGCCTACATAAATCTTCCTTTCTGGTGGTTTGATAAAACTTTGAAGTGCATCTGCATTACATGCTTGGACCACATTCACTGACCTTTATGTACAGAAATCCCATGTGAATTGAACATCAATCGACCAATGAACTGCAATCGTATTCTTTATAATCTCTTCTTGATGATTGAAAAAGTCATCCCACCAAGATACATCTTGATGTTCAACGTATTTTTTTGCATGCTCAATATGTCTCTTCTTTTTAGTATCCTGGATGGACACAGAGTACAGAGGCTTGACCATAGCAACTCAAGAGGCAATATGGTTAAAGGCATTGTATACAGATTTGGGACTTGTGAGTTCCAAACCTCACATATTTGGAGATAATGTAAGTTCCATGCATCTAGCAGCAAACCCTATTTTCCATGCAAGAACCAAACATATAGAGGTTCATTTCCACTTTATCAAGGAGAGGCTTATGGCAAAGGAGATTGACATTTCTTTTGTTCGTACTGAAAAGCAAGTAGCAGATATGATGACGAAGGCTTTGTAGATTCAAAGCTATGGCAGGTATTCAACCTATCAGAGTAAAGCTTTGTAGATTCAAAGCTATGGCAGGTATTCAACCTATCAGAGAATGAAGAATCAAGCATACTTTAGCTTGAGGGTGAGCTCTTGGAACATCAATCTTACACTATGCTTGAGGTGGATTTGATCTACATCAAAGGCTATCGCATCGAAAGAATATCCATTGGAGAGTTCTTTTTCTTATGCTCACTTATTGTATTTTTTAAAAAGATTTTTCATGGATCTTTTACCATTGTAAAATCTTTGAGCTTTACACATGTAAAGCTAGAAATATAGAGCCCAAATCCCATGAATTTTTGGTGGTTGAATTGCATTCAATCAAGCAATCAATCACCTAAAAGTAGATCAAACTAGATCTTCACTTTTCCTAGATTATAGGAAAGTGAATTGATCCCCTCCAACAACCATTCCCACCTTCATTTGAATTCAAAATCCACTTTTAGAAGTTTTGTAACACTTCTAGAGTCTATATAAAGACTTGAAATCACTTGTACAATATATGGAAGCAATATACATACACTTGTGACTATCATTGTCTTGCTCCTGCAATTCTCTACATCATCTTCTTTTCCAATAGTAATCGTGCAGAGGCTGCCGCTCTCTCTACAGAGCTCCAAATGGAGTGCAAGATCACTCATTGGAAAGGTATTAGTGTCTAATTTATGCCTATAAATTTTCAAAACATTTGACTCAGTATATTCGGAGATACCATAATGTTTCTGTCTCGGGGTCAATCTCTATGTATTCCTGAAGAATAGGAGGTACCACCGTTGAGTGTCTGATTCATTCCTATAGCATATTTTGCTTATTCCTTATAATTTTGTGCATTATATACACTCAATCCTATGTGTATCACTCCCATAAAAGGATTTTTTCTAATTGTAATCACGTTGATTTCTATGGGCATTTGAAGTTCATTGTCTCTTACGTAGATAGTAAGTTTTTTGAGCTAATCGACGCGCGAACCTATTTGTTTTGTATCAACTCATTCTCCTTGATGTTCCAAAGTAAATAATGCATTTATTTGCACTTATCACATTCCTATAAGGTCTATTTGAGTCTCCATAAGCTCAAGGGCTGGTCTTGTGCCGGTTGGCTAGACCAAACTTCATCGCTTCAAAACACACTTTTCTACCTCCTACAAGCTTCTCCAAGTTCTTTCAGTACTTTGGATGTGTACTCACTTTGAGACATGTATATACAACTTTTACTCTTATCACGAGTAATGTCCATGCCAAGAACATGTTTGGCATCCCCCAAATCCTTCATATCAAATGTTTCACTCAACTTCTTTTTGAGCAACGACAAATCATTAGAGGACTTCACAACAATCAACATGCCATGGACATAAAGTATCAAGCATATGAAGGTACCATCTGAGCATCCTTGTGTAGAGATAATGATCCTCATTGCTTCGAGGAGGGCCTTGAGACCATAAAAGCATCAAACTTTTGGTACCATTGTCTAGGGGACTGTTTAAGTCCATATATGATCTTCTTTAGCTTAAAAACTAGACTTTCTTTGCCAAGAACTACATAACCCTCTACTTTTTTCATAATGATATCATTTGTAAGTTCTCCATGTAGGAAAGAAGTTTTCACATCCATTTAGACTAGCATTAAGTCCTCCATTACAATGAAACCAAGCACGATGCACATGTATTCATCTTGACTACTAGAGAGAAGATTTCATATATCAATGTAAATACATATCCAATGTCATAATCAAGAATCCTAATCATCATCATCACGATTATCCTCATCCACATCATCATGATCATCCGCATGATCTGATGTATCTGGGTGAGCACCCTGTGACGATCGAGATCATCCCTCCTATGTCTATCTCTCCACCTCATCCATATTTGCCTCTCAATAATACTCCTGTATTACATACAAACATAAATAAGTAAAACAATTAAAACATCCATACAAATAAAATAATCATATAAATTTTAATAATACTCACAAATTGATCCGGATGATCTTGCATATACTCGCTCAAATGCCGATATCCAAAATGTGTAGCATACTCAATCTCATGTTTTGTAGGATATCCACCATAATCCTTTTGCTGCATTGAAACAAATAAAAAATATTAGTTTCTTGCATTTTAACTAAAATAAAAAATATACTTATAATAACACATATACTTTTAAATGTAGCTACAAAACCATGATGGCCCATTTGGCCTAAGTGCGATGTGTGGCCCGACTCAACTCACTTCTTTACAGTAGCCTATTTATTTAAAGAAAAAAGAAATACATAAATTAAATGTAAAACATTAATTAAAAATATGAGAATTATAAATATAAACTATGAATTTGTATACCTTCTGCTGAGGAAATGACTCCTGAAGAGGTAGTTGTCTGCGAAAAAATTGCCATGCCTCAGGTGGTATGTTAGGTGGTCTCTTATTTTTTTCCACCATACAATATCTCCTATTATTTTAAAATCAAACAGAAAAAAAGAATCACAATACATACACATACACATACCCACATACACATATACATGCAAACATATACACATACATATATGCATACATATACACATATACATACATATAACATAAAGACACATATACATATCCACATATATGTTGGTGCAAGGCAATCAACAATTGAAGTTTTGATGAAGTTTTGAAGTCAAGGACTGAAGAAAAGATCAAGTTTTGAAGCTTGAAGAATGTATATGTTCAGAGGATGAAGATGTGTATACATATGTACATTAATTTAGAGTTAGCTCACTTATACCTTTTGTTTGGTTATGAGCTTGTACAAATTTTGCCTATATATACAAAGAAAAATGTCGGGGCAAATATGAGAGAGTGTGAGAGAACAAGAATTTATAAGAATTAGAAGTCATTAGATACTTGTGAAGTGAAGTAGATAGCTCTGTCATCCAGATGTAAAATTTTTTAGTAATGAAGAAAAGTTGCACCCAATTTTTCTGAGTGTTCTCCTTCTGTGCTTGATCATTTCAAGAATCCTTTTGTAGATGTCCATTCCATAGTTAATGAGTCTATGGTTAAAGTTTGAGAGCCTAATTGTAAACAAGCTGTGAGAATTATGAGTAGGAACATTCATATGTGAGGAAGTGTTAAGTGTGTTCTGAAATAGGCGCAATCCCGATGGTCAAAGATATGGTCAGTTCTCAGTGCACAGTGTAAAGTTTTGCACAAATGAGGAGTCAAAATCTAAGTTGGAAGGTAAGCCATCTGTGGCTAAAAGCATTTGCATAAACGGGTTCTAATTTAGGAGAATCAAGCTTTAGAAGTTACAGGTGTCAAAATCGACTGTAAAGATTTACAGTTTTAGAGATAGGTAACTTGTTGAGATCATTTCTCAAGATCTACTGAGTCTTTTGGAATGATTTAACTTAGAGGAGGTGCGGAAACTATAGGTGACACCTTGTGCAAAGTTTTATAAAAAACTTTACACATTTGATCAGTAAATGAGTGAGTTAAGTGCAACAAACTTTCTGTGTAGTCATCTTCTTCACAATTTGTTCAAGATCTTGATAATTGAGCATTGATCCTCCAAATTGTTAAAGGTTTTGAGTTATTCTTGATATAGAGGTGTTCTAACTTCAAGGATAACTTGTTCTTTTGGAGATTAACACTCTCCATTAGTGGTATCAGAGCAGGAAGCATCAAAATTGAAGAAAGGAGGACCCCGACTGCTGCAGTCATAAAGAATTCAACAATTGAAGATCCAAAAGGTGAAAGCTTGAAAGCAAAGCTTGAGAAGGAGGTCAGAAGATATCAAGGAAGACAAAAGGATTATCATTCAAAGCAAAGGTAACCTTATTCCTCATAAAGCTTGAGGGATTTAATACACAAGTGAAGAAAGGATGGGAGATTCTCTTCAGATAGAGAAATTTGATAGAGAGAACTATCCAGCATGGTCAATGAGGATGGAAGCTCATATTATGAGCAAAGACTTGATAGGTTATATCACAGGTAAGAAGAAAAGCCTCAATTCAGAGATCCTAGTGTTGCAACTAGGGATGAATTGTCAGATTTGAAGACTTGGATGAAGAGAGATGCTCAAGCTAGGAGCATTATCTATATGGGAGTTAATGACTACTTGCTACCTCACATTAGAGGCCTTGAAAGTGCAAGTGATATATAGAATGCTTTGGAGGAGCATTTCCAAAACATCACAAAGTCAAGGAAGGCATCCTTGTGGGTAGAGTTTACCACATTCAAGAAGAAGGCCTCTCAATCCATCTCAGATTATGTAACTAGGATGAAGGACATTGCAGATGCATTAAGAGTAGTTGATGAAGATATTGAGGAGGATAAATTGGTAAGGCAAATTCTCACAGGTTTGAGAGGAGATGAAAAATGGAAGCCATTCATTTTGTCTACTGAATTATCACTAGATCATTTTACTCCTGATTTAAATCAGTTGTTAGGACATATGCTAACCTTTGAGCAGGATGTCAAAGGTGAAGGTGATAAAAGTGCAGGTCAAGCAATGTATTCAAAGGATAAGAAGAAGAATAGCAAAGGGAAGCAACAAGAGCAATGTATTCAAAGGATAAGAAGAAGAATAGCAAAGGGAAGCAACAAGAAGAAGAATAATGGTGGATATAATCAGAACTTTAATTCAAGAGGAAGAGGTGGCAAAAATCAAAGAGGTAATTTTAGAGGTAGAGGTTATTTTGGAAGAAATGCAGGTAGAGGATTTCAAAGACAACAATACAACAATACCTACTACAATTATGCTTCAGATCAGAAGGAGGATTCAACCTTGATCATGAATGCAACTTGTGAAAGGCAAAGTGAAGATCAAAGAGTTTTCTACATTGACTCAGGGTGTAGCAATCACCTGAGTGGCAACATAGCTTTGATGACTGATTTGGAGAATAAGGTAACTAATCATGTAGTTCAAATAGGTGATAATACTAAGCACAATGTGAAGTCAATTGGATCAGTGAAGGCCAAGGATGGAAGTACTCTTGTGAGTAAGGTTTTGTATGTTCCTACAATTCCAAAGAATTTGATAAGTGTAGGACAAATTGTTGAAAAAGGTTATGAAGTAAGGTTCACTAATGAAGGAATGTTTGTGGAAGACCCGAGCAATGGGTATAAACAAATTGTTTCAGGGAAGAAAGAAGGAAGATTGTTCACATTGAAGATTCAAGGTAATGTTGGTCATGCATTGTTTACTTATGGAGGACATAAGATCTCTGAGTTAGATCTTTGGCATAAAAGGCTTGGACATTTTAATGAAAGAGGTATTAAAGATATGGTTAACAATGGTTGAGTGCTTGGGTTGCCTAATGTTGCAGGACAACATATGACATACAGATGTGAGGCATGTCAATTAGGTAAGGCACATAAGTAATCTTATTCAAAGCATGGTTTTATGTATTCAGAGAAGCTTGAGTTGGTACACACAGATGTGTGGGGACCATCAAAGGATTTCAATATCAATGGTTCAAGGTATTATGTGATTTATGTTGATGATGCTACTAGGTGGATCACTATCTTGTGATTAAAGATAAGTCAGAGGTATTCAATACATTCAAGCATTATCATGTGTATGCAGAAAGAATTACAGGTCAAAAGTTGAAGAGACTAAGGTCAGATGGAGGGGGAGAGTATTTCTCTAATGAGTTTAGTGATTACTTGTGGAATGCAGGTATAAAAAGGGAAATTACTTGCAGGTACTCTCCTCAACAAAATGATGTAGCAGAAAGGAGGAATAGAACTCTTGTTGAGTTTGCAAGATCCATGATGAAGGAGAAAAATTGCCCAATTTATTTGTGGGCCGAGGATGTAAATACAACTACATATTTGGTCAATAGATTACCATGTAAAGCTTTGCAAGGTATGACACCATATGAGGCATGGTGAGGTAAGAGACCTACTCTAGATCATTGCAAAGTATTTGGATGTTTGGCATATGCATATGTGCCATCTCAATTGAGGCACAAATTGGAACCTAAAGCTGAAAAGTATGTATTCATTGGGTATGATGATAAGCAGATGGGATATAGGTTGTGGAGTCAATCCACAAAACAATTCCTTGTGTCAAAGGATGTTACATTTGATGAGCAAGGTACTTGGTATGCAGGTACAATCAATATTCATGCAGGTGATGAAGAAGTTGTGACTCAAAAGAAAGGTAAATCAAAGGTTCAAATATTTGATGAAGAAGAGAATAATGAAGTACAAGTTGAAGTTGAAGAAGTGCCAAGGTTTGATCCAGGATGTGATGAACGAGAAACAATCAGAAGGTCAACAAGACATAAATGGCAACCTACAAGGTATAGTTATGACACTTCTTTTTTGGCTACTAAAGATTATGCTTATATGGTAAAAGCATATGAAGACCCTTCTACATATGAAGAGGCAAAAGGTAAGGAAAAGTGGGAGAAAGCTATGCAGGAAGAGTATGATGCATTGATGGAAAATGAGACATGGGATTTGGTTCCTAAACCAAATAGTCAGAAGATCATTGGATGCAAATGGGTCTACAAGACAAAGAGGTATGCAGATGGAAGTGTGTCTAGATATAAAGCTAGACTTGTTGTGAAAGGGTTTGCTATGACATATGGTATAGACTATGATGAGACCTATAGTCCTGTGGCAAAGATGACAACCATCAGGACACTCATAGCTATTGCTAAATGTAAATGTTGGAAGTTATGTCAATTAGATGTGAAGAATGCTTTTCTAAATGGTTATATTTCAGATGATGTTTTCATGGAGCAACCACAAGGATTCAGAGATGAAAGGTATCCAGATCATGTATGTAAGCTCAAGAGAGCTTTTTATGGTTTGAAGCAGGCCCCAAGGGCATGGAATTATAGACTTGTGAAGTTCTTGAAGGAACTTGGTTTCCAAGTATCTAAAGCATATAGTAGCTTGCTTGTCAAAGCAAGTGATGAGGGTTTTATTTACATGTGCATATATGTTGATGATATAATTCTTACACGTACAGATGAGAAAGGTATTCAAAGCCTAAAGAAGCAAATGGAGAAAGAGTTCAAGATTAGTGACTTGGGAGATTTGTCATATTTCTTGGGCATGGAGATCTCATACACTCAACATGCAGTGTATGTAACTCAAGAAAGGTATTTGAAGAACTTGTTGATCAAGTTTAAAATGGATGATTGCAGGGTAGCACCTACTCCAATGGAGGTGAATCATAAGTTGAGTAGATATGGAGGAGAAGAGTTCAAGGATATGAAGTTGTATCAAAGTCTAGTTGGTAGTCGGATCTATGCTACATTAACTAGGCCTGACTTGTCATATGCAGTAGGAGTGTTGTCTCAATTCATGCATTGTCCTAGGAAAGAACATTAGATTGCAGGACAAAGGGTGTTGAGGTACATTAAGGGTACACTCAAAGAAGGTTTGTATTATGGTTTTACATCAGATACAAATATCAAAATATATAGTGATACAGATTGGGCAGGTAATCCTGATGATAGAAGATCAACATATGGATATTTGTGTTATGTGGGAGATAAGTTAATTTCTTGGTTATCAAAGAAGCAACATACAGTTGCTTTATCATCCACAGAGGCCGAGTACAAAGGAATGGTTGAAGCTGCAAAGGAAGTGATATGGCTTAAGACTCTTATCAAGAGTTTTGATGTCATTTAGAGTACACCCACTATTCATGGAGATAACATGAGTTTATTGTATCTAGCTGCTAATCCTGTTTTTCATGCCAGGACTAAACACATTGAGATTTAGTATCATTTTCTAAGAGAGAAGGTGATGGATAAAGAGATTGAAGTCATACATACTTCAACAAAAGACCAAATTGCAGATATGCTAACTAAAAGCTTGGATGGACCAAAGCTACAGAGATTCAAAGACATGGCAAGTATAAAGAAGATAGAGAAAACCTCAATTGATGATTGAGAGGGAGCTGTTGGTGCAAGGCAATCAACAATTGAAGTTTTGATGAGGTTTTCAAGTCAAGGACTGAAGAAAAGATCAAGTTTTGAAGCTTGAAGAAAGTAAATGTTCAGAGGATGAAGATGTGTATACATATGTACATTAATTTAGAGATAGCTCACTTATACCTTTTGTTTGGTTATGAGCTTGTACAAATTTTGCCTATATATACAAAGAAAAGTGTCAGGGCAAATATGAGAGTGTGAGAGAACAATAATTTAGAAGAATTAGAAGTCATTAGATACTTGTGAAGTGAAGTCGATAGCTCTCTCATCCAGATGTAAAATTTTTCAGTAATGAAGAAAAGCTGCACCTGATTTTTCTGAGTGTTCTCCTTCTGTGCTTGATCATTTCAAGAATCCTTTTGTAGATGTCTAATTCCATAGTTAATGAGTCTATGGTTAAAGTTTGAGAGCCTAATTGTAAACAAGCTGTGAGAGTTATGAGTAGGAACATTCATATGTGAGGAAGTGTTAAGTGTCTTCTGAAACAGGCGCAATCCCGATGGTCAAAGATATGGTCAGTTCTCAGTGCACGGTGTAAAGCTTTGCACAAATGAGGAGTCAAAATATAAGTTGGAAGGTAAGCCATCTGTGGCTAAAAGCATTTGCATAAACGGGTTCTAGTTTGGGAGAATCAAGCTTTAGAAGTTACAGGTGTCAAAATCGACTGTAAAGAATTACAGTTTTAGAGATAGGTAACTTGTTGAGATCATTTCTCAAGGTCTAATGAGTCTTTTGGAATGATTTAACTTGGAGGATGTGTGCAAACTATAGACGACACCTTGTGCAAAGTTTTATAAAAAACTTTACACATTTGATCAGTAAATGAGTGACTTAAGTGCAGCAGACTTTTTGTGTAGTCATCTTCTTCACAGTTTGTTCAAGATCTTGATAATTGAGCATTGATCCTCCAAATTGGTAAAGGTTTTGAGTTATTCTTGATATAGAGGTGTTCTATCTTCAAGGATAACTTGTTCTTTTGGAGATTAACACTCTCCATCAATATATACATACACACATAAACATGCATGCATATACACACATTCATACAAAATACATGCAATTATCCCACAATAATGTGTATTTGTGTATATGTGAATGTATGTGTAAATGTGTATATGTGAATATGTGTGTAAATATGTATATGTGAATGTTTATGTATGTAAATAATCAGATTATTAATATCTAATACAATTATTTATAGATTTCGATCAATCAGATGGAACTGCACCACCGTCTCCTAATCGTGCAAGGACTATATACTGTAAGTATATCAAACTTCTAATTTTAAATATATTTGATAGATACATAACTGATAGATTTTTGTTTTCTTGTTATAATCAGATTCTGATCAATCACAAAGCACTCCACCACCTCCTACCCATACAATGACTTCACGTGTGTCCTCTGTTAGGAATTATGACGAATTTTTCTATCAAGAGCATACTATATGTTGGTGTAAGTCTTGCTACGGCACGTATTGAAGACCATGATTGGAATGTATTGAACGTGAGGTAGAGTATGGTACTTTTGATCCTACACCACCACATGGTCAACATGATAATGCTTGGGTATGTATTTTTTCTATAAATTAATGTCATTATTTTATTTAAAAACCATATACAAAATCAAATTATTGTTGATATATAGGAATACTTTCTCCATGATGATGATGATGATGATGATAATTCTCATACTCATAATGTTAATATACCTCATTGTCAGAGGGATTTCCATATCCAAATAAATATTCAAAAAAATAAAAACTTTTTTATTTCAAGATGATTAATTGTTCTCTCTCTCAAATCTTTTTTGATGCATTTGTTTGATTTGACTAATCTTTTCTTGAGTATCTGCAGACAAAAGAAGATGAAAATGTATTCTGAACACAAGATGAAGGGATATTTGAACCCTTCATTTTATGACCATTTATATGTTTATCAGATCACTAAGTGAGTTTTATGGGTGCCCATGATCATATGAAGATATCTATGTTTGAATGGTAGTGAACTTAAGTATGGATATGTATATATGTCTATGCTTATATGGGGTTGTATATCTATATATATTTGTGAGTGCACTTAATTATGTATGTGTTCATGTGACTATGAGTGTGAGTGTGTTATATGATTGTGAATTTTATGCCTATATGTATGTGCTTGTATATGTATACTTAAAAGATACGCATATATGTATTCCTATGACTATGTATATGTGCGGTTTGTGTACCTAAACATAAGAATATATATGTGGGTCCATGATGTATATGGTATAACTAAACCTATGAATTATGTGTCTAAATGTCATGTATATGGTCATATGTGTGTGAGCATGAATTCTCATATGAGTTAAATACTTTTGAGTATGTCTATACATTTGAGTTTAACTAACCATTATTATATGTGAGTATGTGTTTAGCTTTTCATAAGTGAATATGTATGTGCATGTGTGTGAAATATGTTTGATTTTCTACTGATGTGCATATGTATTTTCTATGTGTGCCTATGTGCTTAGGTCTATAAGCAATAAAACAATATAAAGCAAAAGTGATAAACAATAAAACAAAATAAATGACAATTAACAAACGTGTGACTAAATGTATGAATAGTATGCATGAAGTATTGTGTGTGAGGTGTGTTAGTTAACTAATTGAATGTCTGCATGCAAATAAGTGTACATATATGAATGATTTGTTTTTTCTTTTTTTTCCTAATGCTTCTTCTGCAAGTACGTATGCACGAGAGAGAGAGAGAGAGAGAGAGAGAGAGAGAGAGAGAGAGAGAGAGAGAGAGAGAGAGAGAGAGAGAGAGAGAGAGAGAGAGAGAGAGAGAGAGAGAGAGAGAGAGAGAGAGAGAGAGAGAGAGAGAGAGAGAGAGAGAGAGAATGAGGGAGAGAGAGAGAGGGAGAGAGAGGGAGAGGGAGAGAGAGAGAGGGGGGGAGAGAGAGAGCGATAGAGAGAGAGATGTAGATAGGATTTCATGAGCATATGTGGGTTTTAAATGCATGTGTATGTATGCATGGGTGCATGTGTATGTATGCATGAGTGCATGTGCATATGTATGCATATGCATGAGTCTCGAATGAGTAAGTGTATGCTAGATATATGTATGCATGTATGAATGTGAATAAGAATGCATGTGCATGAGAGAGAGGGTGTATGCATAAATATATGTAAGAGATTATGAGCACGCATATTTGTGAGTGTGATTAGTGCATGTGCATTTATGAGTATGCATATGTGTGTGAGAATGTATGCATGTATGCATGTACATGAGTGCATGCATGTGTATGTAAGCATGAGTGCATGTGCATATGTAGTGAGTGCATGTGCATATGTAGTGTGTGCATATAAGAGGTAGATGAAATGCATGTGCATGTGTATGTGTGATGAATGCATGTGCATATTAGAGAAGATGCATATTAGCATTTATAAACATGTGTACTAGTGTGTGCATGATTAGTATGCATGGGCATGAATGGTTGATGAGAGCATGCATATAAAGTGCATTAGTATATATAAGAAGTGTACTAGCATGTTAAACATAAGAGAGTTAATTAGCATGAAATAGCATAGGTTTAAATTATGTGAAGTTATAAGTGTTATGTTTATAAATGTAAGCTAACAATGAGTGCTGACATGCATATATGAGCATGTATGCATGTATAATTATGAAAGTATGCAATAGATATAAGCATTTAAGTGCATATAAGTACTTTAATGTATGCATAAGCATATGCATGAGTATTAAGAATGTAGATGCATATATTAGTATATATGCATATAAGAAGCTATGAGTTTGTGCATGAGTAATACGTGAATGCATGTGCATGAATGCATCTAAGTGTTAGTATGCATGAACATATGTGTTTGCATGTACATTTGCATAGTAATGTATGATAATCTATGCATATGAAAATGAGTGTGTTAACATAAATGAGAATGAGAGTATAAAGATTATGAGATTGATGAGATATATATGTAAAAATGATGTATAAAATAGAACGTTTATGTTAGGATGTATGAGTATGCAAGAGAATGTATGAGCACAATTGCATGTAAATACATGTTCACATGAATGCATGTTTATGTTGTGTATGCATGTGCATGAATGTAAGTAAGAATGTACATGATTAAGACATGCATAAGTAGATACATCCATACATGAGTAATGAGTTAGTATGGATATGCATCCCCATGTGCTTAAGTATATGCATGTGTGCATGCATATAGATATTTATACATATAAGATAAGTGTAAGTTAACCTGTATGCATATGAATATATAATGTTAGATGCATATGCTTCAAAAATAGGAGTATGTGTATGCGCATAGATGTGAATGTGTATCAATATAGACGTATGAGAGAAAGAGTTACTATAAGTTAGCACGCGTCTAAGTGTATGTTAACTTGAAGAAAATGAATGCGTATTAGCATAAGTAAATGTGAGTTAGCATGCATGAACATGTATGTTAGCATGTATATAAGTTCATGTTAGCATGCATCTATGAATATAAAGAATGTATAAGAATGAATGACTGTTTTATATTGATAAAGACATACTTATGTTTTTTTTCCTAATGCTTCTTCTGCAAATCATTTGATGAAGAATTGATGAGCAAACAACTTGAAGAAATCTACGAGCTTGGAGCTGCTTTTATGCCGCTCATCTTAGTTTCATTATATTACCTTTGAAATATAAAATCTTGTATTAAGTTTTTTATATAAAGATTTATATAGGAGTATCCTCAAATATCTGTATTAGGACTTTTCTCAAGCACTTGTATAGGAATATTTTGGATCTCTTAAATCTTAGTTTTATCACTAAACAAATCAAATATTAATCAAAAAGTTATATTTTTCTTTACTTCTCATGTCTGCAAATACTGCATCCTCAAGTAAATCTTCTACTGAAAACAATGATATTCATAGCTCTTTTATTTTAGAGACTCTTTTATGTACTTATTTAGAGAGTACTACTACTCAATCCAACGAGAACAAGACTAGTGTAGAATTAGAAGTATAAGAAGTAGTTAAAGATCATATAGTTACTGAATATTTACATTCTCCATTATATGCTTACTGTTTATCTAAATTTTTAGACTTCTGTTCAATTGCATGACCAGATCCTGAGGAAAGTGAAATTCTGTTTCCACCATCTCCCAAAAGAGACATTCAATTTAAACAAATCGAAAACGATGAAACTAAAATGATCAAAGATCGTTTAGCCGGTGAAAGATTAACTTTGAAAGCTCATCAAGATGTTGTTTCTAGATATAGAGTTGCACTTCCTTACGGACCATAGACTCATAGGCTAAATTTAAATAGTGCATCAAACTATAGCTAATAACTCCTCACGCACTGGAATCACATCCTAGGTCCTAAAGTATACAAAGAAACACCCAGCATGTAGTCACTTAGAGAGGCTAACGTGAGTCAGTTCTGATAAGCGACTGCCTCCTTTCACACCCCTCGACATCGTACACGTTATGGACTTGTTCTTCATCAATTACAAGCATATGTTTCTAGAAATCCTCTACCTCCTGGTTTAGAGACTGAAATGGTTGGATATTATCCATTGCCAGCTCGTGATTGTTCTCTAGTACAAACATATGATAGAAGAAGATATGGAGGATGGAATAGAGGACCACTTCCTTTAGATGGAAAGGTTTTTAACTTTTGGGGTAATCGCTATATGATTGCTCCATCCACTATTACTAATGATATTCATGGTCTCTTTATTGTAGAGGATTTGTATGTGCCTCCGGACTCTGAAGTCACTCTTATGTCATTTTGTGGTCCTATATATGGATGAGGAGATTGGCATCGACTTGCACATTATGTTCAAAGAAAGCATGAGTACTTATGGAATAAGCTTGAATGCAGCATCCCTTACTAGTAGAAGGATTTCACATGCACAAAATGAAAGATTATGTATTGATGGAAGACCTTACACACATGGAAATATGGTAGGTTTAATAAATAGTAGTCGAGGGTTACATAATAATTCAAGGACTAATTGCACATTTGAGGAGCGTGAAAATAGTCATGAATCACCTTACATGAGTAGAGATGTATCAAGATACATAGTTGTCAATGCTATTACTACATTACATGCTGGTGATGAATTATAAGTGAATTATGGATGGCGTAGACCTCCAAGAGCACCTTTTAGCTAGAGAGAGAATGAAAATTTTCTATCCATATTTAATAACTTATATATTTAATTTTATGTTTAAAGTTTACTTTTTATTCATTTATGGCATATTAATGATTTTTATTCATGTGTGTAGATTCCAATGTATGATGTTGATGATATTCCTCCACACCATTCACAATTGTCAGTAAGACCTCATTTATCAGAAGCTTCTATGAGGAGGCTATGCAAAAGTGATCCTGTGGAATATGCAAGGTTGAAAGACCTATATTCAAAAGAAGATAACGTACAAGATTTGTGCGACAATGATGAAGATGATGGCATGGCAGGTTTTATTGAGGATTGGTATCAAAATGACAGGGAGAACATTGATATTTCTAAAAATGAGAAATATCTTCAAGAGGAATGTTTAAAGCATGTATATGAAGGAATTCGTTTGACATGACTAAGTGCAAGCTTACTTATTCTCAATCTTCAAAATTGTAATGTATCTGTTTCGACACTATTAAGGTATAATTTTTAATTTTCTATCTATTTATATATATACATATAAATACATGCATACATAGACATACACATATATATACATGAATGTATACACACATATAAACATACACACACATATACACATATTAGAATCAAAGCCATTGATTCTTTACGTAAAACTGAGGATTCTAGTATTTTTGCTTCTTTCAAGCAACTACCATGTGCTAGCTCAAACGACACGAACCTTATAGATGGCGAACTTGGTTATGTGAACTATTGTTGATATCTACAAAATATCATTTTGTACATTCAAACAGGTAGAAAAAAGCTTATATTTTTTATGATAGACTTTATTATTTTTTTAAGCACCTAATAATGTTTTTCGTTTTTATATATTTTGATAGGCCATTTTGAAGGTTGACTGGTTTCGAGCAGAGTATAAAGGTAGTAATTCCACATTGAGAAAAGAATTATTTCGGTTTTGGAAATTTGATTCTTCCAAGGTAATGCGATCTATTCGAGAACCATATATTCTTCCTATGCAAATTGAACAAGCATTTTTTCATAAAAACCTTGATGCTCATCCTTGGTGGTAAGTCATTCATGTTCAACCTAGAGGTAAGTCATTGTTTGAACAATTTATTGTTAGAGAGATCAAAGAAAGTCCTCTTGATGATTCGCCATCAGATACGGATACATCAACATCTGAAAGAGAAATTAGAATCATTATACATGATAATGATACTAATCTTTTTGATGAAGAAGATAATGCTCTACATGCTGATTCTATTGATGATGAAGAGGAATTACCAAAAATTGATATTAATCCATCAATAGATGATGTCATTCATGAAAACACAGATTTACCAATAGAAGAAATAAATGAAATCAATAAAGATAATGAAGATGAGACTATATTGATGTCTTACCAAAATGATGGCAATAATGAAAACATGAGCAGCTTAGACAGTAAATCTTAGAATGGATATTAGATAATAGATTCTTCTTTATTCAACTAGAATATTGATGAATCCTACTAGAGAGATGAAATCATGTTCTTTTAAGTTAGAACATGAAGCTCAGGGCTATGCTTAATTATTTTATATATAGCTTTATCTTCAAGGAGCAAATTTTTGTCATGTATGTATGCATATGTGTGTGTATTCATGTGTATTATATGTATACATGTGTTAGTATGCACATATATGTGTTTCATGTATATGTATGTGTGTGTGTGATATATGTATACATGTGCTAGTATGCACACATGTATACATGCATATGCATTTGTGTAATATATGCAAGTGTGTTTATAATTGTGTATGCATGTATAAGTATACATGTGTGCATGTAGGCATGTATATGTGATGTGTACATGTATATATGTATATGTGTCTATGTTTAAATGTGTACATGTAAATATGTATGCATGCATATATATACATGTGTGCATATAGGCATGTATGTGTGATGCATAATGTATCTACTCCATTTTATATTTATGTATGTGTATCTACATGATGTGAAGTATTTCTATGGCGTTGCACCACAGTGCGCTCTCCTTCTCGAGAGCTCCACGGCGATATGCTCAGATTAGAAAATTGAGCTCCTAAGCCGCACACAGTACTCCGCATAGAGGTTGCAGAAGACGCAGAAAACACAGTACACAGGGAAGCCAAAGACAGACTTCTTAGGTCTTACAAATGCGGTCGAACTTACAGTCTGTGACTGACCAGTCCACTATATGTTTTATTAAAGAACATATACAAAGAAGTGTCCGATGGCCATTTGGCCTTTCACATGGACACTAACGGTAACAATCTCCCACTAAAGGCCAATATGGCCAGAGTAACTATGGGAGAAAAATAAAGAATGATAAAGAATACTTGAGTGTAAGTATACAAAATATACCTCCCACCTGATGGGCATGTTACACAGTATACAAGTGACTGCATAAGATCAAGAATCAAGTAACCCCCATCAAGTGACAACAGTGTCGAAAACTATCAAGTGGTAGAGCTTTAGTCAAAGCATCTACAGCATTATCTCGAGTGTGAACCTTCTCAAGAATAATGCTCTTAGTAGCTAAGCAATCTCTAATGAAGTGATACCTCACCTCAATGTGCTTGGTCTTTGCATGATAGACCGGATTCTTAGCCAAAGCAATGGCACTCTGACTATCACTGAGCAAGTGAGGTACATGCTGAGGTAAACCCATATCACAAGCAAGACGAGAAAGCCACAATGCTTCCTTACATGCCTCACTTGCTGCAACATACTCTGCTTCTATGGTGGAAACAACTGTACATTCTTGAAGACGAGATCTCCAAGACATAGCACCTCCAGCAAAATGAAAAATGTACCCTGATGTAGACTTACGATTGTCTACACAACCAGCATAGTCAGAATCTGTGTAACCAATAATGGATGCTTTCCCTCTCTCTAAGCATAGACACTTGTCCTTAGTGTCACTCAGATATCTCAAAATCATCTTGACCGCTTCCCAATGTTTCTTTCCAGGATTAGACATATATCTGCTCACAACTCCCACTGCAAATGCAATGTCTGGTCTCGTAGCTACCATAGCATACATGAGACTACCAACAGCAGACTGATAGGGAATTTTGGTCATGAATTCCTTTTCCTCATCTGATTTGGGGCAGTCATCCTTGCTCAATTTCACATATGTGGGTAAGGGTGTACTCAATGCCTTTCCACCCTGCATATTGAACCGGTGAAGTACTTTGGCTATGTACTCACTTTGAGACAAGTATATGCATCTTTTACTCCTATCACGAGTAATGCGCATGCCAAGAATATGTTTGGCATCCCCCAAATCCTTCATATCAAATGTCTGACTCAACTTCTTTTTGAGAATTGACAAATCATAAGAGGACTTCCCAGCAATCAACATATCATCGACGTAAAGTATCAAGCATATCAAGCTGCCATCAGAGCATCTCTTTGTGTAGAGACAATGATCCTCATTGCTCAGAGAATAGCCTTGGGACTTCATAAAAGCATCAAAATTTTGGTACCATTATCTAGGAGACTGTTTAAGTCGTTACAAGCTCTTCTTGAGCTTACAAACTAGACTTTCCTTGCCAGGAACTACATAACCCTCTCGTTGTTCCATATAGATCTCATCTGTAAGATCTCCATGCAAGAAAGCTGTTTTCACATCCATTTGGACTAGCTCTAAGTCCTCCATTGCAACGAATCCAAGCAACATGCGCAAAGTAGTCATCTTGACCACTGGAGAGAAGATTTCCTCAAAATCCACACCATGTTGTTGCTTAAAACCCTTTGCAACAAGTCGTGCTTTATATTTTGGAGAAGCACTATCTGATGTGAATTTCAGCTTATATACCCATTTACATGGTAAAGCTTTCCTGCCCTTTGGCAAAGGTACTAAGTCCCAAGTACCATTTTATGGCTTCCAAAATAGACGTGCCTTTGATGAAACCCTTTTGGTCCTTGCTTAACCAAGCTCTTAGATGGCCAAAAATTCAGTTGGCTATGACTTTAGCAATGATTTTATAACCCGTTTGAAGCATCATAATCGGATGCCAGTTCTCAATTCTGTTCTTTTCCAATTTTTAGTGGATTGATTTGATGATGCCATTGTTGAGACAAGTCGGAAGCATGCCAAACTTGAGTGCCTCTTGCTAGAACAAGCGAAGAGGGGTGGCCAAAACCAACTTGAAGGACTTAAAGAACTCATTAATGAGCCCATCTAGCCCCGGGCTTTTTCCACTAGGAAGGGCATCAATGACTGCAATGATTTCTTCTTCCCAGATAGGGGCGTCAAGCAAGGATCGAAGGTTGTGTGGTATCCTATGGGAGGATACCCTAGAGATGGCCGCCATGCAATCATGTTTATGAGGGGAGAGGGGAGTCAAAATCCCCAAGAGTCTCGTAAAATGTTCTTCGATGATTCTCATATTTTCTTCTTCCGTATAGCAAGCAACACTATTTGAGTCTAGCAATAGGAGGATCGATTCCCTGTTTTGTTTCCTTTCAAGGATGCTGCACTTCTCTTTGGTGGGCTTGTTGGCTTTGCCAGACCACCACTCCTTAAAGAATATTTGCAAATTCTTCCTTTGTATTTCTTCCTCGTATCTGAGCAGAGCTCTCATTCTTCATAGACCCTTCTAGGATTGAGCTTTTCCTTTGTTCATTTCCTCTTTAATTCTACAAAGTCTATGATATAGGGCTTCTCTGCACCCATGCCAAATAGTCTGGAGCATTTTCTTGGTTCTAATCATGATCTATTGAAACTTATCGACCGTGCATCTCAAGCTCTTGGCTGGGGACGAGTAGGAAGTGGATGACTCAGTTAGCGGAATTTTAGGGATATTTGAATAAATGACAAGGAGTCCACGTGTAGTGTAGGAAGCCGTCGTGATGCTCAAACATATGGCATCGCGATGCCTGTAGGCGTCGTCGTAATGGCTTCCCAAGAGAGATCCGTCGCGATGGCCCCATCACGATGGCATCACCTACGCTACAATCGTGCCTTTGAACCTCTTAGATGACGAATGATCTCCATTAAGATTGCCGTGATCATCCAGTCTTTCTCTCAATCCATCAACAACTCCCTCGTCACAGTGCAAGTAGCCTTACGTCGACCTTGTTGCAGTGATCACCACCCACCTTTGTACTCAATTGACTCTTCCGTCATCAGCTCTGTCATCACAGCCTTCCATTGTCAGAGCAGCTGATTTTCTCCATTTTCCACCTTGACTTGCATAAGCAGACACTAGTGGTATTGTGTCACATATATATGCTTCACATATATATGTCATGTGTTGATTGTAACATTAGGTAATCTAAGCATAGAACCATTGTTAATCATCTTTTAGCACTCAAGGTCAAGAAAGAGGCACAAGAACATGTCAAAGAAGTGGACACACAAGAAGAAGGGGCAAGTAGGGAGCTCCAAGAAGTACATGTCAAATTTTTAGAAGGAATCCCTATAGTGATTTTCATCACTAAAAACCATTGTAAATATCATTTCACATTTTTGTAACTCCATTTTGTTCAAGCCAAGGAGTTCTTGAGTTTGAGGAGTACTAGAAGTATCATCCTACCAATTTGCATAATTTTTAGACTCTGTTTGAGCCCTTAAATAAGCCCTGGAACCTAATTTTTAATTAGGCCAGACACTAGGTCTGGACAGGGCCAAAACTAGTCAAAAAGCTATAAAAAGAGTTAGAGAGTTCATTTTTGGGGTTAGCATCTTTGAGGTTAGCTTGTTGTAGATTTGAGCTTTTGTAAAAGAACTCTTTGTAATCAAAGCTTTCCATTGTTCCTCTCTTTGATCTTACCTTGTGCGCGTGTGTGTATGTGTGTGCATGCTTGTGTGCTTTCACTCACACACTTGTGCCTTCACTTGCTCAAGGTCTTCATACCAGTCCTCACATCTCCACTGATTGACAAGTAAAGGAGGTGGTGTTTATGCTTGAGCTACACCAAAATTTGGCACCATTGCCAGGGAGAGAGCTTCGAGGATGAGCGTTGTGATGGTAAGATCGTGGATTTACGACGTTGGAAGGTAAAAAATAGTCTTTTCTGTTATTTTTCTGATTTTTCTTCTCCATCTTCATCATCACCATCTTCATCTTCCTATAATTTTTTCATTTTATAGTGCATTTTCACCATTTTCACATCATTTCTCATGTGTGGGAGTGTAAGAAAGAGCTAGGAAGTGCTTGGGAGTGCATGTGCTTGTGTTTTTCACCATTTTCTTCACATTTGGGGTTCGGCACAAAAATTTGAATTTCTCGCCTAAAAACTCAGAAAAATCGTGACTTCTCAAAAAATTGTGATTCTTTGGAAAATTTGAATTTTTTTCCCACCTAAAAAATTTTGAGAAATTTGTGATTCTGTGGAAGAAATTCACGATGCCTCAACTTAGGCATTTTTGAGAAAATCACGATTCTTTAGAGTTATGGATTTGGAGAAAGTCGTGGTTCTCTGGAAGAAATTCGCGATTCCCTGCTAGAAATTTGCGATTCCTTGGACTTGAGAAAATTTGAGAAAATCGTGATTTTGTGGAAGAAATTCGCGATTCTCTACTAGAAATTCGCAATTGTTCGGAAATTAGCATTTTTGAGAAAGTCTGATTTTCTCGAAGAAAGTCACGATTCTTTGGACTTAGTGCTTTTGAGAAAGTCATGATTTCTTGGAAGAAAGTCACGATTTCCTGGAAGAAAGTCGCGATTTCTTGGACTTAGAGATTTGAGAAATTCTGGATTCTCTGCTTGGAAGATTTTAAGAAAGTTGCGAATTTTTGGACTTAGAGATTTGAGAAATTCGCAATTCTTTGCTTGGAAGATTTTGAGAAATTCTCGATTTTTTGGAGTGTATTTTGAGAGAATCGCGATTCTCTGATAAAAAAACACGACTTTCTAGTTGCCTGATTTGCAAAAAATCGCAATTCTCTGAGAGGTCCTATTTGCCTGTTTTGACCTGAGAAGCCTCATTTGACATAACTTTTTGATCCAAAATCCATTTTTTGAGCTCTAGAGTGTGTTGGAAAGCTCTACGAATAATGCATTGATTTTCAGATAGAGTAATTTGAAGTTGACCTTTAGGTGGGGTTGGGAAGCCAAGGGAGCTCCAAAGGAGTTTGAGCAATACCAAGGGGAATTTTGGGGACTAGAAGACAAAGCTTATGAACTTGAGATTTGGTAGACACCTAGGCAAGGATAGACAAAGCATTAGATCTTCTGAGGCTCGTGTCAACCTTACAGCTAAGTCTTGGGCTCAACAACTTAGTGGTTATCCCTACACATGAAGTTTGGAAACAAGTGACTCAGAAATGTCTTTTAGCATGGAGAGACCCACACGTACCTCAGGAACTTCCTATTTACAAACACGAGAAGGTCCCTGTGAAACACAGTTGGAGTATATCAGGACCAACCAATTAGGTGCACACATCTATGAGGATGGTCTCAGGCGCTTTGTGGTCCAACTCAAGAATCCTGATCAGCCTTTTGGACTTGAACACCTAGTGGTCAAATTTGAAGAGGGTTCATACATTGATAAGGAAGGAACCATGTATGTGGTTACCAGCTTACCAGATAGGACAGATGAGTTTGGCAATATCATTCTTGAGAATGAGATAGGAGACCTAGAGCAAGGGAACCTAGGACGAGAACCCAAGACACCTAGAGGCAAGTCAGTTTTGACCAGAGTGATCACTCTAGATTGGATCCCTCAAGACAACAAAAGCATAGAACTATTCTTGAATAGAGAAATAAAGGAAGTCTTTTGGAGATTCAAGCTAGATCAACCTAGCCCAATAGTCACTATCTACAAATTCAAAGACTCTGAGACACCAGGCAAAGTTTTCTATCTAGATAACACATCGAAGAGAATGTTCTTGGTAACAAAGCATGATAGCCATGCATACACTTGGAAGAGTGAATTAATTTTCCCTCCTGCAAGGTCTAATTTTTCCCATGGCCTCCAAGGTGTAGGATCATCCAAAGCTCATGAAGCACAACAAGAACGAACAAGAGAGAGACCTGAGGCCAGTTTTGCACACACAAGGTGTAGAGATAGATCAGGACTTGAAAGTGAAAGAGCCGAAAGAGAAAGACAAAGAGCACATATGCAACAAAGAGATGATCATGATTTTCCATTGCCTAGACCTCGAGAATACCCAAGAACACTTAGACCCTCTCAAGTGGTCAAGACAATGAAAAACTACTTCGATAGGTCAGGAGATCCCTATGATCATGTGGTTGTGTTCAAACAAGTGTTAAGAGCTGAAGAGGTCGAGGTCTTGTTCACCCAGTTCGAGGCATTTGGTTTGACCCTCAAGGGTACTGCCTTAGCTTGGTTTCAACCTTTGAACACCGGTAATTACCAAAGCATAGGTCAACTGCTAGAAGAATTCACTGTAGAATTCTCCAAGAGTGGCATCAAGCACAACACATCATCCTTGATCCATAGCTTCAAGCAGACACCCCAAGAAACACTTTGACTTGCAGGAAGACGATTTAGACAGTACTTAGAAAGATGCCCTATTCGAGAGTTACCCACACCAGCCAAACAAGTGGCCTTGTTTTTAGATGGCTTACTAAGCACAAAGTTAAGATCATATGTATACTTGAAAGAGCGTAGATCCATAGAAGAGTGTGTGTGGATATGCATTGACATAGAAGATAACTTGGGTGAGGAGTTAGGATTGTCCAAAATCTATAAGGATTCTGATAGCTCTACTAGTCATACTTTGAGAATCTCCACAGAAATAGATGGGATAGCTCAACAAGTGGCCAAGAAGCTAGGAGTCCAAAATAGACAAACACCAAGAGTCACCTCATTGAAACGATGTTATACTTGTGGAGGAGACCACATATATGCCTATATATACTTGTATATAGACATGTCATATAGATGAGAGAAGTAATAGATGAATAGATGATGAGTAGATGATGAATGAGTGAATCTTAGTATGAGAATTTTCCATCAAATGTATTTTCAAGAGAATAGAAGAAGTTTCTTGGAATTGTGCCTCGATCTTTCTCTACTTTCTCCTTCTGTGCTTAATCAATGGTGAAATCCTTTTGTACTTCTCTAAGTCCATAGTTGATGCATCTACGATCAAGATTTGAGAGCCTAATTGTAATAAGGCTGAGAGAATTGTGAGTAAGAACATTTATATGTGTGAAAGGTGATGAGAGACTCCTAAAATAGGCACAATCACAATGGTCAAAGAATTGATTAGATCTCAGTGTAGAGTGTAAAGTTTTGCACAACTAAGCATTTAAAATCTAAGTTGGAAGGTAATCCATCTATTTCTAAAAGCATTTGATCAAATGGGTTGTAGATTGAGAGAACCAAGTGTCTAAAGTTGTACATGTGAAAGTCATCTACAAAGAAAGCTTGTCTCAGACATAGGTTTACTTATTGAGGTAAATCTAACATTTTGTAAGTTTCGTTGGAGAAGTTTCACTTTGCATAATTGTGCAAAGAGTAGAAGAGTATTATTTTAAAGTTTCATGAAAACATTTAGTCATTTTGTTAGTCAATGAGTAAGTTTTGTGAAGCAGACTTTCTTGAGTGAAGTTATTGCTCACAAAAGAGTTAAGTTTTCATGTTTTCGTAAAAACTTCCTAAATTGGTGAAAATCTTGAGCTATGCTTGACATAAAGGTGTCCTAAATTCAATTATACCTTTTCTTTTGGAGATTAATCATCTCCATTAGTGATATTAGAGCAAGTTCTTTCAAAATTGAGGGAAAGGAGGACCTTGACTGTTGCAGACATACAAAATTCAACATCTGAAGATCCAAAAGGATAAATTTTGAAGGAAAGGCTAAAGGAAGACACATGACAACAATCAAAAGGATCAGAAGGAGTAAATATCAAAGAAAAGGTACATTCATTACTCATAAGGATGAAGATTTGATAGTATAGGTGAGGAAAGAATGGGAGATAGCCTCCAAATTGAGAAATTGGATAGAGAGAACTATCCAGCTTGGTCCATGAGGATGGAAGCTCATCGTATGAGCAAAGATCTGATGGGATACATCATAGAAGAAGAAGAAAAGCCATATTTCAAAGATCCTAGTGTTTCAACTAGGGAGGAGCTTGCAGATTTGAAGGTTTTGATGAAGAAGGATGCTCAAGCAAACAACATTATCTATATGGCACTGAATGATTACTTGCTTCCTCATATTAGAGGACTTAAAAGTGCAAGTGATATATGGACTGCTTTGGAGGAGCATTTCCAGAATACAACCAGGTCAAGGAAGGCATCACTATGGGAAGAATTTACCACATTCAAGAAGAAGGCCTCACAATCAATATCTGATTATGCGACAAAGATGAAAGACATTGCTAATTCTTTAGGTGCAGTTGATGAAGACATTGAAAAAGATAAATTGGTAAGAAAAATTCTTACAGTTTTAAGAGGAAATGAGAAGTGGAAGCCTTTCATATTATCAACAAAACTTCCATTGGATTATTTCACTCCTGATTTGAATCAATTACTAGGTCATATGCTAACCTTTGAGCATGATATCAAAGGGGATATTGATAAGAGTGAAAGTCAAGAAATGTATTCAAAGGATAAGAAGAAATCTAGCAAAGGAAAGTAACAACTAGTTAAAGATGAAGGCACTCTAAGTCAAGTAAACTTCCTAAAAGGTAGAGGAAGTGGCACAAGTAGAGGAAGAGGTAGAAATAACAAGGATAATGTCAAAGCTTGTTGGATATGTGGTAAGACCAATCATCTAGCTCACAAATGTTGGCATAATAATCAAAGCATTGGTAACTTTAATCAGAGTTCCAATCAAAGATGCAGGGGTGGAAGAAATCAGAGAGGAAGTTTTAAAGGTAGAATTGGAAGAAGTTTCTTTGGAAGGAATGGTGGAAGAATCTTCCAAAACCAATCCTACAATAACACTTACTACAACTATGCATCAAATCAGAAAGAAGTCAACTCTAATCATGAATGCAACATGTGAAGTTCCAAATGAAGACCAAAGCATATTCTACATTGAATCAGAGTGTAGTAATCACCTAAGTGGGAACATTGCTTTGATGAATGATTTGAAGAATAAGGTAATCAATCATATAGTTCAAATAGGTGACAATACAAAACACAAGGTGAAGTCTATTGGATCAGTGAAGGCTAAAGATGGAAGCACTCTTTTGAGTAAGGTTCTATATGTTCCTACAATTCCAAAGAATTTTATTAGTGTACAACAAATTGTAGAAAAGGGATATGAAGTGAGGTTTACTAATGATGGACTTTATGTTCAAGACCCTAGCCAAGGGCACAAGCAAATTGTTACAAGGAAGAAAGAAGGAAGGCTCTTCACATTGAAGGTACAAGGTAATGTTGGACATGCATTGTTCACATATGGAGAGAAAATGATATCTGAGTTGGACTCGCAATTTCTCGTTCTTCTTGGGAACCACTACAATGGGGGACACCCATTTAATATGCTCAATGTGATAGATAAATCTAGCTTCAATCATCCTATCAATCTCTTCTTTAATTTTTGCTGCTTAAGTGTCATTATATGTGTAGGGCTTCTGTTTGGTGGGTTGGCATCATCTATCATAGGGATCATATCAAAGCATATTCTTGGATCTACTCCCTTCAAGTCTCTATAGTGCCATGCAAACATGTCCCTATATTCCCTTAATAAAGCTACAAGCTCTATTTCTTCTTCTGCACTTAGGTCTTCTCCTAAGTACGTACAATGCTCTTCGGTGGCTAAGATTTCTGGCCATCCATGAGGCTCAAATTCCTCATCTGGAAAGATTATCGGTGTGTAGGCTGGGTCTCTAACTGGTCTATCTCCTGCCAAAGTTCCTTCTTCTCTCACCTTTAAGCATTTTTCCTCTTCCTTTGTGACTTTGCACATCCACAAGTGAGTATCTTCATGCATCCAAGATGGATCAGGTTAACTTCTAAGATGCAGAAAGATTGAATCTTCTTGCACCTTGTGGATAGGATTCCACTATAGGGGTGGTACATCTCTAAAGGTATAATCCTTGAGATTGACCTTGGTGGTGACCCCTAAGTGTTGTAAGTACAAGGAGTTGGTTCCCCATTCCTGTACTATTTGTAGTTGTCGTAGGAAGGTACTGTTACTAGCACTTGAATCCACCACTAAGCCTACCACATTAATGGGTGTAACCTTGGGTGCACTAGAGGGGTTTCATGGACAATCTCTCGGAAGATGTTCTTTGCCACACTCAGGACAAAAACCTTGTATTGTGATGGCTTGTCCTTGAGCCAAAGACTGTGGGTGGGGACATTCACGAATGAAACGGTCACCCTGACATCTAAAACATGGTCCTGTAGGGGATTGTGGTCTCACTTGTCTCAATTGTGGTCTAGGGTTAGGATTTGTGTACATGACATTGGAATATTCTGGCTCCCAATTTTGTTCCATAGGTGGTGCCTCACATTGATACGAGTAAATCTCACTATTCTCTACTGACTCTATGTAATAAGCTCATGGACTATCTTCATGGGTGTAGTCAAAGCTCTGAGCATGATGGTCATTATCAGAGACTAATGGGGTCATTGGTACCAATGCTCTATTCATGTTCTCCTCTACCACTGCATACTTAAATTGAATCATGTTGGAAGGAGCTGGCGGTTGGTTTCCTAGTGTTGGAGTTAGACATTTGTGGAAGCACACAAATAGCACAAGGAAGAAGAAGAAGCTTGGAGCACAACACATAATAATGAATGTATTACTAGAGAATGTACAAAGATAAGTAGCCCATTAGGGCTATAGGCGTATATACAAGTTGGGGGAAAAAAACCTCCTAAAGAGGGAAAAAAGTGCCCCGACGGTCCTAGAGTATTCACACACATCACTACCTAAATATATCAACAAATCCCCCTTGGGAGTGATGCAGTGAACAAGGAGCTGGCACTCATGTATAAGGAAGTGCCAAGCTATGTGGAAATCACTCCACAAAAGGAAGTAAGCCCAAAGCTTTGCAGAAAGCTTCAAACTTCTCCCTAGGCAGAGCCTTCATGAAAAGGTCTGCAACGTTCTCCTGCGTGGACACATATGCCAAGCTGATCTCCCCAGCAGAGAACCTCTCCCTGACATAATGATAATGCACCTCAGTGTGCTTAGTGCGAGCATGGAACACAGGGTTCCTCGCAACTGCCAATGCGCTCTGACTGTTAGTGAAGATGGCGGGCAGAAGACTGACCAACACCCAAATCAGCCATAAGGCGTCTGAGCCACACATACTCAAGAGTAGTTGTGAAAGCTACCCTATACTCAGCCTCACAACTGGAAGTGGCCACAGTAGGATGCTTCTTGCTCAACCAAGATATACATGAGCTACCAAGCATGAAGCAAAAACCACTGGTGGACACACGAGTGTCATAGCAACCAACCCAATCAGAGTCACAAAAAGCATGTAAATCTAGTGATAGTGATCCCTCCTTGGGATAAAACAAACCAAGTAGCCGGGTACCACTCAAGTAGCGAAAGATGCGCTTAACCGCTTGCCAATGCTTGACTCCTGGGCAATGCATAAACCTGCTCATCTATGAGATAGCAAACTAAATATCTCGCCGAGTAATGCATAAGTAAATCAAGCATCAAACAGCTTGCTGATAGAGAACAACATCAAATGCATCTCCAGCATCTTGAAGACTCAATCGTAAACGTGTCTCCATAGGAGTGGCAATAGGCTTACAATCTTCAAGGCCGAAACGCTACAATAATGTGTCAATATATTTTGTTTGACACAAAGCCATTCCACCATCAACGTGCATAAATTGAATGCCCAAATAGTGATGCAAATGCCCCAAATCAGACATCTCAAATGAGGCATGTAAATCAGCCTTAAAATCAGCAATATGCCTCTCATGAAGAGCATGTCATCAACATAAACCACAATGATGAGAAGTACATCATTAACACGCTTAACATATAAGGTGCTTTCAGTTGGACTATTTTCAAAACCATGTGCAATTAGATAGGCATGTATCTTTTCATACCAAGCACGTGGTTGCTTTAAGCCATATAATGCCTTCTTTAACCTGCACACCTGGTTCTCATGCCCTTTCTGCACAAAACCACGGGGCTAAAAAGCATATACTTCTTCATGCAAATCGCCATTCAAAAATGCTATTTTGATATCCAACTGATGTACATTCCAACCATGATGAGCTGCAAGTGCACAGATGCTACAAACAGTAGTCATTCGGCAAGTAGGTGCAAAGGTCTCATCAAAATCAATGCCTCTTTCTTGCGCATAACCCTTTGCAACAAGCCTAGCCTTATACCCCTTAGTTGTACCATCAGGCTTTACACTTCAGCTTGTATACCCACTTAGTCCCAATGGCCTTTTTGCTAGGAGGCAAGTCACATAAAAACCAAGTACCATTCTTCATTATAGCATCATATTCAGATTGCATAGCAGCCATCCAATTTTTTGAATTTTGTGCTTCATCAAACGAAACATGCTCATTCTCATCACAGAGACTAGATGCATCCATAGCATAGCAATCTGATGCAAAAGAGGCACTATGAGAACCTGAACGAGTACACTATGACAAAGTTGCATCTAATTTGCTGTCACGCAAAGTCTGCACTAGCCATTTTGGCATAGTTTTTACCTGCTCAATATCAGGTCTCTCATCAACAAGTGCATCATGTAAATCTGCATTAGAAATGGAATGATCTGCATCATCACATGAAACCTACAAAGGTTGAGAAGTTGCCTCATTAGGACTAGTACTAGACTCTCAACTTGTAAAAAGAGGCAGCAACGTATCATACATGTCTTTGGAGCTAAAAGATGTCTCCTTAGTACATGAAAGCAATGGCTAAATAGCATCTTCCACAAAAGCAACATCACGGCTAACCAGAATGCATTTAGTCTATGGATGATATAGACGATAGCCTTTACTTTTAGAACTGTACCCAACAAAAATACATTTTACTACTTTATCATCTAATTTTCCGTGATGTTGTTCGGGCACTAATGCATATGCCAAACAACCAAAAACACGCAGATGAGCAATAGATGGCTTGCAATCATGCCAAGCCTCATATGGAGTGATAGACTGCAGCACTTTAGTGGGACACATGTTAAGTACATATGTTGCACACATGACAACCGCAAGCCAGAAACTATATGGTAAAGCCTGACTCTTGAACATACACCTCGCCATCTCCATGAGTGACCTATTCTTTCGTTCAGCAACTCCATTTTGTTGAGGTGTATACGGCACTGTACACTGGTGTTTTATCCCATGTTCAGCCAAAAATGCATTAAAATCAGAAGACATATATTTCCCCCCTCGATCAGAACGGAGGGTGCCCATTTTACATGTTGACAGATTTACATCCAAAACCAAAAACTGTTTGAAGCACATGAACACTTCGGACTTTGCCTTCAAAGGATATACCCATGCATGCCTGGAAAAATCATCGATGAAGGTCACGAAGTAAAGATAATTTCCAAAAGAAGGTGTCTACATAGGACCATAGACATCACTACATATAACCTGCAATTTCTGAGTAGCTCGAACTGCACCATCTTTTGGAAAGGAGGAACGCTACATTTTGCCCAAAATATAGCCTTCACAAACATGTTTTCCGGGTGCCTCAAGTTTGGCCAAAGAGGACACCATTTCAGATTTTTGCAGGCGTAGTAAACTAGCAAAATTCAGATGACCAAAGCGTGCATGCCAAAGCTTTGCATCTGACATAGCTTGAGAATCATGTACTGCACATGCCGAATCATTTACAGATCTTTCATAGTCTATGAGCTTATACAGCCCATGACATAAAATGCTAGAAGCAATAATCACATTGCCATTTGACAGATCATTAACTGTACATCTGCCATCAACAAATTTCACAACCGAGCTAATCTTGGCTAGTGCAGAAACTGATAACAATGTCATATTTTTCTTGATCCTTGGCACAAACAAGGCATCTGACAAAGTGAAAGAACTACCATTAGCAGTAGTCAAAATGATCTTACCAACTCCCATAATAGGATAAGAGGAGTTGTTGGCGCATGTAACAGTATTCCCTATAGGGGGAGGCTCGAGTGAAGAGATGAAACTGCACTGTGAGGTAATATGTTTGGTCACCCCACTATCAAAGTACCAAACATCTGAGTCTACTGTAGACATGCATTGCTCATGGGAAGATGGGTCAAAATTGCAAACAGTAGTAAACGCCCATTCTTCTTCCTGCACAAGATTAGCAGACTCGGTTTTTGGTGTAGAGGCCTCTGTAACAACCATTCCAGCCTCTTTCTTCTTTGCCTCTTTAGCAGCCAGTTTTGGATAGTTCTTTATGATATGATCATTTCCTTTATAGTACTTGCAAAACAATATTTGCTTTTTTGATTTCTTATCATCTTTGTCTTCCCTCTTTGATTGTGCAGAATTAGCAGATTTTTGCTTAGTAGTTGAAGAGCTCCATTTTCCTTTGCCCTTTTGACTAGCTAGGAAAGCTTCATGTGCAACACGCATAATGGACCTGTTCTCCAATAATTGGTATCAGAACAGGTCGCCGCTTCATCTAGGGCATCGTCTACACCTCTTTGATTGCATTCTTAGAATCGCACGAATTTTGGTGAGCATACTCAGCGTGTTTTTGAGATCACGATCTGAGCTCGTTTCGGCCTCCGAATGCACTATCACAACGCTTGTGTAGGATATTTCACCTTTTTGTGCCAAAGGTATATACCAGTTTTGATTCGCCAGTATAAGTGTCTCGAAGTCTACTATAGGTTTATCAGAATTCATTTGGGCAGTTCTATTCAACTTTTTGAGATATAGTCAATTTTTGCATCAAGTTATTGTAGTCACCGGCCATGGGTGAAAGCAGTGATGTATTTTGTATGTTGGCTGTTGAGGATAAGTTGGATGGTACCAACTACCCATTGTGGGCTTATATGATGCGACATGTATTGGTTGCAAAAGGACTGTGGAACATTGTGCAAGGTGTTGAAAAACATCCTATCACATCTGCAACTGTTACAACTGCAGGTACTGAAGCTGAGGTAGAAGGTGTCGAAGATGATGATATTCTGCATATTCCTATTCATGCTACGGTTTTTGCTGCACCTACTACAGAGAAAATTTGTTGGGATTGCCGAGATGCCCAAGCACATGCATTGATAGCTTTTTATGTCAAACGTGCCATTATTCCTCACATTTTCTCTTGCAAAACAACTAAGGATGCTTGGGATACACTTACCACATTGTACCAAGCTAGGAATGAGCCTCGTGTTGCTTAGCTCCGAAAACAGTTCGAAAGTGAGCACATGAATGAAGGTGATTCTATGGAGAGTTTTCTAACAAAGATCAAAGACTTGAAGGAACATTTGATTTGTGTTGATGAGGTTATACCAAATAGCTCACTTGTGCAGACTGTTCTGAATAGTCTTCCTAATTCATATCAGAGTTTTTCTTCTACTCTTTGGTTGATGATGAAAGGCAATCCAAATGCCTTGTCATTTGAGAATTTAGTCTCTCTTTTGTTGCAGGAGGATCAGTCCAGGCAGACATCTGCGGAAGCACGTGAACAACACAAGGAAGAAGAAGAAGCTTGGAGCACAACACACAATACTGAACGTATTACTAGAGAATGTACAAAGATAAGTAGCCCATTAAGGCTATAGGCGTATATACAAGCCGGGGGAAAAAAACCTCCTAAAGAGGGAAAAAGTGCCCCGGTAGTCCTAGAGTCTTTACACACATCACTACCTAAAAATATCAACACCTAGGACCAGTTGTGGCCTATATGATGCCTTATATTGTTTTTGTGGCCTATAATCTGGTTGTTGGTATTGGTTCTGGTACCTACCCTGTTGGTAAGTTTGCTCATAAGTTTGTCTAACAGCCTGCCTATTGTAGGGACAATCTTGAGCTGTATGGTTACTCCAAAAAAAATAAAAAATTTCACCACATCCACCTATCCTCCCCATTTTTCGCATTTGCACATGAGAGAGAGGACTATTTACAAGATTAATGTACATGTGTCTACAAGTCATTTCTCTCTGAATCTTCACTTCACTTTATGCTTCATCCTTTATCCTTTTCTTCATTTTTCATTCTTCAATCCTCTTTGTAATCATCAATTAGTGATTGTCTTGCTCCAACCAAAGTAGCATGAGAAGCACATCTTTTAAATCCTATATCCAAGAGATATCTATCTATTCGCTCGTACCATGCTCTCGGGCCTATTTCAGCCCTTACAATGCCTTTTTCAACTTACATACTTTGTTTTCTGAATGGGAAGCCTCAAAACCTAGTGGCTAAGGTACATATACCCTCCTTGAGTTCTTCATTTAGGAATGCTGATTTGATATCCATGTGATATACTGCCCATTGTTTATGTGCAGCCACAACTAGTACTAGCAGAATAGTAGTCATCCTTGCTGATTTACTGAAGTCAATGCCTTCAACTTGGGAATAGCCCTGTGCAACAAGTCTAGCTTTGTACTTCTCTAAAGTACCATCTGCCTTGTATTTGAGCTTCTAGATCCACTTGGTGCCAATGAGCTTCTGCTTCAAAGGTCGCTCCACTAGCTCCCAAGTTCCGCACGGGTCCAACAACTTTTCGGAATTGCAATGTCCCATCTATCTAGATATGTTATATATTTTATTCTTTTAGAATATAAATTGAGCCTAGTTTTTTTGGAGATTGTATTCTTTTTGCATAGCAGCTCTCCAATCAGGATTTCCGAGTGTTTCTTCCACACTTCTTGGCTCCTTTGTTTGTTTGCCAATAATCTCAGCCATCAATGTTGAGATTACAATATGGGCCTCTGCCCGTTTCTTCTCCTCTATTCTTTGTGATCACCTCGTACCATCCGAAATGTGTTCAATTGATTATGGAATGGGAGTTGTGGAATCATAGATTTGCCTCACCCATCTTGGCAATGACTTTTTCACTTGAGTGACAACAGCTTGGTGACTTACAGTCTCATCATCCGAGGATGATTCTTCCTTCTCTTGCATAGAAGGGCTAGCTCTTAAGTTAGGTTCATAGTGGATTACTTCTTCATCTGATGATAGAGTGGAAGCTTTCTTTTCTTCTTCCACTACATGTGGCTGCTCCTCCTTGAACACCACATCACGACTCACTATGATCTTCTTGTTTCTCTCTTTGTCTAGAATGTGTATGTAACACTCTTTTCCAAACACCTTGGAATGGGAAAGAGAAGGCTTTTTACCAATGTAGGCTTCTTGTGGAGTTTTTCCATCAAGTGCCTTTGTGTATCTACGATTTAGGATATAAATAGAAGTGTTTATGGGCTCTATCCAAAAATGATTTGGTAGTCCTTTTCCCTTCAACATACACCTTGCCATTTCCATACTGGTTCGATTTTGGTGTTCACAACACCATTCTGTTGAGGGCTATGCATTGTTGTTTTATTCCTGTGCCCTTGTACAAATCATCAAAATCAGTTGAGCTGAACTCACCCCCACACGTGTCCTTTCATCTTTTTCTAAGTTTCCATTTCAACAAGCTGAAGCCATTCTTTGAAATTACCAAAAGCTTGAGCCTTATCACGAAGAAAATACACTCATATCTTCCTACTATAGTCGTTGATTTTTAACATAAAGTAGGAAGATCCTCCGAAGGCTTTTGTAGGCATTTTTTCGCACAACTCAGCATGCACCAACTCAATAGGACCGTTTGCTCTATTTTTGCTTGCTTGTGGAAATACCTTCCTCTTTTGCTTGCCCATCATACAAGCTTCACATGGTTCTTTCATTTCTGGAACTGAGGGGAGGTGAGCAACCATACCTTTCTGGTGCATTTATTTTAGTTGTGGGTATTGCTAAATCTTTCATGCCAAAGCTTACTTGTGTGCAAACTAATCATGGTTGTAAGAGCAAACAACTCATACAAGTTGTTCCTCCTTATTTTGGTCCCAACAACATTGTTGTTCACGTCCAGAATCTCCACTCCTATCTTATTAAAAGACACCTGATGACCTTGATCATTTATAGAAGCTAGTGAAATTAAATTTCGTTTGATTTTTGGAACATACAACACATCTGTAAGCTTTCTAATATCCTCGGTATTGTTAATGAAAGACACCGTACCTTAGCCCTTTGTGGGACACCTTGCATTATTGCCTACATTTACCATGATGGGTTCCTCTAGAGGTTGTGGGGAACTGTAAAGGTCTTTTCTACTTGTGATATGATGAGAGGCACCACTCTCCAAAACCCATGAGTCATCTGTGGCTGAATCTTCAGCTAAGGAACACATTTCCTCTATCCTAATGAACAACTCAAGCTCAATTTCGGCAGTGTTAGCAACCTCCTTGCCCTTACCACTTTTTGAAGAGCCACTCTTCTCCTCTCTCTTCTTGATACAACCATCCTGGATTTTGTGGCCTTTCTTCTTACAATGGAAACAGTCTCCCTTGAACTTCTTCTTGTCCTTCATTTTGTCCCCATCTTTCGAAGAATTGATTTTAGTACTTTTGGCATTTACCATGAATGCAGCTTCTTCTTTAGTGCTGTCATTCCTTGCCTTGAGCCACAACTCCTCCTCCATGAGTCAGGCATTGAATTCTTCAAAGGTTAATGGTTGTGGTCTGATCTGAGTATTAAGTGTAGTTATGAGACTATCAAACTTCGGTGGACAAATTTGGAGACTATGCCAAGCTAGTTGATCCTCACTTGACTTTGGTACACCTGCTCCCACCAGAACGAATAGTAGATCCTTGACACACTAACACAGCTATCATTCGAACATCTTGAATGTGGAGGGGAAGCTCCACCTCACCCATGCAAGGGGTTTCCACACCTCCCAATCCTATGACGTATGCTTCTATAGGATTGACACTTAATTTCAACTCTTGATAGTACCAAAGTCTAACAGCACTAGTGGTTGCACCTGAGTCAATCAAGGCCCGTACAATCCTTGCACTATCTCCTTGTCCTATCTCTGAGGTCACAAAAGGATGTCAGTCAATCCAGGCATCTGTCCTACGCTAATGTCTAGCCTGTCTTCTCAATTTCATTCTTTGGATGCGTTCCAAAGCTTATGCCTACGCTTCTTCATGGATTTGTTTTTCTTCTTCTTTGTGTTTCTTGGTAGTATTAAGTGGACTAAGCATTTCCTCCGTGAGGGGTTCTTGATATAATTTGACTTGGCATCCACTAATGTAACTTGGTAGGATATCGCCTTCTAAGGTGGCTAATTGGACTGCCCACTTGTTGATATTCTGTTAATAATCAAGAGTCCATAGCCTCTCTTCTCTAATTTTCATGCATGTTGCTTTAAAGTGTAGACTTAGACCAGGTCACCTGCTTTCAAACCCTTATCCTTCACATGTGCATCAAAATATGCCTTTTGTCTTTTCTTGGCTGCATAAATCCCTGCGGCAGCTCTTAGTGTCATGTCACCTAGCCATTCAAGATCAAAGATCCTTGAAGAGAGTTCATGCCCTGTCCACTCATGCTCATGCTACTTTTAGTGTAAGTATCAAGAAGTCCAATGGTAGCATTGTATTTTGGCCAAATACCCTGTGAAAGGGTGCGGCTTGGAGTACCGTTTTATAGGAAACTCTGTATGCCCAAATAGCATGGTGTACCTGTTTGTCCCAATCAGAGCGTTTATTATTAACCAATTTTGTCAATACATTGCATAGAATCTTATTGGTGCTCTCAGCTTGCCCGTTAGCTTGTGGATGATAGAGGGCAGACTTCTAATGTATCACCAAGAATTCTTGGAGAAGGTTTTCTATGACTTCATTCAAGAAGTGTGTGCCCCTATCACTTACTAGCTCTATTAGTAGCCCATATCTGGTGAACACATTCTCAAATAAAAACTTAGCGGTTGTCTGAGCATTGTTCTTTGTTGTGGCTTTCACTTCTACCCATTTAGTCAGATAATGAGTGGCAACAATGATATGCTGCTCATGGGAACTCTTAGCTAGGGGATAAGTAGGACCTACAAAGTCTATTCCCCACTTAGAGAATGCACATCCACCCATCATAGGTTTCAATAGCATCTCATCTTCACGTATGGGATATTGAGTTCGCTGACAAATGTCACACTGCTTCACATAGGTATGTGCATCCATGTGAAGGGTCGGCTACCAAAGACCTGCGAATAGAATTGCCTTATCACACAGTCTGGTCCAAAGTGTCCTCGGACTACACCTTGGTGAGCAGTTTCCAAGATCTTAAGATACTCACTCTCATGGACACACAGTCTTAGGTAACCATCCTTACCACACTTATATAAATTATCTTCAATGAGTGAGTGGTCCAGTGCCTCCTGTTCTAAGCTCCTTTGTCTGGCCAACGTCATATCTTTGGGGAAGGTTTTCATCCTCAAGAAGGCTACTAGTGGTTCACTCCAATCTGGCACTAAAGACACTCGATAAAGAGTGGCATGTTCCACATGAGGTCTAGTGCTGCAGATTGAGCATTCCTTGCACATCCTATGGACATCTGCTCCCATAGTTGGCCAGTGCACTTCGAGTCTCCTTAGTGTCTATAAAGTTATTTGCCTCAAGTAGTGTTTGTGCTCTAATGCACCCACATGTGCTAATTGCAACCACTTCACGTATTCCTCCTCTTCCACACAACAAGCTAATATTCCCTGATCTGTATGCTTGTACATACTCCCTACCATGATATGGTACCTCGGGGCTTTTACTTCCTCCTTATATTGAGTGTTTATAACTAGGTATTTAGGCCCGTATGTCAATACTAGCACTAATGTCTTGGCCCACTGTAGTACAACTTCCAAATTAAACAAGTAAGCATCAGGAAGGTCATCTGATACTCCTTGTGGGGCCTCTCCGGATGTGAGTCTCCAGAGATGATCTACTCTCAAGTGAGTCTTGCCCTTCCTCACCACCACCTCAAAGTCATATTCCATTAGTAAGAGGAACCATCTTACTAATCTACCTATATTGCACGGCTTTTTTACCAAGTACAGTAGAGCTTGATGATCAGTAAAAACTTTAAACTTATTTGCAAACAAATAGTGTCTAAACTTTTTAACCACATATATCATACCTAATCCTTCTCGTTCAGTACTGGTATAATTCCGTTCGGCTGCATTCAATTGTCTACTGGCATAAGTGATTGGAAGGTCCATGTTGCCTTCACCAGTTGGTTGTGCAAGTACGCATCCAATGGCATAATTGGATGCATCCACATGAAAATGAAATGGCTTGTTCCAATTTGGTGTAGTCAAGATTGGTGCTGAACACAATCTCCTCTTGATCTCATTAAAGGAATCATCACATTCTTCAGTCCACTCAAAGTTAGTTAAGAGGGAGTACAAAGGCTTTGCAATGATCGCATACATATGAATGAATCCGCGATAATAGCCACAATGCCCCATAAAGGCTTGTACCTCCTTGACATTATTTGGCCTAGGTAGCTCTACAATAGCTCTAACTTTCTCCTCGTCCGTGGATATGCCATTCTTTGACACTATGTGTCCTAGAATCTTGCCTTGCCTGACCATGAAAACACATTTTTCTGAGTTCAAGCAGACTTGATATTCTCTACATTTGTCAAAGATAGCTCTCAGCTCAGGGATATGGGTTTGTCTTAGGTTGGAATGAGCACACAAATCATCAACATAGACTTTCAAATTCTTCCTCAAGAATTCTTTAAATACATGACACATCAGCCTCTGAAAGGTAGCGGGCATATTGGTTAGACCAAATGGCATTACCCTAAAGGCAAATATGCCCCATTTTGTAGCAAAAGTTGTCAGGTTGATCTTCTGGAGCTATGGCTACTTGATTATAGTCAGAGAAGCCATCAAGGAAGCTATAGACTTCCTTACCTGCCACTCTTTCTAAAAGATGTTCAGTGATAGGAAGCGGATAACTATCTCTGATAGTGGTTGCGTTAACTTTCTTCAAGTTAATGCATACACATAACTTTTTATTCTTCTTGGGCACCACTATGATGGGGGATACCCACTCAATGTGCTCAATTTCATAGATGAATCCAGCCTCAACCAAATGATCTATCTCTTCCTTGATCTTGGCAGCATAGTTATCATTATATGTGTATGGCTTCTGCTTAGAGGGTTTGGCCTCTGTGGTCATAGGAATCGTATGTGAGCATATGTCAAGGTCTACACCTTTTAAGTCTTTGTAACTCCAAGCAAAAACATCTCTATACTCTCTTAGCAAGGCTACCAATGCTTTCTCCTCATCCTCAGTCAGGTCATGTCCTATGTAGGTGCATCTTTCTTCTCCTTCTTCTATGGTTCAACAATTTTCTTGGTGATTTATTTGTTGTCATAGGCCTCTCCCCCTTGTGCGTCTCATTTAGGCATTCTTATCATGAATCTCCTATCTTCTATCTCGTACTTCTTAAAGTTTTCAGGGACCTCAAACAAGGATTCTTCCTCCTCTGGTGTGACTTCTCTCTTCTTCCTCTTCTTGCCTTGATTCTTAGTGGTTAGCTGTGTGGCTAATCTCACATCCTTCATCATTTCTTCATGTCTCTGAGGGTGAGCTTCTACTTCATAGAAATATTCCTCATCTGATGCAAAAGGTGGAATAATGATTGACTCTAGATTGGAGTCACTTGGCGTCTTCAAATGCATCCGTGCTAGGTTCACATTCTTCAATAACTGAATCACACATGATTGGCTCTATTGTGAAGACTAAAATGTCATAACCATCCTCGTCATAGTGGGGTGTCCGTTGTTCTTCATTGATGGCTACATCCATTGTTGCTAAAATTTCTGCCCAACCATGAGGTTCAAATTCTTCATTTGGAAATACGACCGGTGTATAGATTGGGTCTCGTATTGATCTATGAGTTTCCTTCACACCTACCCCTCTTGCTTTTTCTCTCTTCTCTTCTTCTACTGCAACCTTACTTATCCATAAGTGGGTGTCTTCATGCATCCATGAGGATCTTGATCCTATGGAATGCACTGACTCCGTATCCTCTTTAGCTCTATGGATGGGATTCCATTGAATAGGGGGTATGTCTCTATGAGAGTAATTCTTGAGGTTGACTTTTGTTGTAACACCTAAGTGTTGAAAATACAAGGAATTGGTTCCCCAATCTTGTACCACTTGCAACTGCCTCAAGAAAGATCTTCCCAGAATCATCTCATAGGCTTGGTTTTTGCTAAAGTCACAGATAGCAAAAGTATGCTCAAACTCTACACCACAAGTAGTGAGAGTTATTCCTTCTAGCAGTCCTAAAGGTCTTTCTATGTGACCATCGACCATCTGGAGTTTCATTGTTGTTGGCCTGAGTGATGGCTTGCCCCAACGCTTCCATAGGGAAGTGGTAGCAATTGCAACTCCTGCACCTGAGTCCAAAATTGCCTTGGTTGTGTATCCCTGATGGGTGATGGGAAGATAGGTGTTTCCTTCTTCTCCTTCGCTCATGTCCCCTATCTTGTCCAAAGGTATTTTTGGTACTGTTCTATGAGATCCTACTTGGGAACGATGTTTTGCTATGTTTGGCACTTGTTTGGCTACATGTTTCCACAATTCAGGCTTAACCTTGAGTAGCTCCTCTAAAGTGAGATTGCACTGTACTTTAGTATTCTTCACTACCTCCGTATTCCTAGGTATGATGGAGTCTTCGTTTCTTACCATGACGGTGGGTACTCTCATATAAGTAGATTTTGTTTCCCATGGGCCAGTGAAATGAGCCAATTCCTGCAAGGAATTAGACTCAAAATCTAATCTCTCACGAGATTGTGTATCCTCCTGTTCTTCATGAATGGAAGGGATGTCTTGTAGGAATTGATCATGCAAGTCATCCACAAGTTCAATGGGGGGAGGGACTTCACTTTCTTTAGCCCATTTCTCTTCTTGAATCTCTCTTAGAAATTCTAGGGAATATCGATTCATAGACGAAGATGTGTCTGGTTCTGTGGAATTAGGCACATAAGCACCCGTGGGAGGGATGCTCATTCTTTCATTCGCTTTGTCCTTATCTTGGGAGGTGGCTTCCTTTCTCGATTTTGCAATTAGTCTTTCCAATCTATCTAATAGTCCATCAAAATGTAACTGTGTCTTAGCTGAACTAGAGTAGTTGAAGAGGCAACTAGCTTCAAACATGGTTTGAGCCAATTCTACCATCCTTGCACATAGCTTGGTTCTTTCTATCTCTAGGTCAGCTCTAGGGTAACATTTGTCATGATCTATCACATTTGGCTCTTCTTGGAGTCTGGCCTAATATGCCTTAAGCATCATCTCTAGGTCCTCGGGAGTGGGATCTGGTAAGACTGATCCTACTCTAGGGGGCGGTGGTGGATTGGAGGAAGATGGGAATGGTGGGTGTGGAGTAGTGTGAGAGTGAGTCTGAGATGTGAGTTCAATTATCTTGGCTTTCGTTTCTCTCAGGCTGTCCTCAAGTTCGCTCATCTTCTTTGCCCATTGCCTTTTCATTCTCTCTCGACTATCCCTCCAAGCTCGGGTCCTTCTCTTCATTATGCTCTCAGTACCACTAACCTCAAAACTCTTTCTTGTCCTAAACCTTGGTTTTGCTGCAAAGCTTGGGCTCTAGTGACCACTTGCACTGGGGCAGTGGAAGTTACACTTCCTATAGAGTCTACAACTAGCCCAATAACATTGATAGGAGTGATTTTTGGCATATTGTTGGGGTTCTTAGGACAGTCTCGCAAGAGATGCTCCTTCCCACAATCTTGACATAATCCTTGATTTGTCACCAATTGGGTTTGTGTAGGTGCATGTAGAGGGCAATCACAAATGAGGTGATCTCCCTGACATCGGTAGCATGGTCCTCTAGGAAATGGAGGTCTTATCTGCGTAGGTTGGGGTTTGCGTACATGAAATTTCTGTACTCTGGCTCCCAACTAGGTTCGCTTGGGTCCTCATAGTAATATGAATTATTATGCTCAGGTGATTGCATGTAGTAAGCCTGTGGGCTATCGATAGGAGTGGAGTCAAAACTATGATCACTTGGGTAACTTTTTGAAAGCAATATGTTTACTAGCACTAAGGCTCTATTCAGATTTTCTTCTATAGCTACATACTTTATTGGAATCACATTAGCTGGAGGAGGAGGTTGCTATGCTAGAACTGGTTGAGGTCTTTGCTGGGCCTGATATTGTGGTTGGTAGGGTTTCTGAGGCCTACTATACTGCTGGGTACTGGTTTTGGTATCTTCCTTGCTATGGGTACGGTTGTGTATAATTCTGCCTCACTACTTGCTTGTTGTATGGGCAATCTTGTGCGGTATGGTTAGTGTACATTCTCTCTATTGTGCAGTATTGGTTACTAGGGTTCACTTGGGGTTGAGCCATGATGGGGCACACACTAGCTATATGGTCTCCCCCATAGGTGTAGCACCGTTTTGTTGGGGCAAATCTAGGAATCTGCTTGCTAGAGACTCATAATTTCTAGGCTACCTCCTTTGCCAGATCCTCAATTGATGTGGCTTGTGTAGAAGTGAGGCTTATAGAACTATCTGAATCTTTATAGATCTTTGAAAGCTCTAATTCCTCTCCTAGGTTATCCTCAATGTCTATGCATATGCATACACACTCTTCTATGGATCTAGGGTCCTTTAAGTACACATATGATCTCAGTTTGATACTTAACAATCCATCTAGAACTAAGGCCACTTGTTTGGCTGGAGTGGGTAACTCTGGCATTGGGCATCTCTCTAGGTATTGCCTGAATCTTCTTCTTGCAAGTCTCACTGTCTCTTGATGTGTTTGTTTGAAGTTATGGATCAGTAAGGAAGTGTTGTGCCTTATACCATTCTTAGAAAACTCCATGATGAAAGCTTCTAGAAGTTGGTCTATGTTCCTAAAATGCGTCTCGTGTAGTGGTTGAAACCACATAAGGGCTGTGTTCTTGAGAGTTAGACCAAATGCATTATACTGCATGAATAGGTCGTCGACTTGCTCAACTCTCAAGACCTGTCTAAACTCTACCACATGATTGTACGGGTCCCCTATGCCATCAAAGCAATTCTTCATGGACTTAACTAGTTGTGTAGGCCTCAAGGTCCTCATGTGCTCTCTAGGCCTTAGTATAGGGAATTCATCTACATTTCTTTGATTCCTTGGGTCTCTAGGTATTTTGGTTTCCATTCTATCAGCCTCCTTTCTCGTCTGTTCTCTTCCTATTGAGTTAGCAAAGCTTACTTTCGGTCTGTCTCAACTCCTGTCCCTTTGAGCTCCATGGGCTTGGGATGTTCCGGTGCCTTGGAGACCATAAGAGACATTTGATCTTGGTTGGGGAAACACAAATTCACCCTTCCAAGTGTAGGCATGCCTACCATGCTCTGAGACCACAAAGATTGTCTCTAAAGTATTGTCTAAGTAAGTTACTTTGCCTGGGCTATCAGGATCTTTAAACTCATAAATTGTGAGCATTCTTACTTCATTAGGCTGGTCAGGCTTGTAGCTCCAAAAAGCTTCATCAGTCTCTCGGTTTAACAGTAGATCTATACTCTTATTGTCCTTGGGAACCCATTCTGGATTGATGATTCTAGTCAAGATTGATTTGCCTCGGGGAGTTCTTGGCTCTCTTCCTAAGTTCCCTTGATCTATGTCACCTATGTCAGCCTCTGAGATCACGTTGCCAAACTTGTGTGTCCTATCTGGGTGGATGGTGACCACATACATAGTTCCTTCTTTATCTAGGTATGCTCCATTTTTGAACTTGACTACCGGATGCTCTAGTCCAAGGGGTTGATCTGGGTCTTTAATCTGCACAACAGATCTTCTCAGGCCGTCTTCATAGATGTGAGCACCTAGATGCTTCGTTCTGATATATTCCAATTGAGTCTTGTAAGGCCCGTCTGGATTTTCTAGGTACGCCACTCCTGAGCTACCTGCTAGTCTCTCCATGTTATAGGACATCTCTGAATCACTTGTTTCTAAACTCAAAATGTATGGATAATCACTCAACTACTGGGCCCACGACCTAGCAGTATGATTGACACTAGCTTTAGAAGATCTGATGCTTTGTCTGTCTTTGCCTAGGTGTCTTCCTGAGCGAAGGTTCATATGCCTGGTTTCTCTACCCTCTAGTCCCAAGTACAATCTCATTGTAGGTTAGTTCGTATCAATCACTTTGGTCTTTTAAGTTGATTATTATGTTAAGCCCTTGTTTGGACTCACATTGTAGGGAATACTTAAGTGAATATCACACTTGATCATTGGTCGATTCAAGTTTACTTTTGTCCCTTAGGGTTTTTGCACTTCAGACCTACTTAATGCTTGTACTTAGTTGATTAGGTTTCTTGGACTTGATTCGTGCTTAACGTCACCCTAATTAATCACCACACCTAAGTTGTACTTAGCCTAAGCTAGGCATTGACAAAGGAGGGTTAAGAGAACTTCCAACCTCAAATCACCTGTTGTTTAGATTGCTGTGCAATCCCAAGGAAGCCTTCTCCCAAGCTTGATGTTCACCCTTGCTAGCTTTGCATTGGATGCCTTGATTGCTCCCAATGTTCCTGCAAAGGTTCACAAGTTAATATTTCTATTTATCACAATGAATTGACAGACACACATCAAAAAGTATAGGCTCCCTTTGGAATAGTTCACCATACCCAAAAAAAATTCCTGTGACCACCTAATCCCACCTAATGGTCAACTTAAAAATACATCTAAGACCAAAATCTCATCAATCGGAGTTTGTATGGTGAAGTTATGATAGTTCAGACACTTAGGGGTCAAAACTGGCTCTCAAGGTTTTAGGAAATTTTTCTAAGGCTTTTTAGGTCTTTTGCCCCCTTATAAGGCTCTAAAATAGCCCCAAGTTGTCTAAAAATATGCCCAAATCACCAAAATAGAACACCCAAAAATTTGTCAAAAAGTCAGTCTATCGCGATAGATGGGATGGTCCGTCGCAATACATGGTGATCTATCGTGGCCGGTAGTCTATCGTGATAGACATGTGTATCACGATAGATGGGATTCTATCATAAAACTGGTCTATCGTGGGGGTCGGTCTATTGCGATAGGCGGGTATGTGTCGCGTCGGTTCGGTTTGTCGCGATAGGCCATGTCTATCGCGATAGATGGGCATCTGTCGTCTATCAGAGATTTAGTTTGTCGCGATAGACCAAAATATGGTGAATTCATATGATCAAGCTAGTCATCCTCGAAGCTCTCGGCCTGTGCTATGTCGTGGTGCACTTAGAATCGTGAAATGGGCGACTTTTCGGTCTATCACGATAGCTCAAGGTCGATGTCTCGACGGTTGGGCAGACAATTTTCATACCTGTTGAGCTTGCTAGGGATGATGATGGTGCTGAATCCTGCAAGAACATGCAAGAAAAATACACAAAAACACTAATGCACTCTCGCTCTCTCTCAAACTCTCACTATGCAAATGAGGTGAATGAAATGAAAGTGGGAATATGAAGGGAAGATGGAGATGGATGTAGAGTAGAGATGGAAATGGAGACGGAGATGGAGATAAGCAAATAGTGAAAAACAACGAAATTACCTACTACTTACCATTGAAACGTGTCCTCTCTACATCTTACCATCACACGCTCGTCCTCAAAGCTTGATCCCTGGCAACGGCACCAAAATTTGGTGTAGCTCAGTGATGAGTAGCACCTCCGTTAATGTCAATCCAAGAAGAGATGAGGATGGTATGAAGACCTCGAGCAAGTGATGACACAAGTGTGTGAGTGAGAAGCACACAAACATGCACACATACACACACGCGCGCACACAAGGCAAGAACAAAGAGAGGAACAATGGAGTTCTTCTGATTACTCAAAAAAGTCCCATATACAATCTCAAATCACTAACAAGCCCTCTCTAAAAATGAGCTCTCATGCTCTTTTTATAGGTTTTTGACTAGCTTTGGTCTTGTCCAGGCCTAGTGTCCGACCTTTAGGTTCTAGATCTTATTTGAGGGCTCAAATAGAATCTAAAACTTATGAAAATTTGTATAGAGCTACTTCTAATACTCCTCAAGCTCGAGGACTCCTCGACTTGAACAAAATGGAGTCTATTCTACCAAAAACGGAATTTACAATGTTTGTGTAGTGATGAAATCACTTGAGTTGGAAATAGTTTATGGAAAAGATAATTAGGCCTTGTTTCTAGATTGTGCATGACTGCTCCTTCGTGCTTGTATGCCAACACTCTTCATTACATGTAGTTGCAATAACAAATACATCCACAAAGTCACTTGATACATGGTGAGAGCTTGATAGTGTTCTACCAAGTAAAGGAGCCCTCGACTTGCTATCTTGCAATGTCTTTTGCAACCATTTCAACATAGATTGTGCATCCTTGATAGACATATAGTCGATCATGTAATACATCATCAAAATCTACATCAAAATTAGGTTGAATATCATGCTGAATCTCAGCAATTGTGGTTGCAAATTTTACAAATTTTCATCCATGTTTAACTAGAAACTTTCAACCATCTTTCCTTGGATGTTTTCAGCCATACGTCTCCACAAATTTTAAGATTTTTCAGCCATTTTTGGTTTGAAATTTCTAGTCATATCTGGCTGAAAAGTTTTAGCTCTTTTAATTGCATTTGGATGGCCTACATGGCCATAGTCAAGGGCACCACTTTGAAACAAAGGCATTCGTATCAAAAACATCTTGTGAACTAAGTGTTGGCTAAAATTCAGATTTAAGTAAAGGAAATCTGAATTCTTAGCAAATAACACATCTCCACTTAAAATAGTTTTGTCAATCAACGGATGATATAAAAGATAACCTTTACTCTCATTATTATATCCAACAAATATAAATTTATTTGCCTTGTCATCAAATGATGTGTTTGTGGCATGACTTGCTATGTTTGTAAGTCTAATTTGGAGAGATATCTTGCTTCCATGCAAATCAATTAGGGTTGGATGCTTTACGCAACAATATGCAACAAACCTCATGAATTCAAGCCAAAAACATTGAGGTAATGTGTAACATTAGACCATAAACCTTTGACATCAATTAGAGACCTATTTTTCATCTCAAGAACAACATTTATGTGAAGTATTGGATAGTCTGCATTTTATTCCACTCGAAACCAAAATTCATTGAGTTCAAAAGACACATACTCTCCCCCTCAATCAAAGTGAAGGGCATCCATTTATGATGTTTACATATTTCAACCACGTCCAAGGATTGTTTAAAGCATATAGAAACTACTAAATTTCATTTGAGTTGATAGTTCCATGCATGCTTAGACGTTTTATTTATGAAGTTCATAAAGTATAGGTGATTGTAAAAATATGTGAGTGTATAAATAATGTGATATAGCATAGTAAATGCAATGATTTTATCACCATCAAAGAGGTATGACCTATACGTCTATCATCAAAAGTTTTTTATCAAGCCAATCTTTGCTAGTGATTGCATTGCTAAAAGTTTCTTCTTTATCCTTAAAAGTTTTGAATTCCCATGATAGGATAAGATCTTTTTGCTAATGTGAGATCAATATGTTTGGTTGTACCACTATTAATGCACCAAATATGTGAGTCTCAAATAGACATACAAAGATCATGAGATGATGAATCATAACTTCATTGTATAATATATACCATTCTTCATTCTGAAATAAGTTAATAGAGCCAATTTTAGAAGTAGAAGTTTTTGCAAAAACCTTTCTTGCATCTTTCTCTTTGCCTCTTAGCTAAAATTTTAGGAAATTCTCTTATAACATGGTCACATTTGATTATTACGTATTTTCATGAAGATCCACCTTTACCATTGGCCTTATTACTAACAACAAAAGCTTGATCTACAACATGATTAATGCACCAACTTTTTCTATATTAATCTTGCAACAAAAGAAACTAACTCCTCAAATGTTAAGGCATTTGGATTGGATTTCATTATCAACGAAAGTCTCAAAGAAAAAAAATTTGGTAAGAATTAAGAATTGCAATGAGATTTTTTTGCACAACTATCTATAAAAAATTCATCTATAGTAGTCATGTCAATTACTCCTTCAAATATTTTATGTTTTTAGGAAACCTATCCATAGAGTTACCTTTATTCATATCCTCGCTCTCCGATCATTTTTTACAAACGAGGAGAATGAGCCTCATTTCTTGACTGATACAATATTGTAAGAGTATCCCAAGTACACTTGGCTATTTTCATCAAATAATGTGATGAGAAATGCGATGCTTGATAAGCAAAACAATCATTATGAATATGTATCTTCTCAATTTCACGATTTTTTCTTGCAATGCTTAGCAATACTAATGGTGTACTTGACATAGGTAGAATGTAAGTTAGAAGGGACTCAAAATAGAAACTACAATGGAATTTAAACTTGAAACAACCTCAAAAATACCTCTATTAACTAGATTCTGAGCATTTACAACTATAGTAAGATGTATTTCAACACAAATCAAAATATTCCAAAATCTCTCTTCAATTAATACATGGTGCATTAGGTATTTCTCAATGGGTAATTAGATCCATCCAACTTATCCTCATGAGCCAATATGCACAATACATCATTTTTCTCGGTGATGACAAATGATTTCACCTTGATGTAGAATTTTGTTTGGGTTTGGAACATAAGTACCATAAAAAAATCTACTAGACCTATAGTAGATTTTGGGCAACTTGTACAAGTGAATAGAAACCTGAAAGAAATTGCAAGAAAACAATAAAATTTCCTACATGACCTCTATAATAGCTCATTTGGAATTCAAAACAAGATAAAATCATTTGTGACCTAGACATAAATTCAAGAGTTGATTTGTAGTATATATCACCTTGAGAATTCTTGAAAAGCTTTGTAGAGATCCAAGAAAGTGAGTGAGGGTGTGCTAGCAATGTACCTTATGGAACAAAAACCTAGGTTGATACCATTTGTTAGAGTTTCGCTAGCAAGAATACACATAAACAACACAACAAAGAAGAATTACGATAGGATCACAATATAGAATGTATTGCTAAGTGTGGAATATACAAAGATAAATGGCCAATTAGGGTTATCTGCATATATAAGAAATGGATTAATCCAACCTTTTCAAGAGGGAAACAAGTACCCAATAGTCCTAAGCATGTTCGTGTTGGTGTAAATTACAAGCCTACACATTTAGCTTGAAGTTCATAAACACTTGAAGCTCCATGGAAACCATTGCTAGAAGAACTTTATCTTTTTACATTTGTAAAAGTCACTTATTTAACTAGAGAGAATATTTGTAATCGCCTACCAAAAACTCGTGGACTTGTTAGTTAGAAAAGTAACTACTTCATTGAGGGAATCTTTCCTAGATTGAAGGATTAATTTTAGAGAGAGCAAAAATTTGAATTCAAATTCAAGTTTGATTGTATCTCTTATAAAAGGTGACTTGAAAAAGTCGCGTAAAGGAGAGTCAATTCCCGAGTACACCATTGCCATTTTGTATGTGTCAGGCCTACATTATAGCCTACACTACTCTCCATCATAAGGCTATGATTATCAAGCCTATGATCTTGTACAACATTGTTCATTAATACAATACATCTACATTGTTCATCTATGATCTCTCTGTTATAGTCATTCATAACTCTCATCTTGTGCTGCTGATATCTCACTCACTTCTCCACCATTTTCAATCATCTATAGCTTGTTGGAATCAGCTCCTAGTAATCTAAATGCTCACAAATTTTAAGGGAGTCCATTCAGCCAATTGAGAGAAAAACGCGCTCTATGGATACATCTCAAGGGATGAGGAGATGCCCATATTCAAAAGCAAAGGACAACCTACAAGAGAGGAGCATGAAAGACTCAACACATGGTGTGCCAAGGATGCGTTAGCAAGGTCCTACTTACTTAACTCAATCTCTGATTTTCTTTTTCCACATATTAGGAACTATAAGACATATGAAGAGACTTGGGAAACATTGTCTTCTTATTTCTCTTCCAACACAAGGGCTAGGAAGAACCAATTGTGGATTGAGTTCACCACTCGAAGAAAGCAACCTAAGCAAGGGACCTCAGATTATGTGACCAAAGTCAAAGATGTAGCAGATCAATTGGCAAGCATAGGAGAAGAAATTGAAGAGGAACAGATTGTAAGACAAGTAATCAATGGTATTAAAGCTGATGACAAATGGGAGAGCTTCACAATTTCCATGGACTTGTACATGGGCATGCAGATTCCATACCTTACCACACTCATGGGGCAACTATTTACCCATGAAGCCAAGCATAAGGAGAGGTAATAGATCTTCTGCCCTATACACTGATAAAAGTAAATCCAAAGAGAAAGGGAAGAACAAAAAGGTTGAAGATGAAGGAACTACCTCCCAAGCCAACTATGCAGGTAGAGGTAGAACATCAAGAGGAAGGGGCAGATTAGGTAAGCAAGGTAGGGGGAGACTTTATAACTCCTCACCATGCAATATTTGTGGATTATCAAATCATACTACAGATGAGTGTTTCAGGAACTTCAAGAATCAGAGAGGTAGAGAATATCAAAGAGGTGGATATACACAATCAAGAGGAAGATTTAATCACCATCAAGGATACAACAACAATTACAATAGCAACTACCAAGGAGGCTACAAGTCAAGGAAGGATTACAACTACACAAAGGAGCGAGAAGATTCTCTTGTGATCATGAACATGACTTCAAAACTAGGTGTAAATGATGAACATCTATTCTACATTGACTCAGGATGCTCAAACCATGTGGCAGGCAATGTAGCTCTTCTCTCTGACCTTGACGAACCAAAGGGTAAGCATCAGGTACAAACAGGTGATGAAACCAAGCACTCAGTGATTAAAATAGGGAATGTTAAGACCTTTGATGGAAACAAGAATCTGTTGACTAGGGTTCTATATGTACCTACAATTACCAAGATTTTGATAAGTGTTGGATAGATTGTGGAAAAGGGTTTGCAGTTTAGATTCAACCAATATGGAGAACTCGTGGAGGATCCCCAGCATGGGTTCAAGAGAATTGCCAAAAAGAGAAAATTCAGGTAGATTATTCACTTTTGAACTTGAGGATACAAGGAACATTGCACTTTATAGTTATAAAGATCAAACATTATCAAAGCTTGAAATTTGGCATAAAAGATTAGGGCATGTTGGTTAAAGAACTTTGAAACAAATATGCAAAGACCAATGTGTGCTTGGGATACCTAATGTATCCAAGCAACACATGGTTTATAAACGTGGTGCTTGTCAGTTTGGAAAGTCTCACCGGTTACCCTTCTCAAGGAAAGGCTACATGCATGAGGACTACCTAGAACTTGTCCATACACATGTATGGGGACCAAGTAAGGATCCCTCAATCTCTCGATCAAGGTATTATGTATCTTTCATTGATGATTACAGTAGATGGACTGTATTGTACTTTATGAAGCATAAAGATGAAGTATTTAGTTGCTTTAAAAAGTATCTTGCACTTGTTGAAAACCAAACAGGGAGAAACCTAAAAAGATTACGGCCAGATGGAGGAGGTGAGTACTTCTCAAATGAGTTTGATATATTCTTGCAGGAAAGAGGAATCAAGAGAGAAATCACAACAAGGTATAGCCTTGAGCAGAATGGGGTGGCAGAAAGGAGAAATAGATTAATTGTTGAAACAGCTAGGTCAATGTTAAATGAGAAAAAATTACCTAACTACTTGTGGGCAGAGAGTGTATCTACTGCCACTTATCTTGTAAACAGGTTGCCATCCAAATCTCTTGATGGGATGAACCCATATGAAGCATGGCATGGTAGAAGACATTCACTTGATCATTGCATGATCTTTGGATGTGTAGCTTATGTGCATATTCCTTCTCAGATAGGAGGTAAGCTAGACCCTAAGGCAGAGAAGTGCATCTTCATAGGGTATGATCTAAATCAGAAAGGATAAAGGTTCTAGAATCCTTCAAACAAGGGATTCATGGTCAGTAGAGATGTTGTCTTTGATGAAAATGACTCTTGGGTTGATAGTGAATGCAGGAAGGTAAAACTACCTTATGACTTGGAAGAGGAGTTTCCAAACCTCACTAAGGAGGAGCCTATTCAGAATGGAGACATCAACTCAGATGATGAGGACATCATCAATTTAGAAGAGTTCAAGGCATGGAAGTCCAAAGGCAAAGTCAAGATGAATAAATTGGAGGATATACCTGAATCATCCAACCAAGCAATCAGAAGATCACAAAGGGAGAGCGAGAAGCTAATTAGATATGGGTATGACACTTCCCTAGTTACTAAGCACTCTGTTTATCTTGCAAAAGACTTGTCAATTGAAGAACCATCATCATATGAAGAAGCCAAGACCAAAGCAAAATGGAAGGAAGCTATGGGTGAGGAAATTTAAGCACTCAAGGAGAGTGATACTTGGGAACTAGTACCAAAGAAGGAGTCTATGAAGGTAATTGGTTCTAGATGGATCTATAAGATCAAAAGGAATTCTTATGGATCAATAAGCAGGTACAAATCTACACTTGTGGCTAAGGGTTTTGCACAAACCCAAGGAATTGATTATGAAGAAACCTTCTCACCTGTGGCCAAAATGCCAACCATCAGGGTATTGGTTAGTGTGGCTGCATCAAAGAATTGGAACATGTATCAGTTGGATGTAAAAAATGCATTTCTAAATGGCTGGATTTTAGAGGAAGTGTACACATCTCAACCTCTTGGCTATGAGGACCCAAACAAGGTAACATATGTATGTAAATTGAACAAAGCTCTTTATGGATTGAAGCAGGAACCTAGGACATGGAACCATAGGTTGACCACATACCTTCAAGATCAAGGCTTTATCATGAGTAAAGCAGATACTTCTCTGTTCATCAAGAGAAGTAATTCAGAGGTAATATACCTATGTGTATATGTTGATGATATCATACTTACAAGTAATGATGCTAATGGCATCAAGCAGATCAAGAATTAGATGTTGAAGGAGTTCAAAATTAGTGATCTTGGATCACTAAAATATTTTCTTGGACTTGAGTTAGTCTATACTAATTCTGGAATTTACATTACTCAAAGAAAATATATACATGATATGTTGAAGAAGTTTCATTTGCAGGATGCCAAAGTTGCAAGTACTCCAATGGAGGTAAACCTAACATTAAGTGCTCATGAAGGTGATGTACTTGAGAGCATTGCAGGTTACCAAAGCATAGTGGGAAGCTTGAACTATGCTACATTGACAAGAATTGATATTGCCTATGGAGTAAGTGTTCTAAGTCAGTTTATGCACAAGCCTAGGGCACCTCACTTGGAGGCTGCCAAAAGGATCTTGAAGTACCTTAAGGGTACTCAACAACATGGATTGTATTTCCCTTATACATTAGACTTGGACATCAAGATTTATTCAGATGTAGATTGGGCAGGATGCAAAGATGATAGGAGGAGTACCTCAGGATACTTATCTTTTGCAGGTGATAAGCCAATATCATGGTCTTCAAAGAAGCAACCTACTGTTGCTTTATCTTCTACAGAGGCAGAGTATAGAGGATTGACCAATGCTACTCAAGAGGCCATATGGATCAGAATGTTGTATACAGAATTAGGTTTGCACACTACATCCCCAATGATTTTTGGAGACAACACCAGCTCACTACATCTTGCAGTTAATCCTATTTATCATGCTAGGACCAAGCATATAAAGGTCCACTATCATTATGTGAGAGAGAAGCTATTGAGCAAGGATATTCAGTTGGCATATGTATCAACTAATATGCAATGTGTAGACTTGTTTAAAGCATTAAATCAATGATTGGATTGCAGGATATTCATGAAGATTGAAGATGAAGACCAAGACAAAATGTTTGCCTTGAGGGGGAGCTATTGGTGTAAATTACAAGCCTACACATTTAGCTTGAAGTTCATAAACACTTGAAGCTCCATGGAAACCATTGCTAGAAGAACTTTATCTTTTTACATTTGTAAAAGTCACTTATTTGACTAGAGAGAATATTTGTAATCACCTACCAAAAACTTGTGGACTTGTTAGTTAGAAAAGTAACTACTTCATTGAGGGAATCTTTCCTAGATTGAAGGATTACTTTTAGAGAGAGCCAAAAGTTGAATTCAAATTCAAATTTGAATGTATCTCTTATAAAAGGTGACTTGAAAAAGTCACGTAAAGGAGAGTCAAGTGATTTACTAGGAATCATTATCTTAATAAGCTGATTAGATAGCTCTAAAAGGATTTTTTCTGATTCCTACTGTATTGGTAGCACTGAGCATTACAAGCAGCTGGTGTGTGATAAAAAATGAAGGTTTTCATTGATACTTCTATTTGGAAGTGGTCTGTTTTGATTAAATCTTTTCATACATCATTTCCAAAGTACATAGGCACTTATATAGTGTCATTGGAAAGCTAAGAGGGCCCACATATCATCTTTCAAACTACAAGGGGCTGGTACTAAGCAGGATTTGGCAGTACCTACTCATTTCTTGGAGTGTCCATCCATCTATCCCAACGGTTCGCACACATCACTACAAAAATATACTAACATATTTTACTTAATTCAAGTAAAAAACTTGTTAAATTCCTTAATTTTCTAGAAATAGACAACCTAAAAGAGTCCAAAAAGTTTTTAATTCTTTTTATGGCTAGAATTGAGGAAACATATCAAAACTAAAAATGTAGTACATTTTATGTATGATGCATAGGATAAATGTAGGTTGTTTTCTAAAGGAAAAATAGTAAGAAGAATGATCATGTTGGATCCAACCATGCCATTTAATATTTCCATGCTACTTATATTATGGAAGAATTGTGGTAGGAATTCATACACTACACGAGATTATTGGCCATGTTTACTCACAAAGAATAAAGGTCACGTAGTCAAAATGCAATATACTAGGAACAAAAAATAGAAAATGTAGAAATGAAAAATCTTTGAATCTTTCACTATGAGATCTAAAAAGTGATAATTTTTCAGTGAAAAGAATGTAGATGTACATATGTTTGATGTCTTTTATCCAATTCATTAAGGAAAGTAGAAACTTTATCAATTGGACGTGCTACATAACATGCATTTATCATTCATAATCGTGCATCAAAAGAATAAGAGTACTTAATTTAGGAAAGAAAATGAACTCATTTATCATTTTTTTAAATAACTAGGTTGAAGAGAAACAAGGATGCATACAGAATGTTTGTGGCCAGATGGTAGAGATGAGTTCTTCTCATGTGGGTTAGGAATACCTCAAATAATTCTCTTGCAAGTATATTCCACATAAAAAAGGATTTTTTGAGAGAAAAACTAGGAACATTCCCTAAACATGATTCCATTCATTTTGGTAGAAGATGTACATAGATTCACTTTATTATGGAAAATATTCCTATGCTCTCATTACATTTTGGTAGTGATGTGTTTGAGCACACGTAAGATTGATACGGTTTTTTTCTCCATAGGAGAGTTTTTTGTCAACTTGTATATATGCTTCTAAAGGGCTTGTTACCATTGCACATTCTACACTTAATAATAGACTCTACGTTGTTCTCCAAAGCTTCTTCTCTTTCCTCCTATTGTTCATGTGCATTCTCAATCACCAAACTCTAACAATTGGTATCAAAACATGTTAGTGCTCTTTAAGGTATGTCGCTGACACACCTTTTCTCATTTTGCCATATTGTCAAAAACATGGGTGAGCATATTCATTGTCGTGTATACTATAAACAGCTCCATATGCAGTTACACAAAGCTCAAAAATTTATTTGAGCTTATTTAGTTCTCTCAATGCACTATCATAGCAATTGCGCAAGCAATTTTGCTCTTTTCCACTAGTTTTTGTTTGGACTCTTATCTCATAGAGATCCATTGCGTATTTTTGTTCAAACTTTCTGAGAGAATCCTTTTTTTGCATCAAGATACGTTTTTTGGTCATGGCAAAGAAAGAATGATGTGTTTTTCATGTTGGTTGTAAAGAATGATGTGTTTTTCATGTTGGTTGTAAAGAATGGCTATGTGCTTTCACATAGCCAAAAACGTTCAAAATGTTTCTATTATAGATGATTTTGAGGATGTTGCATGTTTGAGTTCTAGTTCATATCCTTTTTTGAGTCCTCTTGCAAATCCAACTTTGACTATGTCAAGTACATCACTAGCATTGTTGCTGTCAAGTACATCACTAGCATTGTTGCTGTAAATAGCAAGCCTAAGTGCTTGGCTATTATCTCAAGACTAGACATAAACTTATGTACCTCACATGGAGGATCACATATATGAACACCTACTTATCAATTTGATTGTATTCACCTTTGATAAATGTAAAAGCCAAGAGATTAAAGAATCTCATGAATTTAGGGAGCTGCACCCACGATGCATGTAGTAGGAAGAATCAATTCAAATCTTCCCTAAAGTGTAGGACCACTTTTAGGTGAGAGAAAATTCAAATTCAAGCTCACATGATGAGTATAAATAGAGATGCTTTTAATCACGGGGTAGGGTTAGTCATTCTGAGAGTTATTGAGTTACATCATTCAGCACACATTGCGATCAACTCATGTATGAGTAGTCCACTATACTTCCCTTGTATCATATGTTCATTATCATATACATTTTGATACATTTTCTCAAGTACATCTCTATCTTCTATTCTTTGTTGCATCTTCATTTTTGCAAAAATAATTTCTCTGTGCGTACTCAATCATTTGCCATCCTTTAACTTGATATAGTTAGATTGAAGTGTCTACTATCAAATTACCAAGTTTCATTAACTTTGTTTGAACCAATCTCAAGATAGAAAGTGAGGAAGTTGATTGTGTCTGCACACCTCCTAGTTCCTAAAATGTCGAGATGACCCCCTTGAATTGCTAGATTCATTTCTTAGTGTATGGTGCCTCTAAATTGATAAAGTAACTTGGTTTAGTTAGCTATAGACTCCAATTAGATGTGTGCAAAAGGTCTTGACTCAAGTCATACTAGTTTGTGAGCTCTGAGTAAAGTACAAAACACTTTTAGTCCCAAAATAAAAGGTTAATTCCTTCACATTTCTAGTACATGCAAGTTATTTGTTTTGATGAAAACTTTTGGGAATGATGTTCCAAAGCATTTGGTGGTCCAAATGCATTATTGTGAATCTAAAGGTGTGCATTAAACATTCCTACATTTAACTTGGTAGGTGTAAAGCAGGTTTTGTGCAATACCAATTCATCTCTGGAGCATTCTCATCCATCCCCTCATAGTGGTATCAGAGCAACGACAAATCAACATGGGAGATGGATGTCCTTCATCCATAGACAAATTGATCAAGGTAATTATTTCAGCTTGGTCACTTTTAATGGAAGCTTAGCTTCAAGGGAGAAACCTTTATGGTTACATTTTTGGAGATGAGATGATGTCAATCCTCAGAAGCAAAGGACAACCAACTCAAGAAGAACAAGAGAGGTTAACCACATGGTGCTCAAAGGATGCTCTAGCTAGGTCATACATTTTAAATTCAATCTCTGATTTTTTACTTCCACACACCGATTGTGGCAAATGGACTATCTTGTGTTTCATGAAGCATAAGGATAAAGTATTTTCACATTTAAAAAAATACTTAGCTCTTGTGGAGAACCAAACAGGTAAAACCCTAAAAAGGCTAAGATCATATAGATGAGGGGAATATTTCTCCCATGACTTTGAATCTTATCTCCAAGAGAGAGGAATCAAGAGGTAAATCACTACCAGATACACTCTTGAGTAGAATGGAGTGGTAGAGAGAAGAAATAAGACAATTGTGGAGGCTTAATCAGTTAGTTGAAAGAAGCCAACTAGGCTTATCCAGCACCTATAAACAACTATCATACATCTCCTATGGCAAGGCTAGGTAAGTCTTCCACCTCCATCACCAAAGAGACCCCAACATCTGGGTGTCTCCAAGTTAAGAAAACCTCATGTAGCTCAAGCGTAAGCACCACCTCCTTTAATTGTCAATCCGCGGAGACGTGAGGACTGGTATGAAGACCACGAGCAAGTGAAGGCACAAGTGTGTGAGTGAAAGCACACAAGCATGTACACACATACACACACACACGCACACAAGGCAAGATCAAAGAGAGGAGCAATGGAAAGCTTAGATTGCAAAAGAGTTCTCTTACAAAAGCTCTATTCTCTAACAAGATAACCTCAAAAATGAGCTCTCTAGCTCTTTTTATAGTTTTTTGACTAGTTTTGGCCCTGTTCAGACCTAGTGTCCGGCCCAGTTAAAAATTAGGTTCCAGGGCTTATTTGAGGGCTCAAACGGAGTCTAAAAATTATGAAAATTGGTAGTATGATACTTCTAATACTCCTCAAGCTCAAGGACTCCTTGGCTTGAACAAAATGGAGTTAGAAAAATATAAAATGGTATTTACAATGGTTTTTAGTGATGAAAATCACTATTTTTGTAGGGAATTCTTGTGAAAATTTGACATACACTTCTTGGAGATCCCTACTTGCTCCCTTTCCTTGTGTGTCCACCTTTTTGATGTGCTTCCATGCTTTTTCCTTGACCTTGAGCTTCAACACTCCCCCCCTCTCGAGTCTGTCGTCCCTGACAGACCCTTGTTGTAGTGGTTGTTCCAAGTAGTGCTTTGAGAGGGAGTGTCCCTTCTGTACGAACAAAAGTCGTTTGACTTCCAAATGTGGCAGTGTTGGTTGTCTGGTTCTTCATCTGTCACTGTGATTCTTTGCACGTTGTAGTCCCTTGGTATGTGCTTTTTCCTTCGATTCCAGCGTGACTGTGTGAGTCTCCGTTGGTGTCTTCTAGATCTTCCAAAGTTGATGTTCATAGGAATCATGCCAAGTACTCGTAACCCATAGTGAGTGATGGGTAAGTGTGTTCGTGCATGGGTTGAGAAAAATATGTGCCTTGTGCATGGCCTTGTAATATAGCCCTATGAATGCTTATTTGGGAAATGCATTGGAAGAAGTATGGTGCAAAAATTGGGGGTCTTGAGCTAAGTGCTCAAGGGTATGCCGACGGAGAGGTTTCCTAAGCTATCATGGTTATGATGTTTCCCAAGTAAAGATACTTACCATGGAGAAGGTCGATCGATGTTCATCTCTTCGTGTTGTACACTCAGCCTTTGGGATGGAACATTGTTGATGAATGTCCATGTTGATGGTCCACCGATGAGATCTTTTGAGTGGCTGATCCTGTCTCCTCTTTTCAAAGCATCATTTGCCAAATACTAAGAATTGAATTTCTTTATATTTCAGTATACATACAAGGATTTGCATGGTACCAAAACTATCCCTTGCAGATATCTCCTTGGATACTCTTGTACATATGGTAGTTAAGCATCTCTCAAGTTGCAGACCTTCAAGCTCTTCACTCCTACTATGGTAAGAGGAAACCATAGTTGTGGATGCCATGTTCATTCCAAGTTCTTTTTTTTTTTTTTTTAATATAAAGGAAGTTCGGCATTAGCCTACTCTCCCGGACTTGAATTAAATAAAGAAAAGTACAAGAGAAGGGGACTAGTGCCCACGGGACCCCCCAAATCCCACAAAGCAGGGGAAGCTTTTACAGAGCTCAGATGACATTACAAAGAAGGTTAATTACCCTCTCATCACCCTCATGTGGGGCCCACTTGGGTTTAAGCTCTTGACATCTACCAGATAAGGCAGCAATAATATCATCTGCTAGCCTAGACACACTTCTATCCAAACTGATAAATGTCCAGTAATCAATGGTTCCATCGTCAACTAAGACTGACTCATTCATGTTCCATGAGCCAAACCTTGGAACAAGCTCTCTCCTCTCTTTTCTTCTTCTTCTTCTTCTTTTTTTTTTTTTTTTTTAGAACAATGTCACAAAACAAGAAGACAAAGGTTAGTATCAATAAAAATATTTGACATATGTCAATGTGCTCTTGTGCCTGGGATTCTCAAGTGTGTCTATGCACGGCCATGTAATGTGGCCCTATATTAATGCATACTTTGGAAATGCATGACCTGAATGGTGCAAAAGACAGGGTTGTGCAAGGAGCACATGGTTGTCGCTCGTCGAGGCTCTCGATGTTACTTGTAAATGTTGATGCCGGCTTTGGTGGAAGTATGCATTGGGTCTCGAAATGATGTAATCCTCCTTATTGGGGTCAATTTGAGAATAGCATTTGGCACTGTAGAGATCACTTCAGGCGTCTTCTTCTTTGGATGCTTTCTGAACTGTGGTATCCAGTGTGGCCGACGCTTTGGTTCGGTGGAGGCTACTTGTACTTTTGGCTTCCAAACCCATACCCTTTTTACACGTCCTCCCACTATTGTTGAAGAGGTGATTTGATCTTCTTTCGACCTCTGTATGCGGTTCTTACCCTTTTCTCTTTGTGGCTTCTTTGGATCTTTCGCATGTGGGAGAACATAGGTTGTTGTGGATGTAAGAGCTTCTTAGGTACCCACATCTGTAATCGCCCTTGTTGAGCTGCAGCTAGTTTCTTAGGCACCCAAACTTGTTGGATACCTTGTGATTGAGCTTGTCCGATCTTCTTCCTTCGTCTTCTGGCCTGGTTGACTTGCTTGGATGGGGTTTGTGGGGCCAAGGCTGATGGCTGCTCTCCTTTTCGTATCCAGATCTGCTTCATGCCCAGCACTACTTTCCTTTGGAAATCCCATTGTCTATTTGATATAGCAGTGGTCCTGTTCTGTTGTGCTTGCCTTGTTGGTTGAGTTGTAGTGGCGGCATTAGTCCTTGCACCAGAGGAGGAGTCCGCTTGTCTTTGAGTCTGTTCTTCCATGATTGAGTTCTCCTACGACATAGATATTTTGATGCATACAACATCTCTTTTGCTAAGATTAGTCCTAGGAGAACTACAAGATGTGACATCTGGATTTGTGAGTATGCCATTTTCTAGTTCTAATGTAAAGCATTGTCCCTGGACCCAAACTTGAAGAAGTTGACTTCTTAGGTTCAAGTTGACTGCATTGTCATAAATCCAATCTTGTCCTAAGACAAGTGGTTCTGTAAGGTTCTCATCTTCACACACTAGCGCTTTGACTTTCATTGGAACATCTTGAAGGTAGATGGGAAGTTCCACCTCGCCCAAACAAGGGGTTTCCACACCTCCCAATCCTATGAGATAAGCTTCTATGGGATTGATGTTCAACTGCAAGTCTTGGCAGTAGGATAGTCTAACTACACTATTTGCTGCGCCTGAGTCAATTAATGCTTTCACAGTCCTTGCACCCTTCCCTTGTCCTATCTCTATGGTCACAAAGGGTCTTCGGTCAATGACTTGAGAAGTCGCTATGCCTGATTTTTGGCACATATCCATGTGATATTTTGGGGCTTTTGAGTTGACATCTAGGCCTAGTCGCCTTAACTTATTTCGCCTAATATGCTCTCTGGCCTCTGCCTGTGCTTCTTCTCTTACTCTTAACTCTTCTTCTTTTCGCTTCTTAGCAGTGTTGAATCTCATTAGCATATCCTCACTAAGAGGTTCTTGATATAGCTTGACTCTACATCCACTAATATAGTTTGGCAAGATATCTCCTTCTAGAGTGGCCAACTGAACTGCACCACTAGTAGAAATTCTATTAATGATCATGGGTCCGTATCCTCTTTTCTCCAACTTACGGGCATGTTGTTTCAGTGTGTAAACCAACACTAGATCTCCCTCTTTCAATCCTTTATCTTTGATGTGTGCATCAAAGTATGCCTTTTGTCTTTTCTTTGCAGCATAGATGCCTGCCGCCGCTCGTAGCCTCGTCTCACCTAAGCGTTCTAGATCAAAGATCCTAGAGAACAATTCATGTTCATTCCACTCATGCTCTTTTGCTACTTTTAATGCTGGGATTAGGAAATCTAAAGGTAGCACAACATTCTATCCAAAGACCATCTGAAATGGGTGGCATTGAGTACTATTTTGTAGGCAACTCGGTAAGCCCAAACAGCATGATGAAGCTGTTTGTCCCAATCAGAGCATTTATTATTTACCAATTTAGTCAAGACATTACATAGGATCTTATTTGTGCTCTCGGCTTGTCCGTTAGCTTGGGGATGATAGGGGGCAGACTTCTTATGTATCACCAAGAATTCTCGGAGAAGATTCAATGACTTCATTTAAGAAGTGGGTGCCTCTATCGCTTACTAACTCTATTGGTAGTCCATATCTAGTGAACACATTCTCGAATAAGAACTTAGCCGTCGTCTGAGCATCATTCTTTGTTGTGACTTTGACTTCTACCCATTTTGTAAGGTAATCTATGGCTACAATGATATACTCTGCATGGGAGTTTCTAGCTGGGGGGTTAATAGGACCTATGAAGTCTATGCCCCACTTGGAAAATGCACGCCCTCCCATCATTGGCCTCAAGGGCATCTCGTCTTTTCTAACTCGATATTGTGCACGTTGGCATGTGTCACATTTCTTCACATAGGTATGAGCATCCATATGAAGAGTGGGCCACCAAAGTCCTAAAAATAGAATGGTCTTGATTACTCGATCAGGACCAAAGTGTCCACCTGCAACACCACTGTGTGCAGTTTCTAAGACTTTCAAATAGTCTGATTTGTGAACGCACAACCTTAGATAACCATCTTTGCCTCTTCGGTATAGGTTATCTCCTACTAAGGCATAGCCTTGAGCCTCTTTCTCCATGCTTTGTCTTCTTGCTAGACTAGCCTCTTTGGGTAATCTTCCCGATCTCATAAACTCTACCAATGGAGCACTCCAATCTGGAATTAATGATACTTGATAAAGGGTCGCATGCTCCACTGGTGGTCTCTCTCTGCACATTGGACAATTCTTAATCCACTCATGTATTTCTTTGTCCATGCTAGGCCAATACACTCCTAAACACTTTAGATTTTGCAATGTTCATTGTTTAGAATAGTGATTTCCTAGCATTCCTTCATGGGCTTGTTGCAACCAACTACTATGTTCATCATCCTCAACACAACAAGCTAATACACCCTCAATATCTTGTTTGTACATGCTTCCTGCTAATATGTGATATTTTTGTGATTTTACAATTTCTTCTTGTGATCTTTTCACATTCTTATTTGCAGGCCCGAAGGTTAGGACTGGTACCAACTTATTTGCCCATTTAGGAACAACTTCTAAATTGAACAGATAAGCATCGGGTAATTCGTCAGACACTCCTTGCGGTGACTCTCCTGAAGTGATAGGAGAAAGGTGATCTGCCCGAAGGTGGGTTCTACCTTTCCTGACAACAACTTCAAAGTCATATTCCATTAGTAAGAGGAACCATCTTACTAAGCGTCCAGTATTGCAAGGTTTATTGACCAAATATAACAAAGCTTGATGATCAGTGAAAAACTTGAACTTGTTGGCCAATAAATAGTGTCTAAACTTCTTCACAGCATATACCATGCCTAAGCCCTCTCGCTCAGTTGTGGTATAGTTTCATTCAGCTGCAGTGAGTTGTCTACTAGCATATGCTATGGGCAAATCTAAGTTTCCTTCACTTGTGGGTTGTGTTAGCACACATCCTATGGCGTGATTGGATGCATCCACATGGACATGGAATGGTTTATTTCAATCAGGAGTGGTCAGTATTGGTGCTGTGCACAAAAGTTTCTTCAGTTCATTGAAAGAATTCTCACATTCGTCGTTCCACTCAAAATTAGACAACAAGGCATAAAGGGGTCTAGCTATGATCGCGTACATGTGGATAAACCTGCGGTAATATCCACAATGGCCCATAAAGGCTTGTACCTCTTTAACATTCCTTGGCCTTGGCAGCTGCGCTATGGCTCATACCTTATCTTCATCTATTGAGATTCCATTCTTAGAAACAATATGACCTAAGATTTTACCTTGACACACCATGAAAACACACTTTTCTGGGTTCAGACACACTCGATATTCTCTACACTTGTTAAAGATTTGTCTGAGTTCAGGGATGTGAAATCTTCTTTCTTGGGAATGAGCACATAAATCATCCACATATACTTCTAAGCTCTTTCGCAAGAACTCTTTGAAGACATGACACATGAGCCGTTGGAATGTTGCAGATGCATTTGTGAGCCCGAATGGCATAACACGAAAATGCAAAGATTCCCCACTCTGTGGCAAAAGCTGTTTTGTGTTGATCTTCTGGGGCAATGGCTACTTGATTGTAACCTGAAAATCCATCAAGGAAGCTATAAACTTCCTTGCCTGCAACACGCTCCAATAGGTGTTCTGTGATTGGAAGTGGATAACTATCTCTGATCGTAGCGGCATTAACTTTTTTAAGGTTAATACACACTCGCAACTTCCTGTTCTTCTTGGGTACCACTACAATGGGGGACACCCATTCAGTATGCTCAATCTCATAGATGAATCCAGCTTCAATAAGCCTATCAATTTCTTCTTTTATTTTGGCTGCATATGTATCATTATATGTGTAGGGCTTCTGTTTGGTGGGCTTGGCATCAGCAGTCATGGGGATAGTATGAGAACAAATTCTTGGATCTACCCCTTTCACGTCTCTATAGTGCCATGCAAACACATCCCTATATTCCCTTAATAGAGCTACGAGCTCCATTTCTTCTCTTGCACTTAGGTCATCTCCTATATATGTGCATCTCTCTTCGTTCTCTTCAATGGTCACTACAATTTTCTTGGTCTTTTCTTTATTATCATATGCTTCTCCTATGATGGCCTCTCTCTTAGGCATGCGTACCAAAATTTTGCGGTCGTCAACTTCATATTTCTTGAAGTTTTCTAGTACTTCAAACAATGATTCCTCCTCTTCTGGTTTCAGTGCTTTTCTTTTCTTTTTCTTTTGACTGCTCTCACTTCCATCCTTTGAATTTACCGTTTTAATACTTGTGAGAGGTTCTTCTTCTTTCTGGGTGAACACTCCTATATCTTCTAGATAGTGCTGCTCTGAGTTAAAGCAACTATCCATCACAATGGACTCTAGATCATCGTCATTCTCTTCTTCTTCTATGACATCACTAGGGTCACATTCTTCTAGCAAGGGCTGACACATGAACACTGAAATATCATAACCCTCCTCATCACAATGAGGTGTCCATTGTTCTTCATTAACAGCAATGTCCATGGTAGCTAAGATTTCTGGCCAGCCATGAGGCTCAAATTCCTCATCTGGAAAGATCATCGGTGTATAAGCTGGGTCTTTAATTGGTCTATCTCCTGGTGAAGTTCCTTCTTCTCGCGCCTTCAAGCGTTTTTCCTCTTCCTCTGTGACCTTGCACATCCACAAATGAGTATCTTCATGCAACCATGATGGATCAGGTGAACTTTCAGAAGCACAGAGATTGAATCTTCTTTTGCTTTGTGGATAGGATTCCAGTGTAGGGTGGTACATCTCTGAAGGAGTAATCCTTCAAATTGACCTTGGTTGTGACCCCTAAGTGCTACAAGTACAAGGAGTTGGTTCCCCAATCCTGTACTATTTGCAATTGTCGTAGGAAGGGTCTTCCTAGGATCATCTCATAGACATTATTTTTCTCAAAGTCACATATAGCAAATGTGTGCTCAAACTCTACACCACAAGTGGTTAGAGTTATCCCTTCTAGCAATCCTAGAGGTCTTTCAAAATGACCATCAGCCATTTGAAGCTTCATTCTAGTTGGTCTTAATGTGGGCTTGCCCCATTGCTTCCACAAGGAGGTGGTCACAATAGCAACACCAGCACCTGAATCTATGATTGCTTTGGTTGTGTAACCTTGGTAGGTGTTTGGAAGATAAGTATTACCTTCTTCACCCTCACACATGTTCCCTATTTTGTCTAGAGGTATCTCTGGTACTTTTTGTTTAGAGCCTGCTTTTGGCATTTTGGAATCAAGTTCTGGAACTTGATCCTTCACATGATTCCAAAGCTCAGGTTTTGCTTTGAGCAGCTCTTCTACAGTGAGATGACACTGAACCTTAGTGTTCTTCATGACATCAGTGTTCCTTGGAACTACTGAGTCTTCATTTCTTACTAGTATTGTGGGAGCTCTAATCTGGAGAGATTCAGATTCCCATGGGCCTGGAAATTGAGGCAATTCTTCTAGGGTATTAGATTCAAAATCTAATCTTTCTTCTTCTTGTTGTTCAACTTCATCTCTGTAAATAGATGGAATGTCTTGGGGAAATTGGTCATGAAGATCATCAATCTCAGGAATAGGACGGGAATTACCCTTCTCCTTGGCCCATTTATCTTCTTGTATTTCCCGCAAGAACTCTTGAGAGTACTGTTGAATTGAAGGAGGTATTCCAACATCCGTGGAATTAGGAACGTAAGCTCCCCGTGGTAGTGAGCTTCCTCTTTCAATAACTGGTTGAGCCTGTGGAGGTAAAGAAACTTGTGGTTTGTTTACCGATTGCTCCAATTTTTCTAGTAAGCCTTGGAAATGCAAATCTGATTTGATAGAGTTTGTCTGATTGAACTTTTGACTAGTCTCAAGTATGGCTTGAGCTTGTTCTACCATTTTCATGCACATTTTCATCCGTTCAATAGGGTAACCCTTGTCTAGGTTTGCAGCTGTTGGCCCTTCTTGAAGTCGAGCCTGGTAGGCCTTGAACATCATGTCCAAGCCTTCTGGGGTTGGATCTGCAAGAACAGACCCTGGTTGTGGCCTATTTACAATGGGTGGTGGGGTGGGATGAGGCGGAGTGGATGGAGTGTCGGCATGCGAGGGGTTTTGAGATGCAATGTCTTCTATTTTTATTTTTGCGTCTTTCAAGCTTTCTTCTAGTTCTGATAACGTTTTATTCCACTTGCGATTGGCCCTCTCTATGGTATCCTTCATGTTCTTGTTTTCCTCTTACTAGGCTCTCCTGATTCACTCGACTCCGATTGTTCTGCTGGTTTATCTTGTTTTAATGCTTGTGCCCTAGTAACTACCTGTACAGGTGCCACATTACTGCTACTTGAACTTGAATCCGCCACTAAGCCTACCACATTAATGGGTGTAATCTTGGGTGCACTAGAGGGGTTTCTTGGACAATCTCTGGGGAGATGGTCTTTTCCACAATCAGGACAAAATGCTTGTATTGTGATAGCTTGTCCTTGACTCGAAGATGGTGGGTGGGGACAATCATGAAGGAAATGGTCGCCCTGACATCTAAAACATGGTCCTCTAGGAGCTTGTGGTCTTACTTGTCTCAGTTGGGGCCTAGGGTTAGCATTTGCGTACATGACATTGGAATATTCAGGCTCCCAATTTTGTTCCATAGGTTGTGCCTCATATTGATACGGGTAAATCTCACTATGTTCAGGTGACTCTGTGTAATAAGCATGTGGACTACCTTCATGGGATTAGTCTTAACTATGAGCATGAGAGTCATTATCTGGTATCAATGGGGTTAGTGGCACCAATGCTCTATTTGGATTTTCCTCTCCCACTGCATACTTGACTGGAATCACGTTGGCAGGAGCTGGTGGTTGGTTTCCCAAGACAGGTTGTGGCCTATATTGTGCCTGATATTGCTGTTGTGGTCGATAATATGGTTGTTGGTATTGGTTCTGATACCTACCTTGTTGGTAAGGTTGCTGATAAGTTTGTCTAACAGCTTGTCTATTGTAGGGACAATCTTGAGTCGTGTGGTTCGTGCATTTTCTCTCAATAGTGCAATATGGAGCATTCCTTTCTCTAATGTTTTGGTTTTGCATTGGGCATACATTAGCCATGTGGTCGCCTCCGCAAGTATAACACCGACTCAATGGAGTGACTCTCTGTGTTTGTCTATTTTGGACTCCCAGCTTCTTGGCGACTTGCTCTGCTATCTCATCTATTTCCGTGGAGATTTTCGAAGTCTGAATAGTAGAACTATTAGAATCCTTATAGAGTTTGGACAATCCTAACTCCTCACCCAAGTTATCTTCTATGTCAATGCACGTCCGCACACACTCTTCTATGGATCTAGGCTCTTTCAAGTACACATATGATCTTAACTTTGTGCTCAGTAAGCCATCTAAGAACAAAGCCACTTGTTTGGCTGGTGTGGGTAACTATGGAGTAGGGCATCTTTCTAGGTACTATCTGAACCTTCTCCTACTAGTCGCATTGTTTCTTGGGGTGTCTGCTTGAAACTGTGGATCAAGGATGATGTGTTATGCCTGATACCACTCTTGAAAAATTCTACAATGAATTCGTCTAGCAATTGACCTATATCATGATAGTTTCGACTACTCAGTGGTTGAAACCAAGCCAAGGCAGTGCCCTTAAGAGTCAAACCAAATGCCTCGTATTGGGTTAATAAATCCTCAACCTGTTCAGCTCTTAACACTTGTTTGAACTCAGCCACATGATCATAAGGATCTCCTGACCCATCAAAATAATTCTTCATTGCCTTGATCACTTGAGTGGGTCTAAGGGTTCTTGTGTGCTCTCGGGGTCTAGGCAATGGAAAATCATGTTCATCTCTTTGTTGCCTATGTGCTTGATGTTTCTCTCTTTCAAGTCTTTCATTTTCAAATCTTGTTCTATTTCTGCCCACCGTGTGTGCAAAACTTACCTCAGGTCTCTCTCTAGTTCTTTCTCTCTGGGCTTCATGAGCTTGGGATGATCCTACTCCTTGGAGGCCATGGGAAACATTGGATCTTGGTGGAGGGAAAATCAATTCATTCTTCCAAGTATATGCATGTCTATCATGTTTTGTTACCAAGAAAATTTTCTCTTACGTGTTATCCACGTAGACAACTTTGCATGGTATCTTTGGATCCTTGAACTCGTAGATGATGACTATGCCCAATCGGCTAGGTTGATCTGGCTTGAATCTCCAAAAGGCTTCCTCTGTTTCTCTATTCAAGAATAGTTCTATGTTTTTGTTATCTTGAGGAATCCAATCTGGAGTGATCACTCTGGTCAAAACTGACTTGCCTCTAGGAGTCTGAGGTCCTTGCCCTACATTTCCTTGTTCTAGGTCTCCTATCTCATTCTCATGAATGATGTTTCCAAACTCATCGGTCCTATCAGGTAGGTTGATGACCACATACATGGTTCCTTCCTTATCAATGTATGAACCCTCTTCGAACTTGACCACCGGGTGTTCAAGTCCAAAGGATTGATCTGGATTTTTGAGTTGGACCACTGATCGCCTCAGGCCATGCTCATAGATGAGAGCACTTAATCGGTTGGTCCGAATATATTCCAACTGTGTCTTATAGGGACCTTCTGGTGTTTGTAGATGGGCAGTCCCTGAGCCACCTGCAGGTTTCCCCATGCTAAAAGACATTTCTGAGTCACTTGTGTCTGAACTTAGTCCGTAAGGATGACCACTTAGTTGTTGTGCCCAAGACTTAGCTGTATGGTTGACACTGGACTGAGAAGATCTAATGCTTTGTCTATCCTTGCCTAGGTGTCTACCAGATCTCAAGTTCATAAGCTTTGGCTAAGAGTCCAAAATTTCCCCTTGGTATGGTTCAAAAATCCTTTGGAGTCCCCTTGGGTTCCAGGTTCCACTTGAAGGTCAACTTCAAATTATCCTATCTGAAAATCAACACGTTATTCTTATAAAAAAGAGTTGAGGCCGTGTAGGATTCAAAACGAGCTTTCCAACGAGCTATAGAGCTCAAAAAATGGACTTTGGATGAAAAAGTTATGTCAAATCAGGCTCCTGGGGTCAAAACAGGCAAACAGGACCTTTTGGAAAAAATCGCGATTTTGTGAAATCAAGAGAATCATGATTTTGTGAAAATCAAGAGAATTGTGATTTTGTGAACTTCAAGAGAATCGCGATTTTGTGAACTTCAAGAGAATCGCGATGCTATGAAATCAAAGAATCGCGATTTTGTACCTTGAGAATCGTGTTTTCACAAAATCGTGTTTTTGGCTGAAAATCGTGATTTGTGAGAATCGCGATTTTGAGCAGAGAATCGTGTTTTTGAGAATCGCGATTTTGAGCAGAGGATCGTGTTTTTGAAAATCGCAATTTTGAGCAGAGAATCGTGTTTTCACAAAATCGTGTTTTCACAAAATCGTGTTTTCACAAAATCGTGTTTTCACAAAATCGTATTTTCACAAAATCGTGTTTTCACAAAATCGTGTTTTGAAAATCGTGTTTTTGCTGAAAATCGTGATTTTGAGCAGAGAATCGTGTTTTTGAAAATCAAGATTTTGAGCACAGAATCGTGTTTTAGAGAATCGCGATTTTGTCTTAGAGAATCGTGGTTCACAAAATCGTGTGTTAGAGAATCGTGTTTTAGAGAATCGAGATTTTGTCTCAGAGAATCGTGTTTTCACAGAATCGTGTTTCACAGAATCGTGGTTCACAGAATCGTGTTTTTGCTGAAAATCGTGATTTGTGAGAATCGCGATTTTGAGCACAACCACAAAATTGCGATTCTGAGAATGACCACAGAATCATGTTCTTTTCAAAAGGCTTTTAGACGGGAAAGAGAGAATCGCAATTTTCAAAAAAAATTTGAATTTTCACAGAATCGCGATTTTCATCACAGAATCGTGTTTTTTGGCGGGAACTTCAAATTTCTGAGCGTCGAGCAATGGCGAGCTCCGTATGTGCAAAAAATCATGAAAAAACACAGTGCTTGCACTCTCTTGCACTTCCTAACTCCTCCTCGCACAATAATGCATGAAAGATGGTATGAAAATGATGAAAATGCACTAAAAAACAAGAAATTTATATGAAGAAGAAGAAGGAAGAAGATGGAGATGGTGATGATGATGAAAATGAAGAAGAAAAATCAGAAAATGAACAAAAATGACAGTTTTTTTTACCTTCCAACGTCGCAAATCTACGATCTTATCATCACAACGCTCGTCCTCGAAGCTCTCTCCCTGGCAACGACGCCAAAATTTGGTGTAGCTCAAGCGTAAGCACCACCTCCTTTACTTGTCAATCCGCGGAGACGTGAGGACCGGTATGAAGACCATGAGCAAGTGAAGGCACAAGTGTGTGAGTGAAAGCACACAAGCATGTACACACATACACACACACGCACACAAGGCAAGATCAAAGAGAGGAACAATGGAAAGCTTAGATTGCAAAAGATTTCTCTTACAAAAGCTCTATTCTCTAACAAGCTAACCTCAAAAATGAGCTCTCTAGCTCTTTTTATAGTTTTTTGACTAGTTTTGGCCCTGTTCAGACCTAGTGTCCGGCCTAGTTAAAAATTAGGTTCCAGGACTTATTTGAGGGCTCAAACGGAGTCTAAAAATTATGAAAATTGGTAGGATGATACTTCTAATACTCCTCAAGCTCAAGAATTCCTTGGCTTGAACAAAATGGAGTTACAAAAATAGAAAATGGTATTTACAATGGTTTTTAGTGATGAAAATCACTATTTTTGTAGGGAATTCTTGTGAAAATTTGACATACACTTCTTGGAGCTCCCTACTTGCTCCCTTTCCTTGTGTGTCCACCTTTTTGATGTGCTTCCATGCTTCATCCTTGACCTTGAGCTTCAACACCTCACCATGACCCTCTTTATGAACCGTAAAAGGCTTTATGCAAAAATGTAATCACTATATCAGTGACCACATGGACGTACATAAGCCATATCCACAGAAGCATACATAGTGTGTATGTGCTCAATATATGTTGTAAAATGGCATTGAAAGGCTGAATTCACTGCCCGATGTTCTTGGACCTCTATGAAGAGAACTATGCACAAAAATACTCCAAAACGGCTCCAAAAATGTAATAGGTCTCTTTTCTAGTGAAATAATTCATTTTGACCTTTCTAAATTTCATTGTGGGGATAATGCTTAGAATGAATAATTAGGTCATTTTATTCATATAAGAAAAATTTTGGGATGATAAGTTTCATATTCTCTCTCTAGACCTTATTCGCATCATGTTTTATAGTTGAAATTTGAAGGTGAAGATGAACAAGATTAAGAAAAACTTTCTATGAGAGAAAGGTAGAGCAAGTATAAGAGAATAAAAGTGTCTCTGTGAAGTTTTTGTGAATCATATTTTAAGTACCTCGTTCAAGGCTCTACATTTAGTTCATTGTAAGAAAATGCCTTGATTTTACTCTCTCTAGAATTTTGAAACTTGTAGGGCTCAAAAGTGGCATTTGGAGGTGGAGTTGACCTAGGTCATCTCAAGCACTATTGTACAGATTGAAAATTTGAATGAAAGTGTCTCTCACAAGCTTAAGCTAATTCCTCACCGTTTTTGAGTTATAGGGCCTTCAAAAGTGTTTTCTTCCAACACTTCAAAAAAAAAGAGGGCTTCTCTAATTCTACTGGAATCCGTGATTCTGATGCTTACATGTCACCATGTTTAATTATGTATATTTTTGGATATGTCTTTTAAGTGTTTTTCTTCTATTTTTGACAGGTACGCAAAAGAAAGCACACTACAATCGCATGGCTTTTTGCAAAAGTTTTGGAGAAACTCAAATTTTTCTAAATTTTGTGGATCACACACTTCTTTGGGCAGCGATCAAACTCTGCTATAGGGAGACCTATGCATCAACAAAGGGGACACAGAGAAATGAGAGAATTACCTTGTGATTGAGAGTGAGAGTGAGAGTGAGAGTGTGATTGAGAGTGTGAGTGTGAATGAGATTGTTATAGCTCGGGGGTGGCCGAGAGGTAGAGTCTTTGTCAAGAAGCTATTTTCCAAAGCTACTATAACCATTGATTCTCATCTATAATATGAGAATTCCTCTTTCTCTGAGTCATATCTTTTCTACTCTTTTGCATCATATTTTCTCTTATCTTGTGAAATCTCCACATTTTTCTCTCCTTTGTTATTCTTGAGTGATAGAAAGATTGTGATTGGGGATAGATTGTGATTGAGGAAATGCTACAAGTGGTACCAGAGCAGAATTGATGGAAGGTTTGATGCAGAAGGAGCATGAGCAAGAGGAGCTTATTGAGAAGCTTCTTGGAGAATTATGCAAAGAACGAGGTGGAAAGCAACCAGAAGGTGCAACAAATTTATTTGTGGAACTAAACGATGAAGTGGATGAAGGTGCAGGAACATCTAGTGTGCCTCAAGGAAAACAAAAACACAATTATGAAGATATGGAACCACGTGGGTTTGCCCTTAACCAAGTCTTCAAGAAGTCAAATCTGAATGATTTTGATGGTGAGAAGAAGAGTGGAAAAGATCTTGAGGCATGGATTGAAGAGCTAGAGGATTTCATTGATCTTTGAAAATTTAGTGAGGAGTCCAAGGCAAAAGTTGGGATCCTGCACCTACGTGGTATCGCGAAGATATGGTGGAAGTCCTTTATGCAGACTCATATGTGTTCTGGTCTGGTTTTATGGAAGGAGTTTAGAGAACAAGCTGAAAAATGCTATTGTTCTCCATAGTACCATATGAACAAGAAGATGGAGTTAAACAATTTTGTAAAGCACAAAAGTGACAAGCACAACTTGTCTGTTGATGAGTACAAAGAGAAGTTCCTATGTCTTCACAAATATGCATTGGAGGTTAGTGGTGATGCTCTAAAGAGAAAATTTATTGAAGGGCTTCTTGAGGAACTTCGCTATCAAGTCAAGGGATCTGGATGCATTGATTTTCTTGATGTTGTTGTGATGGCCGAGAATTTTGAGAAGATGGAGAAGTTCAATTTGCAAAAGGAAAATAGAAGCAGATTCATTGTGACAGGACATAGGCCACAGAGACCTATTGCAATGAACATGAAAAATTCAAGGAAGACTCCATCTTCTAATAACCAAGGTAAGAATCCTACTCAGGTGGAAAATCAAAGGACACATCAACCAATCCATTGGCAACAAGACCCTGATTTTATTGAGAGGGCAAAAAGACTTGGTCTATGTTTTCATTGCCAGGAGCAAGGGCATCAGACATATGAGTGCCGGAATAAGGCAGTTTTTGGCTCGCACAATCGAAGGCAATAAACATCATCGAGGAAGGTACAATGATTGAGAAAGAAGATGATGGAGGTAAGTTCCCTAACTCTACTTTCCGTTGCATGGTGGCTAATTCTTTCCCAAAGGCTTCTGTAATTACGATTTTGGGTATGCTTTCTATGCATAAAATCATATTTTATATTGACTTAGTACACATCATTTTCTATATTTCTAAATGGTATAGAATTTGGGGATGCCTCTAAATATGCAAATAACTAGACATGTAGAGATGGCCAATGGATGGTTGCACTATATGAAAGGATACATTGAAAACCTCACATTCACTTTTTCTGATAGGTCTTTTTCTGGAAGTTTTCATGTGATTGAGATGAAACAGAGTGATGCAATCATAGGCATGGACTGGTTAGTTGAGAATTCTACGACCATGGATTGCGAACAAAGAACAATCAATTTAAGGCTAGATGGTGAATCTATCCACATTCTAGGTGATGCATATAATCATAAACCTATAATTTTTTCTGCTATGCAAATAATTAGAGGTTTACGTGATGTTTGTAAAACATTTGTAGTGTATGTGAATAATCTGCATGAGGAAGATAATGATGAAAGTATTCCAAATTATGTAGAAAATCTTTTGAAAGAATATGGCAATGTATTTCTAGAAGACTTGCCTAGTATACCTCCACCTAGGAGATTGACCATGTGTTGACACTCAAGGTCGAGCACAAGCATGCAAGCACATGAAGCAAGTGGACACACAAGAAGAAGGAGCATGTAGGGAGCTTCAAGAAGCACATGTCAAATTTTCAGGAGAAATCCCTATAAAAATAGTGATTCTTAACACTAAAAACCATTGTAAATACCATTTTCCATTTTTTGCAACTCCATTTTGTTCAAGCTGAGAAGTCCTTGCTCTTGAGGAGTATTAGAAGTATCGTCCTACCCATTTTCATAATTTTTAGATTCCCTTTGAGGCCCCAAATAAGCCCTGGAACCTAATTTTTAACGAGGCTGGACACTAGGTTTGGATAGGGCCAAAACCACTAAAAAACTATAAAAAGAGCTAGAGAGCTCATTTTTTAGGTTAGCTTGTAGATTTGATCTTTTGTAAGAGATTTCTTTTGTAATCGAAGATCTTCCATTGTTCCACTCTTTGCTCTTACCTTGTGCACGTGTGTGTGTGTGTATGTGTGTGCATGCTTGTGTGCTTTCACTCATGCACTTGTGCCATCACTTGCTCACTTTCTTCATACCATGCCTCATGTCTCTAGGGATGGACATTTATGAGGTGTATCTCCTCAAATTGGTACTTACCATTGTGCTAGAGTGACACCAAATTTGGTGTCATTGCCAGGAAGAGAGCTTGGAGGACGAGCATGTGATGGTAAGACTTAGAGTAGTGATGTTGGAAGGTAAAAAAATCACCATTTTCAGTTCATTTTCTGAGTTTTTCTTCTCCTTCATCATCATCATCACCACCATCTTCTTCCACCTTCGTTTTCTCAAATTTTCTTCACTTTCGACTGTACATTCACCTCACTTTTCACCTATGGCTGCGAGGAAGAAGCATAAAAGGAGTTTTGAGCTGAAACGCTGAAGAAATAGTCTTGAAATCCTCTCAAAACATCACAAACTAAGTGAAGTATCATGTGGACTGAGACCAGAACTCCGGTTGAGTGCAATATCATGGAATAGGTGAGAGTTTTTGCATCTACAGACACATAAAGAGTAACAATAAGGGCATAAGGTACAAATATCCACAAAAAAAATTTGAAATTCAGTGTTAAAAACTCAAGTATCGTGTCCAGTTGGTATCATGATACCAAAACTCTCGTGTATCGCGATACTTGTCGAGTATCGTATCGCCTCCTTGAGGTATTGTGATACCATCAAAGTATCATGTATCATCAGGTCGAGGTATCGTATCACATAGCAGAAGCAATATCGTATCACGGTTGGAGTGGTATCGTATCGTGAGCCTGGTGGTATTGTATTGTGATCACCTAGAAGGTATCGTATCTTGAGGGCAAGTGGTATCGTATCATCTGGAAGCTATCCTATCACGTAGAATTTGGTATCGTATCGTGCCTTAGATCTCTTGGTATCGTATCATGAGATAGTTCGATATCGTATCGTGACCACTTCCAGTATCGTATCGTTTGATAGAAATATCGTATCACAGAAGGTGGTATCATCCTTAGTGCTATTGTGTATCATGGAAAACAAAGATATCATATTGTGAAGATCTAGTATCATGTATCATGGTGGTATCAAGTATCGTATCATGGAATCCAAGTATCGCCAACCACAAGAATCGTATCGTCAAACCTAGTATCGTGTATCGTCTATTCTGAAGCACTCCCAGAGAGATCCTATTTCCCTGTTTAACCCCCAAAACCCTGAACTGGCATAACTTTCTCATACAAAATCTGTTTGTTGTGATTTTGGGGACTAGGAAACCAAGGAGACTCCAAAGGATTTTGAGTAATACAAAGGGAAAATTCGGACTAGTGGACAAAGCTTATGAACCTGAGATCTAGTAGACACTTAGGCAAGGATATGCAAAGCATTAGATCATCTGAGGCCAACTCAACCATACAGATAAGTCGTGGGCACAAAAACTTAGTGGTTATCCCTACACGCTAAGTTCTGAAACAAGTGACTCAGAAATGTCTTTTAACATGGAAAGACCCACACGTAGCTTAGGTACTGCCTATTTACAAACACAAGAAGGTCCCTATAAGACACAATTGGAATATATCAGGACAAACTAATTAGGTGCTCGCATCTATGAGGATGGCCTTAGGTGATCAATGGTCCAACTCAAAAATCTAGATCAACCCTTTGGACTTGAACATCCAGTGGTTAAGTTCTAAGAGGGTTCATACATTGATAAGGAAGGAACCATGTGTGTGGTCACCAACTTACTAGATAGGACAGATGAGTTTGGAAATATTATTCGTGAGAAAGATGTAGGAGACCTAGAACATGGAGACCTAGGACGAGAACCTGACTCCGAGAGGCAAGTCGATCTTGACTAGAGTGATCACTCTTGAGTGGATTCCCCAAGACAACAAAAACATAGAATTGTTCTTGAATGGAGAAATAGAGGAATCATTTTCGAGATTCAAGCTAGATCAACCTAACCCATTAGTCACCATCTATGAGTTCAAGGACCCGGAGATACCAAGCAAAGTTGTCTATCTAGATAACACATCGAAAAGAATGTTCCTAGTAACAGAGCATCATAGGCATGTATGCACTTGGCAAGGTGAACCAATTTTCCCTCCACCAAGATCTAGTGTTTCCCATGGTTCCAAGGAGGAAGATCATCCAAGGCTCATGAAACCTAGAGGGAAAGAGCCTGAGAGAGACCCGAGGTAAGTTTTGCAAACACCATGTGCAGAGAAAGATCAGGACTTGAAGGTAAAATACCGGAAAGAGAGAGACACAGAGAACACATGCATCAAAGAGATGAACATGAGTTTCCATTGCCTAGACCCTGAGAGCACGCAAGAACCCTTAGACCATCTCAAGTGGTCAAGGCAATAAAGAACTATTTTGATGGGTTTGGAGATCCTTGTGATCATGTGGCCGAGTTCAAACAAGTATTAAGAGCTGAACAAGTCAAGGATTTGTTCACCCAGTTTGAGGCATTTGTTTGACCCTCAAGGGTATTGCCTTAGCTTGGTTTCAGCCCCTGAACAGTCGCAATTACCGAAACATAGGTCAACTGCTAGAAGAATTTATTGTAGAATTTTCAAAGAGTGGTATCAGGCATAACACATCATCCTTGATCCACAGCTTCAAGCAGACACCCAAGAACCAGTGCGACTTGTAGGAAGAAGATTCAAACAGTACATAGAAAGATGCCCTGTGCCAGAATTACCCATACTGGCCAAACAAGTGGCCTTGTTTTTAGATGGCTTACTAAGCACAAAGTTAAGATCATACGTGTACTTGAAAGAGCCTAGGTCCATAGAAGAGTGTGTGCGCATGTGCATAGACATAGAAGACAGTTTGGTTGAGGAGTTAGGACTGTGCAAACTCTATAAGGATTTTGACAGTTCTACAAGTCATACCTCAAGAACCTCCACTGAGATAGATGAGATAGTTGAGCAAGTTGCCAAGAAGCTAAGAGTTCAAAATAGAAAAACACAAAGGGTCACCTCGTTGAAGTGATGTTATACTCGTGGGGGAGACCACATGGATAATGTTTTCCCGATGATGGCTCAACCCCAAGGAAACTTGAATGCTCCATACTACACAATCTAGAGAAAATACATGAACCACACGGCTCAAGATTGTCTGTGCAATAGGCAGGCTATTAAACAAACTTATCAGCAACCTTACGAGTAGGATAGGTATCAGAATCAATACCAACAGCCATATTATAGGCCCCAAGAGCAATATCAGGCACTATATAGGCCACAACCAGTCCTAGGAAACCAACCACCAGCTCCTACTAATGTAATTCCAATTAAGTATGTAGTGGCAGAGGAAAACCCTAATACAGCATTGGTGCCACTAACCCCATTGGTCTTAGAAAATGACTCTCATGTTCATAGTTTGGACTACTTCCAAGAAGACAGTCCACAAACTTATTACACAGAGTCACCAGAGCATAGTGAGGCTTATTCCTATCAATAGGAAACACCACTTATAGAACAAAATTGGGAGCCAGAATACTTGAATGTCATGTACACAAACCCCAAGCCCCAATCGAGACAAGTAAAACCACAAGTCCCTAGAGGACCATGTTTTAGATGTCAGGGTGACCATTTCATTCGTGAATGTCCCCACCCACACACTCTGGGACAAGGAAAAAGCATCACAATACAAGACTTTTGTCGTGAGTGTGGCAAAGAACATCTTCCGAGAGATTGTTCCAGGAATCCCACTAGGGCACAAGCCTTGCAACCAACAAAACCAATTGAACAATCAGAGTCAAGTGAATCAGGAGAGCTTAGTAAGAGGAAGACAAGAATCGGGAAGGATACTAGGGAGAAGGCCAACCTTAAATGGAATAAAAAGCTATATGAACTAGAAGAAAGCCTCAAAGATGAATTAGCTCAGGCTATGCTTGAGACCAATCAATTGTTCAATCAGACAATTTCTATCAAATTGGATTTGCATTTCCAAGGCTTACTAGAAAGATTAAAGCAGCTCGTACACAAGCCACACGTTTCTTTACCACCATAGGCTCAACCAGTTGTTGAAAGAGAAATCTCACCACCAACAAAAGTTTATGTTCCCGATTCCATAGATGATGGGACACCCTTTTCAATTCAACAGTACTCTCAAGAGTTCTTACAGGAAATACAAGAAGAGAAATGGGCCAAGGAGAAGGATAATCCCCCTCCTATTCCTGAATTGATGACCTTCATGATCAATTTCCCCAAGACATTCACTCTATTTATGGAGATCAAGTATTGGTAAGAAATGAAGACTTAGTGGTTCGAAGAAACACTGATGTCGTGAAGAACACTAAGGTTCAGTGTCGTCTCATCGTAGAAGAGCTAGTCAAAGTAAAACCAGAGCTATGGAAGCATGTGGCAAATTAGGTTCTAGAACTTGATTCCAATATGCCAAAAATAGGCTCCAAACAAAAAGTACCAAAGATACCCCTAGAACAAAATAGGGAACATGAGTGAAGGTGAAGAAGGTAATACTTATCTTCCAATCACCTACCAAGGTTACACAACCAAAGCTATCTTAGATTCAGGTGCTGGTGTTGTGATTGCAACCACCTCCGTGTGGAAGCAATGGGCAGACCCACATTAAGACCAACTAGAATGAAGCTTCAAATGGCTAACGGCCATGTTGAAAGACCTCTAGGGTTGCTAGAAGGGATAACTCTAACCACTTGTGGGGTAGAGTTTGAGCACACCTTTGCTATATGTGACTTTGAGAAAAATAATGACTATGAGATGATCCTAGGAAGGCCCTTCCTACGACAACTACAAATAGTACAAGATTGGGGAACCAACTCTTTGTACTTGCAGCACTTAGGGGTCATGACCAAAGTCAATCTAAAAGACTATACATTTAGGGATGTACCACCCCTATAGTGGAATCCTATCCACAAAGCAAAAGAAGATTCTATCTTTGTGCATTCTGAAAGTTCACCTGATCCATCTTGGATGCATGAAGATACTCACTTATGGATGTGCAAGGTTGCGGAGGAAGAGGAAAAATGCCTAAACGCGAAAGAAGAAGGAACTTCTCCAGGAGATAGACCAGTTAAAGACCCAGCATTTACACCAATGATCTTTCCAAATGAGGAATTTGAGCCTCATGGTTGGGCAGAAATCTTGGCCACCATGGACATTGCTGTCAATGAAGAACAATGGATACCTCATTGTGATGAGGAGGACTATGATATTTCAGTGTTCATGTGTCAACCCTTGCTAGAAGAATGTGACCCTAGTGATGTCATAGAAGAAGAAGAGAACGATGATGATCTAGAGTCCATTGTAATGGATAGTTGCTTTGATTCAGAAAAGCACTATCTAGAAGATGTAGGACTATTTACCCAAAGAGAAGAAGAACCTATCACAAGTATTAAAATGGTAAATTCAAAGGATTGAAGTGAAGGTAGTCAAAAGAAAAAGAAAAGAAAAGGATTAAAACAAGAAGAGGAGGAATCATTGTTTGAAGTACTACAGAATTTCAAGAAATATGGTTGAAGAGCAAAAAAATTTGGTACCAATGCCTAAGAGAGAGGCCATCACAGGAGAAGCATATGATAATAGAGAAAAGACTAAAAAAATTGTAGTAACCATTGAAGAGAATGAAGAGCGATATACATTCATAGGAGACTACCTAAGCACAGAAGGAGAAGTAGAGCTTGTAGCTGTATTAAGGGAATATAGGGACATGTTTGCATGGCACTATAGAGACTTGAAGGGAGTAGATTTGTCCTCATAGGACTGGTTTTGAATGGGAAAACCTACCACTCCCCAGTCCCATGTCTCAGTTCCCTTCCCGTCAGTTAACTCTATTGTGTAGGCATACTCTAACTACATAGTCTTTAAGTATAGCCTCTTGACTAGTCAGGGAACTAATAACATGATGAGTAGATCCAGTGTCAAAGAGTACCTTGGTAGGCTAATATTTTTGGTGCATTTTACCCAAGCCTACATGCTTGATATGCTTGATATTATGATCATTTGTAAGTCACATGTGTAGTCATGTGAACACCTCTTGTAAAAGAGTACATTTTATCTCTTGTAATTGTGAAAAAGAAAAAGAAAAGGATGGCTTACCTCATCTATGATGTAAAAGCAAAGTCGTGGCTCTAATTACCTAAAACCACAAATTTTTGAGTTGAGGGAATATCTCCTAACTTTGGGGATCACTTTTAGGTGGAGCCATTCGAATTCGAATTCAAAACTCCCTCCAAGAATAGCTATAAAAAGAGCAAGAAGGAAGAGGTGATTAGCAAGCCTTATACGTGACCATTTCATGTCATTTTGTAGAGATTGAAGAGCTTACTCCATAGATCTATCATTCTACTCCCATTATGCAAAGATTCATTGCCAATGTGGTTGTAATCATATGTGAATCTATACATTTATCATCATCTACTTCTCTGTTTTGTTCTCTGCTATACTCACTCAGAGCAGTAACTTCAGAAGGTCATATCTCAAGTTTTACGCAACCATTTTCAGTGTTTTAATGTGCGTTGGATAGCTCTTACTGTCTACTTTTTGCATATACATTTTCAAGGTCATTGTATTTGTAGTTTGGGAGATATCTGCATTTTACTGCTCGTTGTTCTATCTTTGCAGAGCCCCGAGAATGGTGGGCATGTTCCAGAAATTGATGAATCTTGTTCTCAGTGCTCAGTCCATCATTTGAAGTGTTTTAACTTGGCTTGAGAAGCTTGCTACCTCTATTTGCTATTCCCAAAAGGAATTTATCTAATTCCTACTACGTTGAGAGCACTGTTCATTTTTTCGAGCAGGTGTATGTCCAAAAATAGCAAGTTTTGGGAGCTAGTCATTTCGCAACTAGTTTGTCTTGACTTAAACTTTTGGGATACATGTTCCAAAGTACTTGGCTGATATTTTGGTGGATTTAGGAAGCTCAAAGGGTCTACTAATCAACTCTGAAGTCTCAGTTGGCTGGTGTGAAGCTAGTTGTAGGAGCACCTACTCATCTTTGGATTGCATCCACCATCTCTCTTCACAAATATGTCATGATTCCTCTGATGAAAATGAGCTCCTTTTTTGGGAATTGGTATCCTTTGTGTGCCACTAGCAAAAGCACAACATGTGGCACAATAGGAAACTTCTTCATGACCATCATGGCCACTATGTGAGATGATATTTGAGATGGAAAATCTCCAAAATCCTCATCTCCATCACTCCCTGCCTATGTAGGATTGATGACTATGGTTGCTACTATTTTCTTTTTCTCAGGATAGTCCTTGAAGAGGTGCTTTCATAGACATCCATAGCACAATCATTCTTTCATTGCCTTCTCTTTTTATTGAGTGGTAAGGATATAATTATTATATGCCCTCTCATCCAGAGATGCATATTCATTAGCTATGACCAAAATCAGAAAGGATATAGGTTGTATAGTCCCAATAACAAAGGATTTAGAGTTAGTGGGGATGTGGTGTTTGATGAAAATAACTCCTGGTTTGAAGATAATACAGGAAAATAAAACTTCCCTATGATTTGGAAAGTGACTTTCCAACACCAATTCAAGAAGGACCATAAATATCAGAAGATGTCAACTCAAAAGATGAAGAAAAAATTGACTTCAAAGCTTGTAAGTCCAAGGGCAAGACAAAATTCAAACAATTGGAAGACATTCCAAAGTCATCCAATCAAGCACTTAGAAGATCTCAAAGGGAGAGCAAGAAACCCATAAGGTATGGCTATGACACATCACTAGTCACCAAGCATTCTATATACATGGCTAAAGATTATATATCAGAAGAGCCTTCTTCATTTGAAGAAGCCAATAAGAAGGAAGAATGGAGAAAAGCTAAAGAAATTGAAGCACTTAAAGAGAACAACACTTGGGATTTGGTTCCCAAGAAACGAAGCATGAAGGTAATAGGATCCAGATAGATTTACAAAGTAAAGAAAAATTAGGATGGTTCAATCAACAAGTATAAAGAAAGGCTAGTGGCAAAGGGATTTTCTCAAATCCATGGAGTGGATTATGAGGAGACCTTCTCACCTATGGCTAAGATGCCAACAATCAGAGTGTTAGTAAGTATTGCTGCTTTAAAGAATTGGAACTTATATCAGTTAGATGTTAAAAATGCATTCCTTAATGGATGCATCTCTGAAGAAGTCTACATGGATCAACCATGAGGATATGAAGACAAGGACAAACTAGATTATGCATGCAAATTAAGGAAAGCAATTTATGGTTTAAAACAAGCTCCTAGAGCTTGGAACCATAGACTAGTCACATATTTACCGGACCAAAGTTTTGTTGCTAGCAAAGCAAATTCTTCTTTGTTCATAAAGAATACTAACTCAGAAGTTATTTATCTATGTGTTTATGTGGATGACATTATCATTATAGAGAATGATGTCAATGGCATCAAGCAAATCAAAGCTCAGATGATGGAAGAGTTTAAAATCAGTGACCTTGGTTTGTTAACTTTCTTGGATTAGAACTTGTATACTCAGATTATCGTGTTTTTATTACTTAGAGGAAGTACATTCATGATATGTTTGTTAAATTCAAGATTATGAATACTAAAGTTGCATGAACACCCATGGAATTGAATCACAAACTTAGTTCTCATGAGGGGAAACTACTTGAAGACATTACAAGTTATCAAAGGCTTGTTGGGAGTGTCAATTATGCAACCCTAACAAGAGTGGACATAAGCTATGGAGTAAGTACACTAAGTCAATTTATGCATACACCAAGAAAACCTCACATGGAAGCTGCTAAGAGGATCTTAAAGTATCTAAAGGGTACCATAACTGAAGGGCTATTTTATCCATTCTATTCTGACTTGAATATCTAGCTATGCTATGTTGCAAATTGGGCGGGCTCAAAAGATGATAGGAGGAGCACTTCTGGCTACTTACCTTTTGCAGGCTCAAAGCTAATTTCATGGTCATCAAAGAAAGAGCCAACTATGGCATTGTCATCAATTGAAGCAAAAGATAGAGGCTTAACAAGTGCAACACAAGAGGCTATTACTTTACACATATTTGGGATTACAGTGGCATCAGTTACTCAATGTCGAAGGAACCTAGTCTCGCGAATATATCAGCTAGTGCTAAGCTTTCATTGAGCTATGGAAGGTGCCACAAATTGAAATATCATTGATGTCCACAAAGGTGAACGTCAAAATGAAATCCGAGTTCCCACTTCTACATGCATGTAGACCCTCAACTCGGAATAACGGGTTAAGCCTTTTGCCTTCAAACAAAAAAAGTTGTGAAGATTATTCGAAATGGAAGTTTATACTCCTCTTCCACGGATGATTTATGATAAATGAAGAAAAACACAGAAGCAAAAAAGAGTAGAAAAGACTAAAAACTAGCTGTGAAATCACTTTTACTTTACTTGGGCAAATGAGGCAACTATATGCATGAGAAGAATTAGTCGCATTTCATAAATATGTATGCATACATTATATGCACTTATTTATATGAGATAATGACTAAATTGGAATGAGTGGATTAGTGAATTTGTTCTTGAAAATCTAAACCACATTTGTAATTGTCTTTTGGAATAAATTTCAAGTAAGTGTTGCATGAAATAGTTACTATTTGAAACATGGATTTGTTGTTATCATATGCCAACCATAAATAACAATCATTTCTGTTCCTTTACATTGTAAAAAAGGATTTGAGTTTTAATTTTGAGTCAAAAAGAAGTTTTGATATGGCCTTTTGTTGTTTTTTACGATTGACCCATTGAGGACCATGTATAGGTTTAGTAGGGGTGAATGTCGAAGAGATTCACTCTCCTTAACTTGATGATTGAAGCCAACAAATCTATTTGAAGCACAAAAGATCCAAGAGAGCAAAGGATGCAATACAAAATAGTGCAATTCTTGTTTCCAATCAAAAGGCTAGCAATCCTATAGTGCTGGAAATTTAGTAGGCCCATTACTAATACCACAGGTCCAAGGTTCCATAGGTCCAGCATATACAACATAGAATATAGAAATCTTCCAATATTGACAAAACATGAACATACCATACTTAACCATACAAATGATGAGAAAAAGATAGAGAAAGATTAGACATGTGTAAAGTGTTACGTAAGCCACTGCTTACTCACACTATCATATCTGCAAATCTTCGAATTACAATGTGAGAGCAAAACTCTCAACCACTCTATGTGAACAAAAATAGATGGATGAGTGAATGTACAAATGTAACAAACATATTGAGATGTATGGACAAAAATCTGAATATATATGAGATGTGTGACCTGATAGGTTGTAGAAGAGTGAATATGAGTGACAGAAAGAGGAAGGATCAGTCTAAAATTGATAATCAACAAACCCTCATCAGAACTTAGGCTATGGAAGACCCTAAGTTAGACACATGTGTGAAAAGATCACATACTTACAAAAGTAGCAAAGAATGCTAACAAGTTTGCTATAAGAAATCCCCAAACTCATATGAACATATCGTCTCTAACACCTCATCCAAAATATGCATAAAGCATATACGTACTCATTCTCTTGTACCTATGCCGAATAGGACTCCTCCTGATATGGATGTTACTGCCTCCATAAACTCCAAGTAGTACCTATGTGCATAAAGAGAATATGTACTTGAATTCTTAACATAAGATGCAAATCTTATGTTAACCTCCATCTAATGTCTTTGAAGTACACTGAAATCTTCATGTAGAAGACAATCTTCAAATACATCATGTAGATGACTGATCCACACCACCAAGCTGGTGATAGGTAAATCTTCTCCATAAGCAAGAGTGTGAGCACACTCTTCTTCTCCAAGAAGAACTCCATAGGCGCTCCTCAACATGCTCCAAGATAGCACCATGGATGCCCCATGTGCTAAGACGCACCTCCTCTAGTGAGGGACCAAGCTCCAAAGCTTGTGTTGTAATAGGTGAAGGATGCAAGACAATAAGCCAATGCTCTTCTTTTATAGTATTCATGTTCCCTTGAAAAGCACCTCCAATAAAGCACATATCGAAAAACAAATCTACGCGATCGCTGATCTTTTACTTTGAAAACGCAATCATGAATTTTGTTGCTATCTGTTGTTGTCCAATCAAAAGCATCATAAATCTTTTGTGTTTCACGCCGCTGTGGATGGAGAGATTTGAACTTGGGTGGCAGCTTTAGGAGGCACGTGTTTTATCCAAGGCGCCTTCTTGTTTTGCTTGTAGAAGGATGGGAAATTTTTTCACAAAGATCAAGGATTTGAAAGAAGAGTTGATTTGTGTTGATGAAGTTATACCAAATAGCTCACTTGTGCAGAACATTGTGAATGGTCTTCCTAACTCATATCAGAGTTTTGCTTCTACTCTTCCTTTCATGATGAAATCAAATCCAAATACCTTGTCATTTGAGGAGTTAGTCTCTGTTTTGTTGTAGGAAGACCAGTCTAGCTAGAATAGGTCTATTATGCGTGTTTCAAATCAAGCTTTGCTGGCTAGTCAGAAGGGAAAAGGTAAATGGAGCTCTTCTACTAGTAAGCAAAAATCTGCAAATGCTACACATTCGAAGAAGGAAGAGAAGATGAGAAGAAATCAAAAAAGCAGAAATTGTTTTGCAAATAATCTAAAGCAAATGATCAGTCATTAAGAGCTGTCCAAAACTGGCTGCTAAAGAGACAAAGAAGAAAGAGGTCAGAATGGTTGTTGCAGAGGCCTCTACACCAAAAACAGAGTCTGCTAATCTTGTATAAGAAGAAGAATGGGTGTTTACTACTGTTTGTAGTTTTGACCCATCTTCTCATGAGCTGTGCATGTCTGCGGTAGACTCAGATGTTTGGTACTTTGATAGTGGGGTGACCAAACATATTACCTCGCAGTGCAGTTTCTTGTTTTCACTCAAGCGTGCTCCTACAAGAAATACTATTACATGTGCCAACAACTCCTCGTATCCTGTTATGGGAGTTGGTAAGATCATTTTGAATATTGCTGATGGTAGTTCACAGTTCATGATCTGTCAAATGGCGACATCATTATTGCTTTTGGAATTTTATGTCGTGGGTTGTATAAGCTCATAGACTATGAAAGATCTGTAAATGATTTGGCATGTGCAGTACATGATTCTCAAGCTATGTCATATGCAAAGCTTTGGCATGCACGCTTTGGTCATCTGAATTTCGCTAGTTTTCTATGCCTGCAGAAATCTGAAATGGTGTCCTCTTTGCACAAACTTGAGGCACCTGGTAAACATGTATGTGAAGGTTGTATTTTGGGCAAAATGCAGCGTTCTTCCTTTCCAAAAATGGTTCAGTTCGGGCTACTTAGAAATTGCAACTTGTACATAGTCATGTTTGTGCTCCTATGCAGACACCTTCTTTTGGGAACTATCTTTACATCGTGACTTTCATCGATGATTTTTCCAGGCATGCATGGGTATATCCATTGAAGGCAAAGTCGGAACCGTTTATGTGCTGCAAACAATTTCTGGTTTTGGTTGAAAATTTGTCAGTATGTAAAATGGGCACCCTCCATTCTGATCGAGGGGGGGGTATATGTCTTCCAACTTTAATGCATTTTTGGCTGAACGTGAGATAAAACATCAGTGTACAGTGATGTATACACCTCAAGAGAATGGAGTTGTTGAATGAATGAATAGGTCACTCATTGAGATGGCAAGGTGTATGGTCAAGAGTTAGGCTTTACCACATAGTTTTTGGCTTGAGGCTATTATGTGTGCAGCACATGTACTGAACAAGTGTTCCACTAAAGCATGGCAGTCTATCACTCCATACGAGGCTTGGCATGGTCGAAAGCCATCTGTTGCTCATCTGCGTGTTTTTGGTTGTCTAGCATATACGACATTTGTTAGCCCCAAAGACATGTATGATACTTTGCTGCCTCTTTTTACAGGTGGACAGTCTAGAGCTGGTCCTAATGAGTTAACTTCTCAACCTTTGCAGGTTTCATGTGATGATGCAGGTCATTCCATTTGTGATGCAGATTTACATGATGCACTTATTGATGAGAGAGCTGATATTGAACAGGCAAAAACTATGCCAAAATGGCTGGTGCAGACCTTGTGTGAACAAATTAGATGCACCTCTATCATATCATACTCTGTCAGGCTCTCATAGTTCCTCTTTTGCATCAGATTGCTATGCTATGGCTGCCTCTAGTCTCTATGATGAGACTGAACCTATTTCATTTGATGAAGCACAAAATTTTGAACATTGCATGGTTGCAATGCAATCTGACGAAGCATAAAGCTGATGGAACAGTTGATAGGTATAAAGCTAGGCTTGTTGCAAAGGGTTATGCACACAAAAGAGGCATTAATTTTAATGAAACCTTTGCTTTTGCTTGTTGAATGACTACTGTTTGTAGCATCTGTGCACTTACAACTCATCATGGTTGGAATGTACATTAGTTGGACATTAAAAAAACATTTCTGAATGGTGACTTGCATGAAGAAGTGTATGTTTTTCAGCCCCGTGGCTTTGTGTAGAAAGGGCATGAAAATCAGGTGTGCAGGTTAAAGAAGGCATTATATGGTTTAAAGAAAGCACCACGTGCTTGGTATGAAAATATACATGCCTATCTCATTGTACATGATCTCAAAACAGGCCAAATGAAAGCATCTTATATGTTAAGCGTGCTAATGATGTGCTTCTGATCATTGTGGTGTGTATTGATGACATGCAGTTCACTAGTCCTCATGACACACATATTGCTGATTTTAAGGCTAATTTGCATGCCTCATTTGAGATATCTAATCTCGGCAATTTGCATCACTATTTGGGCATTCACTTTATGCAAGTTGATGGTGGAATAGCTTTGTGTCAAATGAAATATATTTACACATTATTGTAGCATTTTGTCCTTGAAGATTGCAAGCCTATTGCCACTCCTATGGAGACAGGTTTATGATTGAGTCTTCATGATGCTGGAGATGCATTTGATGCTGTTCTCTATCAGCAGGCTATTGGATGCTTGCTTTACTTACGCATTACTCAGCCAAATATTTAGTTTGTTGTCTCACAGATGAGCAGGTTTATGCATTGCGCAGGTGTCAAGCATTGGCAGGCAGTTAAGTGCATCTTTTGCTACTTGAGTGGTACCTGACTACTTGGATTGTTTTATCCCAAGGGGGGATCACTACCGCCAGATTTCCATGCTTTTTCTGACAGTGATTGGGCTAGTTGCTATGACACTGATGTGTCCACCAGTGGCTTTTGCTTCATTCTTGGTAGCTCATGTATATCTTGGTTGAGCAAGAAGTAGCCTACTGTGGCCACTTCCAGTTGTGAGGCTGAGTATAAGGAAGCTTTCACAATGACTATTGAGTGTCTGTGGCTCAGATGCCTTATGGCTGATTTGGGTGTTGGTCAGTCTTCTGCCACCACCATATTCACTGACAATCAGAGTGCATTGGTAGTTGCGAGGAACCCTATGTTCCATGCTCACACTAAGCACATTGAGGTGCATTATCATTATGTCAGGGAGAGGTTCTCTGCTAGGGAGATCAGCTTGGCATATGTGCCCACACAGGAGAACATTGTAGACCTTTTTACGAAGGCTCTGCCTAGGGAGAAGTTTGTAGCTTTCCGCAAAACTTTGGGCTTACTTCCTTTTGTGCATTGATTCCACATAGCTTGGCACTTCCTTATACATGAGTGCCAACTAATTGTTCACTACATCATTCCCAGGAGGATTTGTTGATATATTTAGGTAGTGATGTGTGTGAACACTCTAGGATCAACGGGGCAATTTTTTCCCTCTTAAGGAGGTTCTTTTCCCCCGGTTTGTATATATGCCTTTTGCCCTAATGGGCTACTTATCTTTGTATATTCTAGTGGTAATACATTCAGCATTGTGGGTTGTGCTCCAAGCTTCTTCTTCATTGTGTTGTTCGCATGCTTCCGTAGACGTCTAACTCCAACATAGAGCTACCGGAATTTAGTGCATATAAAGGCAAAAAAAGTGCGAAATATCATTCATACTTAAGCCCATCATCTCCCCCTATCCAAATCTAAGAAGTTGTGCATGAAAACAATCATATGAAGTCAACTTTGGATTGCAATCATGAAGCCAAGGAGAAGAGGTGAGTGTGGTAGAAGGATCCAATAGATCTCCCACACTCACTAGGTTGTCTACTCAATAGCAGTATGCAGAGCTCAAATCAAATAATTCTCTAATATTTAAGAGAGGAATCTACCAAGAAATCTTCCCATGGTGAAGGAGGATGAGCCGGTGAGTATTTGCTAGTAGCAAAGACTCCACTTTTGATAAAGCATTAGAGGAGGTGGATGGTAGCTCACACCTCAACATTCTCCTATCATCAAGTGGTTGTTCCTCCATTTTATAAGCGGACTACTCTAAATATAGAGTATTTTTTTTGCTAAAATAGTGATCTTCAACAAAATCATCCTTTCACTTTACTAGAGGAATTTTGCTCCATGCTTTATCTTTCACTTTACATTCTATATCTCACCTTTTGAGATCTTTTAACTCTCTCTCTTATACTTGTGCATGCATGCATCTTCCCATGTTGAATACCATAGCTAATAATTCACCAAAGAAAATTGCATCCCTCTGCATTCTTGTTCACTTTCGAAGAAAATATAGATGACCATTCAGCTATGCCAAAGCACCTATATTCTTGTGATCTCTTAAATGAATAAAATTGAGACTTCAAAGTAGTAGTTGATGTCCATCAACACTTCCCTCTGCAACTTCTTCATGAGATGCAGTAAATTTTGCCTATGAGGAAAGAAGAGCCTCAAAAGACTTTCTTCTTACGAGATAAACACTCGAGATGCGTGTCCTCTTCAATGTTGAACTTCACTTCCTATAGCTTCCACTATATGTTGGAAAACAATGTCCCATGGTCAAAAGTTCAAGGTATCAATATCCCATGGTCAAATAGTTCATATTGCTCAGACTATAACAGGATGTGTAACTCTGCATGATACTCCTTCTACAAGCAAAACAAGAAGGTGCCTTGGATAAAACACGTGCCTCCTAAAGCTGCCACCCAAGTTCAAATCTCTCCGTCCGTAGCGGCACGAAACACGAAAGATTTTATGATGCTTTTGATTGGACAGCAATGGACATCGACAAAATTCACAATTGCGTTTTCAAAGTAAAAGATCAGCGATCGTGTAGATTTGTTTTTTGATATGTGCTTTATTGGAGGTGCTTTTCAAGGGAACATGAATACTATAAAAGAAGAGCATTGATTTATTGTCTTGCATCCTTCACCTATTGCAGCACAAGCTTTGGAGCTTGGTCCCTCACTAGAGGAGGTGCTTCTTAGCACATGGGGCAGCCATGGTGCTATCTTGGAGCATGTTGAGGAGCGGCTATGGAGTTCTTCTTGGAGAAGAAGAGTGTGCTCACACTCTTGCTTATGGAGAAGATTTACCTATCAGCAGCTTGGTGGTGTGGATCAGCCATCTACATGATGTATTTGAAGATGTCTTCTACATGAAGATTTCGGTGTACTTCAAAGACATTGGATGGAGGTTAACATAAGATTTGCATCTTATGTTAAGAATTTAGGTACATATTCTCTTTATGCACACATGTACTACTTGGAGTTTATGGAGGCAGTAACATCCATATTAGGAGGAGTCCTATTCGGCATAGGTACAAGAGAATCAGTACGTATATGCTTTATGCATATTTGGATGAGGTGTTAGAGAAGATATGTTGATATGAGTTTGAGGATTTCTGACAGCAAACTTGTTAGAATTCTTTGCTACTTTTGTAAGTATGTGATCTTTTCACACACATGTCTAGCTTAGGGTCTTCCATAGCCTAAGTTCATATGAGGGTTTGTTGATTATCAGTTTAAGACTGATCCTTCCTCTTTCTGTCACTCATATTCACTCTTCTACAACCTATCAGGTCACACATCTCATATATATTCAGATTTTTGTCCATACATTTGAATAAGTTTGTTACATTTGTACATTTACTCATCCATCTATTTCTGTTCACGTAGATTGGTTGAGAGTTTTGCTCTCACATTGTAATTCGAACATTTGTATATATGATAGTGTGAGCAATCAGTGGCTTACGTCACACTTTACACATGTTGTCTAATCTTTCTCTATCTTTGTCTCATCATTTGTATGGTTAAGTGTGGTATGTTCATGTTTTGTCAATATTGGAAGATTGCTAGATTCTATGTTGTATATGCTGGACCTATGAACCTTGGACTTGTGGTATTAGTAATGGGCCTACTAAATTTCCAACATTTGGTATTAGAGCTTTAGGGTTTTGATATCAGAACATTTGAGGCTCTCAGATTCCCAGGTTTCTAGACTTCCAGGTTTACAACATATGATTTAAGAGCATCTTCTAACATTTGACATTTGACATACACACTTAATCTAGATGAGTAGAGATTTGAGAATTAGACAATCCAGTCACATGTTTATTCATCAGTGTGGAGTATGAAGTTGATTATCTCTTAGCAGCCAAATACTTTTGGACAAGTATGAAAATACTTTAGAGAAGTATTATTTGAAGACGAAGACTTGATGAAGAGAAGGCTACTTCAAATTCAAGGAGGAATAGTAAGAAGATGAAGGAATCAGATCAACATCAAATCACAAGTATCAGTTTCTACTATCATATTTGAAGGATTCAAGGAATGCTTTTATACACTTTCATTCTTTGGAAGTTAAAGGCTACATCAAAACAGGTATCTAGAGGTTTTTCTAGAGAGTTTTGAGAGATCTCTTTCATGGAAAGAAAGCTCATCTATGAAGACAAATGTGGAGAGCATTGGTTTTGTTTTCAGCCAATCTTGTAAGTTGGTTGGAAGGTTTTTATCTAGATACAAAATGTGATCTAGGTATCTAGAGAGGTAACTCTAGAAAGGTAATTCAGTATTCAGGCAACTCAAGGTAAAGGTTGGTGAATTCAGTCATATCAGTCATTTGAAGTAGAATTTTGATTCAAGGATATGAGGAGATGATAAAACATGATTCTATATTAATTTCCATTTGTATACTATGTTTGTGTTGTCACTTACTCTTAGCACTAGAGGAAGAGAAAGAGTTCATTTGAAGAAGTTAAGAGTGCTTGCTACTTCAAGATGAAGAGAACAAATGGTATGGAAGAGAAGTTTGAAGATGTTGACATCATCATCAGGTGGAAGAAAGATGCAGAAGAAGAAAGTCCAATATTTCCAAAAGAAAAGTAAGACTTCCTTTTATCTTATATCTTCCATATACTTTTCCTACTTTTATCCTCTACACCCAAGGACAAGTCTACAAGACATTGTTGCAGAGCAAAGAGAGCACAAGACAGAGAAAAATAAGGGCCTCAAAATTTTTCCGATTTGGACACCTTATTTTTGTATTATAACCATTCTTGTAATATATTTTCCAATGTAAATGCACTAGAGGAGTCCTCTAGATGCATCCCCATAGAAGATTAGAAGCTTACCCATGTAAATTAGTAGGAAATTAGCCTTTTAGTGAATAAAGTGCCGGTCTCTTGTGTGAAATGACCATTTTTAGGGCACAAGTATATAAGTCAATTTGTGACTCTTTGTAAAGATTTTTTGCCATTGTGAGAATCAAGAGCACAGAAATTCGAATTTGTGTCTTCTCCTCTCGTATCTTCTTCTTTGTGAGCTTGTATGCTTGTGTATTGCTTGGAAAGAGTGTAGGGAAGTGTTGTCTATCCATGAAGGTGTTTGTTTACTGTTGTTAAGGTGTGTGCGAAGTGTAGGAAGTGCTGAAGTATAGGAAGGTCTTTCCCACGACTCAGTATTTTGCTTATAACTTGAAGTAGAAGCGTCAGAATTGAGTGAAAATACTGCCATTGGATGCATCTTCTTGAGAGCTTCGAAACACATATGAAGAGAAAAGCTCAATTTACTGTTGGATGTTGTTCCAAGTATCGTGACACCATGACTGACAGTTGAAGCTTGTTTAGATTAGTCTTTGCCTTGTTTGCACTCTTTGAGTAACTCATTTGCATTGATCCTCATTTGAATGCATGTCTTCATACACTCGGCTAGGTTTTGATACTCATCGGATTGATAATCAAAGCGTGAATCCCCACTATATGCACTTGAGGGGGATTGAGGTATAGTCTCTTTCTCCACAAGTCCCTGAGTTGGTTCTTAGGTACACACGTTTTTTGGCGCCGTTGTCGGGGAGTGTCGAATCAAACCAAGGCATTCGTGTTATGGTAAGTAGCTTTTTGCATTGAAGCGAGAGGAGGAGTGGTGAATTTCTCTTCTTTGGTAAGTCACTTTTATCCACACTTACTACTGCTCACTCTTGAAGTGTGTGTAGTGAGTTATTAGTCTAGGAAAGTGAGTGGAGTGAGTAGAGTAGGAGGAGTAAGGGAGTAGGTTAAGTAATTAGAGTAGCTTTCAGTCCTTGTCTTGTTGTTCTTTTTTTTAGTGAGTAGAAAATTCAAAAGTATAAAAGCTAAAAAATGCCATTCTGCAAGTCACTTGTCTTTTAAACAAGTATCGTGAGAGGTGCTGTCGAGTATCGTGGGCTAGATCCGAGCTTGTGGAGCTACACAGAGCTAGTGAGAGTTGTTAAAGGGTTGAGAGAGAGTAACCGAGGTGAGCACACTCATCATTCACTCATTCTTGCCACCTAAATTCAGCATTTAAGAAAAAAATGATATGTGTGAAGTATCGTGTTGATCATACAAGGGTAGAAAAGAAGAAAATTTCTAATTCAGGCTAAAAGGGGAGAGTAGATGCACTCTAGGCACATGTGTATGAAATTAAAATCCAAAAAAATACTTGCAAAAAGTTAAAAAGTGCCAAGTATCGTGTTCTTCCGCGGTCGAGTATCGCGATACCTGACAAGTATCGTGGTCTCCTTTGGTCGAGTATCGCGATATTGCACAAATATCGTGTATCATGATTGCCTGATCACGATACTTCACAAGTATCGGGTATCGAGTATCGCGTTTGCACAAATATCGTGTATCGTGATTGCCTGATCGCGATACTTCACAAGTATCATGTATCGAGTATCGCGTTTGCTCAAGTATCGAGTATCGCGTTTGCTCAAGTATCGAGTATCGCGTTTGCTCAAGTATCGTGTATCGACTTCTTCAACTATCGTGTATCGTGTTTGATCGATCGTGATACCTCACAGAGATCATGTATCGTGTTTGCTCAAGTATCGTGTATCGACTTCTTCAACTATCGTGTATCCTGTTTGACCGATCGCGATACCTCACAGAGATCGTGTATCGTGTTTGCTCAAGTATCGTGTATCGACTTCTTCAACTATCGTGTATCGTGTTTGACCGATCGTGATACCTCACAGAGATCGTGTATCGTGTTTGCTCAAGTATAGTGTATCGACTTCTTCAACTATCGTGTATTGTGTTTGACCGATCGCGATACCTCACAGAGATCGTGTATCGTGTTTGTTCAAGTGTCGTGTATCGTGTCTACTGAGTATCGAGTATCGCCTTTATCCAAGTGTCGAGTATCGTCTCCCTTGAAGTATTGTGTATCGTCTCGGGTAGATATCGTGTATCGTCTGAGTCAAAGGTCGAGTATCGTGAACTTTTTTGGAGGTCAAGTATCGAGACTTGAGATTTCATGGTCAGTCCTTTTCCAGCCAAATTTTTCCAGGATTCTAACCTTGAGTGAAGAACTCTAGAAGTTGGGGGCTGGCAAGGTTAAATAGAACTTTAAAGTGGATGAACCTAAGATCTGGGAGAACCCTAGGAAGCCAAAGAAGTGTAATCTCTTCTGTAGGAAGTGTAGCCGAACCAAGTAGCCGTTCACAGTATTTTAAAACCTCTAGTGAGGGAGAAGAAGAAATTCCCATGGCTTCAGAGGATATGCAAAACATTGTACCAATGATTGGCATGATGTCAATTATTGAGGGAGAATATCGGACATCTTTAGAATATGTGACCACCAATCAACATGAGATACCCATATACCTAGATGGACTAAACCGATCAGTGGCCAGACTGAAGAAAGCTTCAGATGCTTACATAGTGCCTAGGCCACCAGTCAAGTATTCAGGAGGATTTTATATGGACAAAAGGGATATCCAGTATGTTGTTACAGAACATCCGGAAAATATCAATGAACTTGGGGAAGAAAACACTGCTCCAAACCTTAATGAAGAAGGAAATGAAGAGCAAGTGACCACACCTAGAGGGAGATCTACTGTTGTTAGGGTTTGGAGAGGAGACCTGGTTCCCCAAGATGACTCATTAATGGATGTGTACTTGATCAATGGAATGGAGAATCTCCTTAGAGCCCACTCTTCAATATGGGAAGCAGCCCCTAATCCAGTTACTATCTATGAGTTACAAGATCCTGACTTTCCCACAATTATCACATATTTGGACAAAAATCAGAGAAGGTATTGGCCCTTAACAGAGTTGGAGAGAGCCGGGTTGAAATATCAGAACATTCCAGTGTTTCCCCCGAGGGATCAAGCCACTACTTCACGAAATCCACAGGGAACCTCTCAGAATAATTCGTGTCAACAGTCAGGACAAACACAACAAACACAAATCCTAGTTAGACCACATGTGCAGTTTGCTATGCCTGCAAATAACCCTAACTATCGGCCTCATCCACCTGTTGACCCATGGATTGGAATTCCTGCCCCAGTTAGACCACCTGTAGCAAGAGGACCTGGTATACCCATTGGAAGACCTGTTTTTCCTGTGATGCCTAGACCGCCTGAAGGAGGAAGAAGATTAAGGCCAATTCAAGTGGCCAAATGCATGAGAAATCATTATGATGGCTCTAGTGAACCTTACAATCATATAGCTGAATTTAAGCAAGTAATCAGAGCCGAACAAGTAGAAGATTTTTTGATCCAATATGAATCTTTTGGTCTAACTCTGATAGACACGGCTTTAGCTTGGTTCCAGCCACTAGATCCTAATAATTTTCAAAATATGGAACAAGTCTATCAAGAAATGATTGAAGAATTCACTAAATCTGGAATAAAAAATAATTCTTCCTCATTGATCCATAGCTTTAAGCAAGGTCCTATAGAATTAGTGAGATTGGCAACAAGAAGATTCAAGCAGTATGTGGATAGGTGCCCAGTGGAAGAGAGACCCACCCAAAACAAAATGGTGTCATTATTTTTGGAAGGATTATTGAATGGATCATTAAGATCTCTGGTGTATGTGAAGAGAGTTCAAACCTTGCAAGAATGCATGAAAGAATGTATTGACCTAGAGGACAATCTAGCGGAGGATCTGATAAATACCTCAAGGTAGTATGAAGAGTGAAGATTCAGCAAGTAGCACATCGAACCCTAAGAACAATGTTGAGGAAATAGCCGACCTATCAGCAAAGAAGCTGAACGTCCAAGGACAGAGGAACTACCCCAACAACCCAATGAGAGTGCCCATGCTTAGAAGATGTATGCATTGTGGAGGAGATCATCCATCTCATTTGTGCACTAGGGGAGTAATCCCACCACCTGCTTATGCTTACAATAGACCACCCGTTCCAGGCCCTCTACAATATTGCAGCATAGAACAAAAATACACATATCACAGCACAGAAAATTGTCCTTACAATAGGCAAGGAAGACCAACACAACCTATTATGAGACCTTACAGATACCCTCAGAGAGATCTAGGAGGAGAAGCCTTCAGATATCCCACATATCAGCAGCAGGCACCTGTACCACGACCATATGCTTATCAAGGTTACAATCAACCACAACCGGTGCTAGGACAACAACCACCCCACCCTCAGAATGTTGTCCCAATGAAAATAGCTCAACCTGAAGAAAACTTAGAGAGAGCAATAGTCCCAGCCACACCATTGACTAGTAATGAACCATATGACTCATCTTATGACCATAGTCAAGGAAACTATCCCAGTTATGAGAGCTCTATGATAGAATATGGACAAATGTACGAACCATATGCCTATGGCATGGAAGTGCCAGATAGCTCCTACGGATACGAGCAGGACTATGTGTCATTGATGTACACAGCCCCTAGGGCATCCATACCCCCCCGACCTATGAACACTCCACCTGTACCTAGAGGACCATGTTATAGATGCGGAGGTGATCATTATATCAAAGAATGTACACTACCAAACCCACCACCACAGCGAGTCTGGGAAGGCTACTGTAGTGATTGTGGTAAGGAACACCTTTTCAGAGATTGCCCCAAGAATCCCAACAAAGTTAACTCTAACGTGCAGATTAACGTGATAGAAGTGATAGAATCATCAGGAAGTGATAAGGAGTACACTATACCATTGAAAGCAATAACTAGAGCCAAATCTAGAGAGACACTAGAAAAAACTGAGGAAAATAATCAAAGCTACAGAGAGGTGAACATACCCACACCTCAGATAGTTGAAGACTCGGAAGAGCCTGAGAAAAGTGTTGTAAGCAAACGGACACAAAGATGGAAGAACCGTAGAGATAGGATAAAGGAAAAGAAGTTACTACAGAAGAAGGAAAATGAGAAGAGCGAACAAAATCCAAAAGAGGAACAGAAATTTGAAGAAGAAAATAAAAATGGAAAGTATAAAAAAGAAGAGGTAGGATCAGTTTTAGCAGATCCCATGCCTGAAGAATTAGCCATGTGGATTCAGGCATACAAAGCACGAATAAGAGCAGGACCTACCATCGAACAACATGAAAGAGAATATCCAAGAGGTGACCTAGAGAAAGAAAGGTTGGAGATATGCAAAAAATTAATCGAAGTGGCTCAGCAGACCTTAGAAAAGCCTGTTCTTCAATTACCCAACTCACGAATTCCTGAAAAAGAATTCCAAGAGTGTGTCATTGCTAATGATCAAGAGAAACCCGAAGCAGGTAAGACACCTAATGGAAATTACTGTGAGGATAAAAGGGATGGATCCATTGTTCCTGAAGTAGAAGGGGAATGGCCTAAAGACTTGTGGGCAAGAGTCTAAGAAGACCGATGGAAAAAAGTGGAAGGAATAGAACCACCCTTTGAGGAGCTAGAAGCAGAAGGTGAAATTGAAGACTCCATACCTGAACTGAATTCAGAAGAAGTAATACCAATTGATCCAAGTAACGAAGAAAATGATAGTGTAAAGGTTTTGCCAAATTACACAGGAGAGTACGAACATAATTCAGAATTATACCGCATTCCCTCAGTGAGAAAAAAAGAATTGAACCCATCTGTCCAAACATCGGATATCATACAACACCTTAGAAAGGTAAAAATCCCTTGTACCCTGACGTTAGAAGAACTGTTGAAGGTCAAACCACATTTGAAAGAGAAACTGACCAGCCAATTGGAGATCAAGGCGGAAGAGAAGGAGATGTCTGATGAAGTAAACACAGTAAAAATCCGAGTGGATAAGGTTGGAGATTTTAGTGAGGGAGATGAAGGAAACACGTGCCTTCCAATTACCTATAGAGGTTACACTACTAAAGCCATCTTAGATTCTGGAGCTGGAGTAGGAATTGCTACTAGAGAAATCTGGGAGAAATGGGGAAAACCAGCTTTAAGACCAACACGCATGAAGATACAAATGGCAGATGGACACACTGAACGACCCTTGGGGATATTGGAAGGAGTAGTTTTCACCACTTGTGGAGTTGAATTCGAGCACATCTTAGCAATTTGTCAATTTGAAAGGCCTAGCAATTATGAAATGATACTTGGAAGACCTTTCATGAGACAACTAAAGGTAGTGCAAGATCAGGGAAAAGACGCAGTATACTTACAGACCGAAGGAACCACCACAAGAATAAATCTCCACACATACACATATCAAGATGTTCCCCCCTTACAATGGAATCAGATTCATAAGGAGGAAGATAATCAGTCGATTCATAGTATAGGTTCAAGTGACCAATCGTGGATGAATGAAGACACTCATCTATGGATATGCCAAACTACGAAAAAGGAAGAAGATAGGAGGAAAGGATGGCAGCAAAAGCAAGGAGTTGCTAGATCAGTACAAGATCCAGCCTATATGCCTCAAATATTCTTAGATCAAGAATTTGAACCTTATGGTTGGATGGAGATTTTAGCTACCCTCGATGTATGTGTAAACGAAGAAGTAATAACCATGAATGAATGCAATGATGAAAAAGGATATGACGTGAGTCTATATGTGGTAGTCCTTCAGGAGGTTGAAGAAGGAGAAGTCATAGAAAAGGAATGGAAGGAAAACTATGAGAGCATTGAAATGGAGCAAGAACAAATAGTATCATAGCTAATGAAATAAATCAAGAACCAACACAAAAAGAGGAGCTTGGATTAGAAAACACAAAAAATGATGAAGAAAACAAGCCTCAAGACCAATTTGAAGAGAGAAGAATTTCTATTCAAATGCCAAAACGAGAAGCACAACCAAGAATAGCGTATGACAACAAAGAACAGACCAAGAAAATAGTAGTAACCTTAGAGGAAGGAGAAGAACAATGTACTTTTATAGGACAGGATGTCTCAATGGAGGAAGAACAAGAGTTAATAAAACTCATAAGGGAATATCGGGATGTCTTTGCCTAGACTTATAAGGACTTGAAAGGAGTAGATCCATCTATATGTGCTCATAGAATTCCTATGGCATCTGAAGCTAAACCTTACAAACAAAGACCATACACATACAATGATGTTTACTCAGCGAAGATTAAAGAAGAGATAGATAAGTTGTTAGAAGCTGGGTTCATATATGAGATCGAACACACGGAATGGGTATCACCTTTGGTGGTTGTACCGAAAAAGAATGGGAAGTTAACGGTATGCATTAATCTGAAAAAAGTGAATGCCACCACCATAAGAGACAGTTACCCGTTGCCCATCACGGATCATCTTTTGGAAAGAGTGGCAGGGAAGGAAGTGTATAGTTTTCTGGACGGCTTTTCAGGCTATAATCAGGTAGCCATTGCTCCTGAGGACCAGCATAAAACAACCTTTGCAACTGAATGGGGAGTATACGCCTTTAGGGTTATGCCTTTCGGCCTAACGAATGCCCCAGCCACTTTCCAAAGATTGATGTGCCATGTATTCAAAGAGTTCCTGAGAAAGAGTATGGAGGTATACATGGATGATTTATGTACTTATTCAGCTATACGATCAGAGCATATCCCTGAACTAGAAAAGATCTTTGCCAAATGTCGACAATATAGAGTATGCCTCAACCCAAAAAAATGTGTCTTCATGGTTCGACAAGGAAAGATATTAGGACATATTGTCTCTAAAAATGGAATTTCAACTGATGAAGACAAAATCAAATAGAGGCACACACTTTGTGAATGAAGTTATTGTTGGAGCAAGTCTATGACAAGCCTAAGTATTGGCTTGAGTCTCACAAAGTCTTAGAAGAAGCTTTAAAAAGAAGACTATGTAAAGTTCACTTGTGAACTACCTCTTGTGATTTTTTGAAGAGTTTACTTAATGTAAAAGTAAGAGAATCTTAAGTGGTTGAATCCACATGATCAAAAAGGGAAAGAGGAGCCACGAATTCGTGATTTGTGGTAGGTAGAGAATCAAATCAATCACTGATTGATTGGAGAGTGATTGAGGAAAGTTAGCCTCCCAAACTCAACTATAAATAGATGGCAGCTTTAGTCCTGGTTAGAGAGACCTATGTGAAGACCTCCAAGAGCTGAGCTTTATGCCATATCAAGGTGTGATTCCAAGGCACACACATGTATCAGTAAGTCCATTGTATTGTACAAGCAATATACTTTCATTTTCATGATCATTTGGGTTCATATTTCCATGTTCTTGTGAAGTGTACTACTCACTCCCATTACTCTCAGTTTTCTCAGTCAGATTGCAGAGTTGGTTTCTCTGAGCTTGGTGCATCATTTTCTGTAATTTAACTTGTCTACTATATGCTCACAAATTTCCATGTCATTTGAATGTTGCAATCTTCAGTTATGTTCATTTAAAGTCAACAGGGTCTGTTCATCTTCACTTCTCTGTCAGGTACCCGACTTTTTCACTCAACTTGTCATAGCCATTTCTTAGTGGTTACTTATCCACATTCTGTGATTTAAAGCTTGTTGGATTTAGCTTACTGTCTAGTATAACCATACAAATTTTCATAATCATTGCATTCCTACATTTTGAGTTATGTTCATTTTTCGGCTCACTGGTCTCGAACTGTAGCAGCCCGTGATCGGGATGATGTCACCACTTGTTAAAACTCATTCTCAATGTGTGGTTTATTATTTTTGATTAGATTACTCTTGAAAGTTAGCTCTTTAAGCTACCTAGACTTCCCCAAGAGGAATTAAGCTAATTGCTGCTGTGATCAGAGAGTTATGTAAAACACTGGACAGGTGTATGAACCAAGAATAGCAAGTTTTCACCTCTGAGCTAACTCCAACTTATCTATTTTGATCTATCTTTTTGAGAGTGATCTTCCAAGGTACATAGGGTGTCTAATACATCCATTGGCAAGCTAAAAGGGCCCACCATTTACTCCTGGAGTTCATTTGGCTGGTGTAGATCAAGGATTTTGCAACAGCTCTTCATCTTCAAGCACATACCTATCCATCTCTTCACAGTGGTATCAGAGCAAGGTTGGACAACATGGCAGATGGATTTCCTTCATCAATTGACAAATTGGACAGAGGTAACTACTCAGCTTGGTCATTAAGAATGGAAGCTTATCTCCAAGGTACAAGTTTATATGGTTATGTGGCTGGAGATGAAATTATGCCAAGTTTCAGGAACAAAAGTCAACCAACACAAGAAGAGCAAGAAAGATTGAGCACATGGTGCTCCAAGGATGCACTTGCAAGGTCTTATCTCCTCAACTCTATCTCAGATTTTTTGTTGCCTCACATTAGAAGTTGTAAGACATCTCAGGAAGTGTGGGATGCACTTGAAGCTTTCTTCTCTTCAAGTACTAAAGCTAGGAAGCATCAACTATGGCTGGATTTCACAACTCTCAAGAAGGCTCCCAAACAAAATGTGACTGATTTTGTCACAAAGCTCAAGGACATAGCAGATCAGTTGGGAAGCATTGGAGAGGTAATAGATGAAGAGCAAATTGTAAGGCAGGTCATCAATGGCTTGAAGGCAGATGACAAGTGGGAAGCATTCACCACAGCTATGGATTTGTACATGGACATGCATGTACCTGATTTCAATACACTCATTGGACAACTACTTACTCAAGAGGCAAAGCTTATAAAAAATGGAGAAAGCTCTAAAGGTAATCAATCTTCAGCTTTATACACTGATAAAAGCAAGTCCAAAGATAACAAAGGAAAGGCAAAGAAAGTGGATGATGAAGCAGGTACATATCAAGCTAACTATGCAGGTAGAGGAAGACATGGCAGAGGTAGAGGAAGAGGAGGTAGACAAGGTAGGGGGAGATCCCAAGACTCCAACTCATGTTCTATTTGTGGATTAACTAATCATACAACTGAAAATTGCTTTAGGAATTCCAGGAATCAAAGAGGAAGAGGATACAATAGAGGAAGTTATGGCTACTCAAGAGGAAGGTTCAACAATTATCATGGCAGCTACAACAACTACAATCATTCAAACTATCAAGGAGGCTACAAAGGAAGGAGAGACTACAATAACTACAGAGAAGACTCAAAAAAAGAGGATTCATTATTGATCATGAACATGGCTATGCCACAAGGTAAATCTGATGAGCATGTTTTCTACATAGATTCAGGTTGTTCAAATCATGTGGCAGGAAATGTGGCACTCCTATCAGATTTAGAAGATCCAAGGAATAAGCATGAGGTACAAACAAGAGATGATACAAAACATCCTGTGGAGAAAATAGGCAATGTCAAAGCACCTGATGGAAACATCAACCTACTCAGTAAGGTACTCTATGTCCCTACCATTACAAAGAATTTGATAAGTGTTGGGTAGATTGTAGAGAAAGGGTTGCAAGTCAGGTTCACAAAGGCAGGAGCATTTGTTGAAGATCCAAGTCAAGGATTCATAAAAATTGCAAAAGGTGAAAAGACAGGTAGATTGTTCACATTTGAATTACAGGACACTAGAAACATTGCTCTCTTTAATTATGGTAGTCAGACACTCACAGAATTGGAAGTATGGCACAAAAGGTTAGCACATATTGGTGAAAGGTCATTAAAGCAAATTTGCAGGGACCAAAGTGTACTTGGACTCCCTAATTTGTCAAAACAACATATGATTTATAAGTGTAGTGCATGTCAATTTGGAAAGTCTCACAGGTTACCATTCATGAAGAAAGGTTATATGCATGAAGATCTCTTGGAGTTGGTTCATACAGATGTATGGGGACCTAGCAAGGAAGCTTCAATATCTGGATCAAGGTACTATGTCTCCTTTATTGATGATTGCAGCAGATGGACTATCCTATTCTTTATGAAACACAAAGATGAAGTTTTTTCATGTTTCAAAAGATATTTGGCTCTTGTGGAGAATCAAACAGGTAAATCACTAAAAAGGTTAAGATCAGATGGAGGGGGAGAATACTTCTCCCATGAGTTTGATTCTTTTCTTCAAGAAAGAGGAATCAAAAGAGAGGTAACTACAAGGTACACTCCTAAGCAAAATGGAGTGGCAGAAAGGAGGAATAGGACAATTGTTGAAGCTGCAAGGTCTATGTTAAATGAAAAGCATTTACCTAATTACTTATGGGCTGAGGCTGTTTCTACAGCCACTTACTTGATTAACAGGTTGCCTTCAAAATCCCTTGATGGGATGACTCCATATGAGGCTTGGAATGGAAGAAGACCAAGCTTAGATCATTGTAAAATTTTTGGATGTATTGCTTTTGCTCATGTTCCTTCACAGGTTAGAGGCAAGATGGATCCAAAGGTAGAAAGGTGTGTATTTATTGGATATGACAACAATCAAAAGGGCTACAGGTTATACAACCCTACCAACAAAGGATTCTTGGTAAGCAGAGATGTAGTTTTTGATGAGAACAATTCATGGTATGAAGATTCATGCAGGAAGGTCAATTTACCATATGATCTTGAAGAAGATTTCCAAAGCTTGGTAGAGAACAACCAAAGATTGAAGAACAAGACACCTCAGAGGATGATGAAGAATCTCATATGGAAAAGATCAAAGCATGGAAGTCTAAAGGTAAAGCAAAATTGCAGGAACTTGGACATGAGGCAGAATCATCACATCATGGCGTAAGAAGATCTATGAGGGAAAAGAAAAAACCAGAAAGGTATGGGTTTGACACCTCATTAGTAACTAAACATTCTATCTACATAGCACAGGACATAAACCAAGAGGAGCCATCATCATTTGAAGCACCTCATTAGTAACTAAACATTCTATCTACATAGCACAGGACATAAACCAAGAGGAGCCATCATCATTTGAAGAGGCCAAAGTAAAAACAAAATGGAAGCATGCAATGAAGGAAGAGATTGAAGCACTTGAGGAAAACAACACTTGGGATTTGGTGCCCAAGACTTCATCCATGAAGGTAATAGGCTCAAGATGGGTCTATAAACTCAAGAAGAATTCTGATGGTTCCATTAACAGGTATAAGGCAAGGCTTGTAGCAAAAGGCTTTGCACAAACTCAGGGAATTGATTATGAGGAGACTTTCTCTCCTGTGGCAAAGATGCCTACTATTAGGGTTTTGCTTAGTATTGCCTCTTCCAAGAATTGGAAGATACTTCAACTAGATGTAAAGAATGCATTCTTGAATGGTTGGATAACAGAAGAGGTATATATGGCACAACCACCTGGTTTTGAGAATCAAGTTTATCCTGATTATGTGTGTAAACTTAACAAAGCATTGTATGGTCTCAAGCAAGCTCCAAGAGCTTGGAATTTCAGACTTGTTTCATTCTTGTAGGACAAAGGCTTTCAACCAAGCAAGGCAGATCCTTCACTCTTTATTAAAAAGAGTAATTCTGAGGTCATCTACTTATGTGTATATGTAGATGATATTATATTGACAGGAAATGATGCAGATGGTATGAAGAAGATCAAAGATCAGATGAGAGAAGAGTTCAAGATAAGTGATTTGGGTTCACTTACCTACTTCCTAGGTTTGGAAGTTGTCTACAAAGATCATGGTTTGTTTCTCACTCAAAGAAAGTACATTAAGGACATGTTGGCAAAATTCAAGATGCAAGATTGTAAGATTGCAGGTACTCCAATGGAGGTCAATCACAAATTGAGCTCACATGAAGGTGAACTCATAGAGGACATCACATCATATCAAAGTCTAGTGGGTAGTCTCAACTATGCCACATTGACAAGAGTAGATATATGTTACAGTGTGAGTGTGCTAAGTCAATTTATGCACACACCAAGGAAACCACATATGGATGCTGCCAAAAGGATTCTCAAGTATCTCAAAGGAACCATAAATGAAGGACTTTATTATCCTTATGTATCTGATTTAGGTTTGAAGCTATTTTCTGATGCAGATTGGGGTGGCTCCAAGGAAGATAGAAGGAGCACTTCAGGTTATCTTACCTTTGCAGGTTCAAAGCTTATTTCATGGTAATCCAAGAAGCAACCCACAGTTGCTCTCTCTTCTACTGAAGCTGAATATAGAGGTCTTGCCATAGCTACTCAAGAAGCTATGTGGATGAAGACATTATTCAAAGATCTTGGATTGGAGTTTGGAACTCCAACTATTTTTGGTGACAATATGAGTTCTATTCATTTGGCTGCTAATCCTATTTTTCATGCAAGGACTAAAAATATTGAAGTTCATTATCACTATGTACGAGAGAAGGTTCTAAGCAAAGAGATTCAAATATCATATGTGTCCACTCATCAACAATGTGCAGATATTCTAACCAAAGCATTGGATGGTACAAAGCTTTGCAAATTCAAGGCTATGATTGGTTTGCAGGTAATCTTGGAAGATTGAAGACCTCAAGCATACTTGGCTTGAGGGGGAGCTGTTGGAGCAAGTCTATGACAAGCCTAAGTATTGGCTTGAGTCTCACAAAGTCTTACAAGAAGCTTTAAAAAGAAGACTATGTAAAGTTCACTTGTGAACTACCTCTTGTAATTTTTTGAAGAGTTTACTTAATGTAAAAGTAAGAGAATCTTAAGTGGTTGAGTCCACATGATCAAAAAGGGAAAGAGGAGCCATGAATTTGTGATTTGTGGTAGGTAGAGAATCAAATCAATCACTGATTGATTGGAGATTGATTGAGGGAAGTTAGCCTCCCAAACTCAACTATAAATAGATGGCAGCTTTAGTCGTGGTTAGAGAGACCTATGTGAAGACCTCCAAGAGCTGAGATTTATGCCATATCAAGGTGTGATTACAAGGCACACATATGTATCAATAAGTCCATTGTATTTTACAAGCAATATAATTTCATTTTCATGATCATTTGGGCTCATATTTCCATGTTCTTGTGAAGTGTACTACTCACTGCCATTACTCTCAGTTTTCTCAGTCAGATTGCAGAGATGGTTTCTCTGAGCTTGGTGCATCATTTTCCGTAATTCAACTTGGTAAAGTTAGCTCTATACGTCTACTATATGCTCACAAATTTTCATGTCATTTGGATGTTGCAATCTTCAGCTATGTGCATTTAAAGTCAACAGGGTCTGTTCATCTTCACTTCTCTGTCAGGTACCCGACTTTTTCACTCATCTTGTCAGAGCCATTTCGCAGTGGTTACTTATCCAAATTCAGTGATTAAAGCTTGTTGGATTCAGCTTACTGTCTAGTATAACCATACAAATTTTCATAATCATTGAATTCCTACATTTTGAGTTATGTTCATTTTTCTGCTCACTGGTCTCAAACTATAGCAGCCCGTGAAAATCGGGATGATGTCATCACTTGTTAAAACTCATTCTCAGTGTGTGGTTTATTATTTTTTATGAGATTACTCTTGAAAGTTAGCTCTTTAAGCTACCTAGACTTCCCCAAGAGGAATTAAGCTACTTGCTGCTGTGCTCAAAGAATTATGTAAAACACTGGACAGGTGTATGAACCAAGAATAGCAAGTTGTCACCTCTGAGCTAACTCCAACTTATCTATTTTGATCTATCTTTTTGAGAGTGATCTTCCAAGGTACATAGGGTGTCTAATACATCCATTGGCAAGCTAAAATGGCCCACCATATACTCCTGGAGTTCATTTGGCTGGTGTAGATCAAGGATTTTGCAACACCTCTTCATCTTCAAGCACATACCTATCCACCTCTTCACAGTTATAGAAGCCTTACTGAATGAATTCTTGGTAATTCATAAGAAATCACCCCCTTATCACCCACAAGCCAATGGACAAGCCGAAAGTTCAAATAAAATCTTGTGCACAGTTCTCACTAAAATTGTGAACAATGGTAGATCTGATTGGGATAAACAATTACATCACGCTTTATGGGCATTCCGAGTAGCTTACAAGACTGCCATAGGCACTACTCCTTTTAACTTATTGTATGGACAAAATGCTATTTTGCCAATTGATTTCTTAATACCCACTCTCAGAGTAGCAACAACTTATGAGTGGAATGGACATGAGCTCTCAGCTCAATTGGATCAAATAGAGAAGTTACATGAAACTAGGTTACAAGCTATAGCAGGGATTTATGCTGCTAAAAGGCAATAGAAGGCATATTTTGATGCCCATATTAAAGATAAAAATTTGAAGGAAGGAGATTTAGTTTTGTTATATACTCCGAAACAACACGCTAAGAAGTTGTAGAAGAGAGGATATGGCCCGTTGATTATCAATTGTATATCTACGAGTGGAGCCATCAGTCTAGCAACCCTAGATGGAGAAGTACTACCAAACTATATCAGTGGGTGTCGAGTGAAAAAATATCTAGAACCATTGACTGAAGAAACAATGTCACGATTAATCAAGGGTAAGAATAGATGCATCGAGGAGGAAAGGATACAAGAAGAAGCGAGACAGGAAGCACTAGAACGAATCAAGAAACAAAAAGAGTGGATGAGAGAGAGAGATGAGAGATATCGCATAGGAGAAGAACTCATCCCAATGGCTAATTTTAGAGCCACTGAAAACCTAGGGCAACAAAGGAAGCAACCATATTTGAATTTGGGAGCCGGAAAAAAGGAATACCACTTAGTGGATACTCTCATCGACACAGGAGCCGCCATAAGTTGTATCAAACTTTCATTGACTCAAAAACTCAAGGAGGAATTACGTCCATCAAAGGCACAGTTGATAAGAATAGGGGGAACAATTACTCAATGTATGGGTGAAGTAACCTTACCTCTACATATTGGAAACAACACTATGGAACAGAAGCTCTTAGTATGTCATGATCAAGACTTACTCGAAGACATAGTGTTAGGTCAAGATTGGATATACGAATATGAGGTGACCATCCAATTGGCCTTAGGATACATCTCAACCAAGATAGGACATCGTGAAGTATTCAGCATGCTAGACGAACGACCAATCAAAGCCGAAAGTATAGAGCCAAAAACTCACTCAAATGAACAAAGTGATGCATGTATGTTCACTAGCACTATGGAAACCCCTTCATCAAGTACTTCATGTGAGGACACACCGAATCCTGCTTGCATACCACCTTCTAATCTAGCAAGTCACAAGAGTGTCATTCTATCTGAAAACAGCCTTAGCGAAGAACCATGCACAAGAGAGACTAGTTCTCCGAATAATCCCAAGTCTGCACCTATTAGAATATACCCCATTCCTTACACTCGACAAGCTTAAATAAGGAAGGACCAAATGGATGCATATCTTCAACAGAAGAACTACTTGCTACAGCAGAAGAACCCACAGAACCAATATGAAAATCGCTATGGTATAATCACTTCCACAAAGAATTGCTAAAGTATGGATTCCGAAGAAGGTGATAGCGCCCAGTCGGACTGCACACAAATATGGATTCCCAAGTCATGTACTCAAAGGACAATCATCAAAAAGGATGAACCAATGAACAAGGAAAATCAGTATGATCTAAAGGCAAAGCGACAGAAGCTAAACTGCTACAGGATAGAGTTGGAGTCTACATACAATTCACATGTCATTCCAAGATTCAAAAAACAGACAAAGCAGAAGCAACAAATGAGAAGCATCACATTCACCACGAAGGTTGGGAACACGATTTCTCTCAACAGAATAAAGCAAATTTGGATGCCGAAAGACAAGACAAGCTGTATACATCTACCAAATAATTTGAGTTGCACGCATTTGGAGTTACCAGAATCCAAAGTATGCATAATAGGGCCACATTACAAGGCCAAGCATTCGGCATGCTATTCTTCTATTTCAGGATAGTGAAGCACATTTTCCTCTTGGGAAATAGGAGAGCACTTGTACATAATTTAAAAGAAAATTACTAAAAAAATTAATAACCGCTTCGGCTATGACCTAACTTTTCTGTTTTTCTTTCAGACAAAAACATAAAAATACCTAAAAGTATGAAAAATCCCAGGTATTACCTTTCTCACACCCATGGGGAAGGGATGACACTATTCACTCGGAGCAATGTCAATCTTATGAAGGACAAATGAAGGAGGATTTCTGATAATATCTGGCCACTAATTCATACTCTATATTGAGTGCAGATGGCTTCTACTAACTCCGAAGAGACGCAAGTGGAAGAGGTCCAGCTTCTTCCCTTGGAATCCATAACAAAAGCAAGAGGCCATTGGTTTCTGGATGACCAACTGGTGTCGGACCTCATTTTCATGGCTACCATCAAGATTATGGACAGGAATTACTGCTTCCCTATTATGTCCCAAGACTTTAAGAACATCATACAAGGATTACCGTGCATGACGGATGTCTGGACACAAGCAGGAATAGATGCATTTCTCAGACTACCTATTTATCTGCCAGATTTCCAGAGGTGTACGCAAGTTATGAATACACTCCAGCTTGCATCAAATAAGATATCAGATCCTGAAGCAAGAGTACTGGACAAAGTGGGTACATGGAAAACAATTCAATTCACTCATGAATTGATCAACAAAGCTTTTTGATGGAATCAAGAAGGGCTCACTAATGTCAAGGAGGAATGTCATGATCTAAAAAAGAGATCCTTTTTGGACATCAATAGAACTGATATTGAAGAGGCTGTTCGCTTAGTGCACCAGCACTTTTGTTTTCCAAGCATGGACAGATATACAAAACCTCAAAAGATCGTGGTGCAACTGCTTTCACATGCTATGAGGCAAGTCGATAATAAAGTAAATATGACTCCATATGTTCAAGAACGTCTATTTGAAGCCAAGAAGAAGTGGGGTTAGAAAAAGTTTCTCAATGGCAATTCAACTTTGACCTTACTTATCTATGAGGCACTTGATATGAAAAACTGCTTGCATGAGATGCCAACCTCAGAAGGTCTAGCCAAATACACCAAGTCAGCTATGGTTCCAAAGAAAAAGAAAACAGTCATTGCTGTTGAAGAAGTAGGAACGAGTTCAAGGACACCTATGAAAGGAACTAAACATTTAAGAGAGGAAGAAGCTCAGGAGACACCCACATCAAAGAGGACACACATCTTACCAAAGATTCCTGGAGATCAACAACCAATTACAAAAAGAGACCTCTCTGCTGCCCTAGAAGAAACACATCAGTATATGCGGGGGTAGATAAATTTGAATATTCAAGGTCACCATTACAGATAGGCAAGCCAGGAAAAGAAACAGAAGGATAAAGCAACTCATCAAGTACCTTCTAGATACAAAGAAATAGGATTGGAGGAATCAAGCTCTAATGAAGAATCAAGCTATGAGAAAGACACCCTGGATACAGATATGCAAACAGAAACACACAATGAAGATTGGATAGAGATCAATCAAGTTGAAGTCACGCCAGACAACGAACAGAAACAAGCAAAGAACATAGAAGAACCAAATGAACCAGAGCACGTCATTCAATTGAATGATACGTCAAAGATCAGTATCAAGGAAGCTCCAATAACTAATAAAGAGGTCGTGCCACCTATCAAACAAGAAATTCAAACTCCAATAGACCAAGAATCAGGCCGGCAACCAAGTAAGGAGCCCGTTGTGATTGAGGTACCGGATGATACACCTCAAGGCAAGATGGACCACATGGAGGCTGAGCCAAGGATACAACTCCACATTAGGCAGCCCCATGACACTACACTACACGTGGCACAAGGGAAAGATGTGACAACCGGAGCAGAACCTAGTATTCCTACCACATGGTTAAATGTGGATGTCACTCAATTAAAACCTGTTGTCAAACAAATGATCCAAACGGCCATGGATACACAACAACAGATGATGGATACAGATGCAAACTAGGACAAAGCCATGAGGGAAAAGAATCAGTTCCAAATTATGAGTGAACAACTATCTGCACAATTAATCCAGGCACAAAAAGAGATTGCTGTCAAAGGAACGGAGTTACTCGAGGTAAAAACACAATGTGACACATTGATGACCCAACATCGTCAACTCCAGGCACAACTAATGGACTTACAAAGAGTACATGAAGCCAGCGAAGCCGACAAAGAGGGAATGAAAGCTAGAAGCAACTTGCTCGAAATACAATTAAAAGTGTATATGGAGGAAAATGACAATTTACGAAATAGAAACAAAGAATTAATGAAGTCATTGCTATATGATCAACCCATCGAAAAACAAGAAACAAAAGATATTGATCAGAAAGAGTTAAGAGATCAGATTGCAAAATATGCAGATATGCTGAAACAAGAGCAAACATTAAGAGAAGAATGGACTCTAAAGTATGCGTCAGAAACAACGGAGCTTAGGAAACAATTGAACACGGCTAACGCCAGACTGGCAGCAAGCTACAGTGAAAACATGGATCATGTAGCAGAAATTGGCAATGAACTGCTTGCAGCAAAAGAAGCACTCAGAGCAGCCATGCAAGAAAATAAAGAGAAGACTGAACGTATAGCACAATTTGAGACCCAAGCAAAAGAGAAAGCACTAATCCGGACACCAGTAGAGCCGACAAAATAAAATCCTACTGATGAGGTAGAGGTACGTCCTCTATCTCCCCCGATTTATAATTCTCCAATAAAAGAGCAGATGGTGGAACCACATGATGATCATCCAATGCCATATACTGCAGAAATAAGTCAGAAGGAACGGGCACTATTGGTGTCCCGATTGACAGAAAATTTTGAAAATGAGGTCATCAAAGTCATGAAGGAAGCAAAGATCAAGGGTAGAGACTTAGATACGATTATGAAGCCTTTCAACATTCCCTACGGACTGATGAAAGAGAAAACAAGACAATATATAAAGAAGATCACACAGAAAAGTCCAGACGAGCAGCTAAACTTCAAACATGACACATTTGCTTACACTCAAGAAGAATTTGAAGCTGCACAACCTGTTTGGAGAAGGAAATTTTTGGAGAAACATCCTACTGTTAGTATATGATCAATGTCTACCCCTCATGATTGTATGCACATTTTGTAAGGCCCCCTTTATGAGGAGAAGCCAAGCGTGCATTACCCAATTGATGGGAATCCCAACTTGAATGTTGGATGAAGGTCATATTGGACCATGTAAGATATTATAAGGAAAGGGAGTTACCAGGGTCCCCAATTGTGGGGTCCGGGGCAGCGGTGAGCAGCCCCGGCTGGGGGGTCCAAGGGGGCCAGCGGGCCCCCTGGCTGGGGGGTCCCAGGGGGCCAGCGGGCCCCCTGGTGGGGGTCCGGGGGCAGCGCCCCCGGCGCGACGGTAAAGGGAATATTCCATGGAATATTCCCTGTCGGAGTCAGAAAACATTTATATTTGTTAGGTCGGTTCAACCAGTCTAAGCCGTGTATGGCAATTACGCGGGCGGTGGCCGCCCACGCTCTGCCGCCCATGTATTGCCGTCCATGGCAGGCCACCCATGATCCTATATATATACATGACTTCTGCACTACCTAAGACACCGAGTTGAGCCAGCATACCTCTACCTTGTATCTCCCTATCTAGAGTTGTCTAGATCACCATTTAAGCTCTACCTTGAGAGCGCACGGGTGGACAACGCCATCATCTTTGTACTTGCTGCTAGTAGAAAATAGTTGAGATTCTCCTATATCTGTTATCTTCTCTGCTATTGCTCCTGTGTTATATTGCGTAACTATTGTCTTACATGGTATCAGAGCTGTAAGGTTCGAATAGCTTGAGAAGTATCATTATTTTAGCCTACTAGCAGACTAGAATATCAGTAGATTATTCGAGTGATTACATGATGGCTTCATCGTCGAACACTAGTCTTGGTGCTTCTGCTAATGTTAATGCTGCACCTATTCGAATTCGTCCACCTGCATTCACTGAAGGGAAGCTGGATGGAACCAACTATACACTTTGGAAGTTCAAAATTTCTGCAATTTTGGACTCCTATGAATTACTTGACACTGTCATGGGACCGATGGGATTGGATCCAGAGCCTATACCAGTTGAAGATCCAGCAAATTCAAGATTGATGATTCAGCCAGATCCAGATCTTCTACGAGCTTGGAAGAGGCGGAATGCTGATGCATTATGTGCGATTGTCACTAGTGTAAGTGATTCTGTGCTTACTTTAGTTCAACATACTACTAAAGCACATGAGGCTTGGGGCATATTGGCTTGACAATATGAGACCAAGAACCACACTAGGATACAGAATTTAGAAAATCAGCTGGCAAATGAAAAGCATTCTGATTCTGAAAAGGCTGAAGATTTTATCAAACGGATAAAGCATCTTCAAGATCAATTGGCTGCAGTTGGTGTTGTTATAACACCAGAAGAGCTGGCTCGAAGATCTGTACGTGTTCTTCCAGCAAAGTATGATGGATTAGTAACAGCCCTTAACACTCAGGTAAGGCCAACTCCTCTTACATTTGAAGAGTTTTGTGCGATGCTTTTAGAAGAAGAGATGCGGCTGAAGAATCGGCAAAGTACAACTGATGCTGCATTCTCAGCAAATGCAAAAGGTAAAGGCTCTTCTGAGGGATCAAAGAAGAAGCCAAAGAAGAAAAAGTTCACAGGAAGTTGCTTCTATTGTGAAAAGAAAGGCCATGCCATCAAGGATTGCAGAAAGAAGCAAGCTGATGAACGGAATGGGACTGTAAAATCATCATGGAAGAACAAAGAGTCTGCAAACAACACAGAGCTGGAACTTTGGGTAGCTATTGAAGAGGTATGTTCATCTGCTCAAGCTCGTGTTGATGAGCCATGGATTTTAGATAGTGGAGCTTCTCGCCATATGACCAGTAAAAAGGATTGGTATAGTTCCCTAGTGCCTCTGCGGGAATCCATCAATGTAGTGGTGGGAAATGACTCCAAGTGTCCAGCCGAAGGAACTGGAACCATCTCTTTTATCACTTCTCCAGGTGTTGAGAAAAAGTTATCCGATGTTCTCTACGTACCTACACTCAAAAGAAATTTGTTGTCAGTTTCTGCAATAACAGATCGTGGACTTGAAGTTCACTTCAATAAGAGTGGTGCAGAAATCATGGATTCATCAGGTAATGTTGTAGGTAAAGGGATACGACGGGATAACTTGTATGAGTTAAGTGCTTTAACTGCTACAGAAGATAAAGATGTAAGCAGGTTATGGCACCAAAGATTTGGGCATCTCGGATTTGCAGTTTTGAAGGAGATGCAAGGAACAGGGATGGTTGCTCATTTGCCTGCATTTTCAGATTTGCAGGAACCTTGTGAAGCTTGTATGATGGGCAAGCAAGAACGAAAGGCATTTCCAAGAGAGACCAGCAATCGATCTCAAGCTCCTCTAGAGTTGGTACATGCTGATCTCTGCGGTAAAATGTCTACACCTGCTTTAGGAGGATCTTTCTACTTTTTGCTGTTAGTCGACGATTATAGTAGAAAGATGTGGGTTTATTTCATTCGAGAGAAGGCTGATGCTTTTGAAAAATTTAAAACGTGGCATAAGTATGTAGAAAATGAATCAGGAAGGAAACTGAAGAAATTTAGAACAGATAGAGGAGGTGAATTCTTGTCAACAGAATTCAACAATTACTGTAAGGATCATGGTGTGAAAAGGCAACTTACCACAGCTCATACACCTCAACAAAATGGCGTTGTTGAGCGCAGGAACAGGACAGTAGTTGAAATGGCTCGTTGTATGTTGAAGGCTCAAGACATGCCTGATTCATTCTGGGCAGAAGCAGTCAATACAGCAGTGTACATCCTCAATCGAAGCTACACAAAAGCACTGAAGGGGATGACTCCTCAAGAAGCATATTCTGGTAAAAAGCCTTCAGTTTTGCATTTCAGAATTTTTGGTTGTTTCTGTTATGCACATATTCCTGATTCAACAAGATCAAAGTTGGATTCAAAAAGCAAAAAGTGTGTCTTCCTAGGATATAGTGAAGAGTCTAAAGCATACAGGTTATGGGATCCTGAGGCAAGGAAGATTTTTGTCAGCCGAGATGTGGTGTTTGATGAACGACCACACTTAGTAGAAGATAAAGGTAAATCTACTATCTCATCAAACGGAGAAATATCTCACCTTGTGCCTATCAAAAGACAGGTTAAAGTTGAGGAGGAGGAAACATCTGATGGAGAAATTTCCTCAATAAAAAGCCAACCAGTTGTAGCTGCACAGCGTAAGCCACTACCAAAGTGGGCACAACAGCTCTTTGATGATCACAATCCACATGTAGATGTACCAGAATCATCATCGGATGGATTACGAAGATCAAAGAGAATAGAGGAGCAAAGAAGAGCCTCAGAACACATTGTTAACATGGCTCTAATGGCAGATATCATGGGTTCGATAAAGGAACCTACCACCATTGAAGAAGCCATTGATGATCCAGATTGGAGAGCGGCAATGCAGTCTGAGTATGATAGTATACTCAAAAATGATACATGGGATCTAGTCGACTTGCCGCCAAAGAAGAAGGTAATAGGTACTAAATGGATTTGGAAAGCTAAGTATAAAGCTGATGGAACATTAGAAAAGTATAAGGCACGATTAGTTGCACAGGGTTTTTCACAGATTGAAGGATTTGATGTTCAAGAAACTTTTGCACCAACAGCACGCATGACAACTATTCGGACGGTACTTGCAGTAGCTGCACAAAAGTCTTGGCCTATTTTCCAGATGGATGTCAAATCTGCATTTTTGAATGGTCACCTCAAGGAGGAGGTATATGTATCTCAACCACCAGGTTTTGAGGTGCCCAATTCAGAAAATAAAGTTTGCAGGTTGAAGAAAGCTTTGTATGGACTTAAGCAAGCTCCACGGGCTTGGTACCAACGAATAGATCATTTTTTCAAAAATATGGGTTTTGAAAGAAGTACTTCTGATGCTAACTTGTATGTAACGAAAAGGGATAGCAAGCTAGTTGTTGTCATTGTATATGTAGATGATTTGATCATTACAGGAGATCATCAAGAACTCATCAATCAAACTCGAATCAGCTTGGGAACTGAGTTTGAAATGACAGACTTAGGTCTACTCCATTTTTGTCTGGGAATTGAAGTATGGCAAAGGAAGGATGGCATTTTCATCTCACAACAAAAATATTCCAAAGAAATTCTCAAGGCATTTGGAATGATGGACTGCAAACCAACTAGCACACCTATGGAGGTAAATCATAAGCTATCTATGGATGATAACATGCCTGATGTAGATGCTAAGAAGTATAGGAAGCTCGTTGGAAGTCTTATTTTTCTGTGCAACACTAGACCAGACATTTGCTATGCTGTTGGAGTGTTAAGCAGGTTTTCCAACAAACCTAAGGAGAGTCACTGGAATGCTGGAATGCGAATTCTAAGGTACATTGCAGGAACCTTGGATTTTGGTATTTTGTATACCACAGGTGATACACTCCAAGGATATTGTGATTCAGATTGGGCTGGAGATTGTGATTCTAGAAAATCAGTTTCTGGATATTGTTTCTCACTTGGTTCAGGAATATTTTCTTGGGTAAGTAGGAAGCAACCAACTCTCGCACTCTCCTCCACTGAAGCAGAGTACAAAGCAGCTTGTTTTGCTTCTTGTGAGGCAGTCTGGTTAAGGAGAATTCTTGCAGATCTAGGCTTTCCATCAAATATGCCAACTGTACTCAAGTGTGATAATCAAAGTTGTATGGCTATTGCAAAGAACCCAGTATTTCATGCTCGCACCAAGCACATAGAAGTACAGTACCATTACATTCGTGAGCTAATTGAAGATGAAATTTTGGAGCTAGAATATTGCCCAACAGAGGCAAATTGTGCTGACATATTCACTAAAGCACTTGGAAGAGAGCAGCTCAACAAGCATCTTCAACAGATGGGCATAGGACCGAGACCTACTTGACTTATCATCGGTAAACATTGAGGGGGGGTGTTAGTATATGATCAATGTCTACCCCTCATGATTGTATGCACATTTTGTAAGGCCCCCTTTATGAGGAGAAGCCAAGCGTGCATTACCCAATTGATGGGAATCCCAACTTGAATGTTGGATGAAGGTCATATTGGACCATGTAAGATATTATAAGGAAAGGGAGTTACCAGGGTCCCCAATTGTGGGGTCCGGGGTAGCGGTGAGCAGCACCGGCTGGGGGGTCCAAGGGGCCAGCGGGCCCCCTGGCTGGGGGGTCCGGGGGCAGCGCCCCCGGCGCGACGGTAAAGGGAATATTCCATGGAATATTCCCTGTCGGAGTCAGAAAACATTTATATTTGTTAGGTCGGTTCAACCAGTCTAAGCCGTGTATGGCAATTACGCGGGCGGTGGCCGCCCACGCTCTGCCGCCCATGTATTGCCGTCCATGGCAGGCCACCCATGATCCTATATATATACATGACTTCTGCACTACCTAAGACACCGAGTTGAGCCAGCATACCTCTACCTTGTATCTCCCTATCTAGAGTTGTCTAGATCACCATTTAAGCTCTACCTTGAGAGCGCACGGGTGGACAACGCCATCATCTTTGTACTTGCTGCTAGTAGAAAATAGTTGAGATTCTCCTATATCTGTTATCTTCTCTGCTATTGCTCCTGTGTTATATTGCGTAACTATTGTCTTACACCTACATTATGGGTGCACTGGCAAGCGGCACCATATTTATTACAGGTAAATCCATCTTTTTGTCCAACACCTCGTCGAAGAGAAACCAGAGAATTTTTGGATATGCAAAAGACCGGTGTAATCAATAAACAGTGGTTAAACTATCCACTACTTCCAATTCCACCGCATAACTATCTACCAAGGGAGGATTATATGGTAAAGACCATTGAATTTTGGTTGCACAGTTATGCAACAATACCATATTTAACTATCAAAATGACAAATAAAATACGTAGTATGATACTCACGGTATTGAAGGTCTTCAAACACGCGGCATATACGTTTTTGAATTTCATTGGCATTAATCAAGGAACAGACATCCTTATTTTTGACTTGTCTGTTATGCCTAGCCGCCCTACCATAATGGATTATTATTCAAGACTCATGTTTTTGCCAAGTACATATATGCAGACCTTCGAAGAAGCCTTCTTCACAGGATTTTTTGAAATCGATTCAGAAATCTTTTTAAAGATGTCATCCAACTTGAATGCCAGATTAGTGGCATATGAACTGAGCTTCTTTGCCGATCACAGACAACCACCTAATGATGGCGTAAAAGCTGAACAGTGGAAACAGCTAATGATACGTGAAGCCAATTTGCTTAATGAAACAGAGCAAAAAGTGTATAGAACATACTCCCGTCGACTCTCAAAGCCTGTCGAGGATGACAGAGTTCAAGAGGGGGCAGTGTTGAGGGAGAATCAAGAAAAAAGAAGAAAAGAAGAAGACAACGAACGAAGCTTCACTGAAAAGATCATACCTGAAGATACAACTCTGCAAGAAGCCCCGCAGGTCCCGGCCAGGAAAGTATCCATGAAGATGTGCAAGAAGATAATTGGCAGGTACTAATCCTTCCGCTGATAGCATGCAGTGAAAAGAAAGTAAACAGGCTCAAAACAATACCACAGGGTCACATGTGTGCAACCAGGATAAATCAGAGGACCACAAGCAAGACAAAGGTCACTGGTGGTGTGTGTGGCAACCCAATTGAATACAGCAACCCAGATATGTGATATACAGAATACCAAGGGGCAAAACAGAAGCAAAGGACATACCTCGGATAAGATAACCAATTGTCTGACAGTCCTTGTTGCTGCTTCGACCATTGGGTGCGTGTATTTAGGCCTCTTAAACAAATTGAAGACAAGAAGTAAAGCCTCTCAAGGGACGACAAAGACAAAGAGGGGGAGAGTATTGAAGAGCAAAGAGAGCACAAGGCAGAGAAAAAGAAGGGCCTCAAAATTTTTCCGATTTGGACACCTTATTTTTGTATTATAATCATTCTTGTAATCTATTTTCGATGTAAATGCACTAGAGGAGTCCTCTAGATGCATCCCCACAGAAGATTAGAAGCTTACCCATGTAAATTAGTAGGAGATTAGCCTTTTACTGAATAAAGTGCCAGTCTCTTGTGTGAAAGGACCATTTTTAGGGCACAAGTATATAAGTCAATTTGTGACTCTTTGTAAAGACTTTTTGACATTGTGAGAATCATGAGCACAGAAATTCGAATTTGTGTCTTCTCCTCTTTGTATCTTTTTCTTTGTGAGCTTCTATGCTTGTGTATTGCTTGGAAAGAGTGTAGGGAAGTGTTGTCTATCCATGAAAGTGTTTGTTTACTTTTGTTAAGGTGTGTGCGAAGTGTAGGAAGTGCTGAAGTGTAGGAAGGTCTTTCCCGTGACTCAGTATTTTGCTCATAACTTGCAATAGAAGCGTCAAAATGAGTGAAAATAGCGCCATTGGATGCGTCTTCTTGAAAGCTTCGAAATGCATATGCTATTTGCTATATTTGGAGTTCGGAGCTGAGAGAAAAGCTCAATTTACTGTTGGCTACTGTTCCAAGTATCGTGACACCATGACTGACAGTTGAAGCTTGTTTGGATTAGTCTTTGCCTTGTTTGCACTCTTTGAGTAACTCATTTGCATTGATCGTCATTTGAATGCATGTCTTCATACACTCAGCTAGGTTTTGGTACTCATCGGATTGATAATTAAAGCGTGAATCCCCACTATATGCACTTGAGGGGGATTGAGGTATAGTCTCTTTCTCCACAAGTCCCTGAGTTGGTTCTTAGGTACACAAACATCTTGTGTGAAGAAGATAGTTTAAAGAAGAAGCAATTTCTTGTTTTGCATTATACTTGGTCATTATTTAGTAGGTTTTGACAAAGAATTGCATTGAGAGAAAGAAAAAGCAGCAGATTTTTGATTTAGTAGGTTTTGACAAAGAATTCCATTGAGAGAAAGAAAAAGCAGCAGATTTTGAAGACATATTTTGACTCATATGTATGAGTTATATATAAGTTGAAGACTTTGAGCAGGCAGCTATATATTCCCTCAAAGAATTCTTGGAGTGTCAATTCAGAGCTACTTGGTATATGATAAGTTGCAAAGAAGTATATTTCTTCTTTATCTAACTCTTGAGGTAAAAGAGTTTTTTGTAGCAGATGTTGAAGACTTGGGTTGAGGTTTTGTGTTTGGAAAGGTTACCTCATATTCAGTATTTTCATAAAACTTCAAAAAATTCAGATTTGTTGATGTACAAGTGAATGGAGAATCTACTTTCTGTGTTTGTCTAGTTTTTTGGATACATGCTTGTATTCAAAAAGGTGTTCCATCGAATCCTATCACTTGATTGAGAAGTGCAGTTAGCCAAAAGAAAGTCAAGCAGGTACTATCACATTTCACTCAGGAAGAATATGAAAAGATGAAGTATCAACTTGCAGCTTTTGGAGTTCTCAAGGTGAGAAGTTTGTCCACTTATGTTTCAAGTAGGAGTTGCAGATTCTTGGAAAGGATTTGGTTGAAGAAAAGCTTCTACAACTTTATGTGAGAAGCATGGACACTTGGAGACATTCAGGTAGCAAATCAAACATTGAGTCATGAAGGTTTGATGAAAGTAGATTCTATTCACGTTCTTAGTATTGGAGGAGGTAAGTCAAAGATTCAGATTCTATCAGATTAGAGTCGCAGAGGAATAGAAAAATACTGTTATGTTGCAGAAGGTTATGAATCCTAAATTGCTTTCAACAAGGTTTTTATGATAGATTAGCTAACCTTATTCTAGATTTCGGAAAGATGAGGAATGATAGGGAAAGCTATTGGCATGTGTACAGTGCTAATAAAAGGAAACTGAAGATCAAATTTATTGAAAGAAGGAAGACGTTCCAAATTTCATAAAGTCTGATATATTTGAAGAATTCTAGATACTAGTGTTAAGTCATCCAGGGGGTGGTGAAACATGAAGACTTATTTTCAGCCATATGTGAAAGAATGCAGAATCATACCTATAAATATTCCAGGTATTCCTATATTTCCTTTGTCAGTTTCTCTTTATGTTCCAGCTTTGAAAGAAGAAGGAAGAAGGAGAATGTCTAGAGAAAGTTCTTGTTAGGGTGTTCCTGCTCAAGAGAAGGTTCCAGAGGTTTTCGGAGGTAAGCAACGCGAGCCTCATTCCTAGCCTAGTACAATGTGGTAAGTGTGTCCCAAGCATCCGTAGCTATTCTACAAGAGTGAATGTGAAGAATAATGGCACGTTCGATAGACAAACCTATCAATGCATATGCCTGAGCATCTCTGCCATCCCAATGAATTTGCTCTGCAGTAGATGCAACAAAAATAGCAACACGAACACGAATCTACATAATATCATCATCTTCGACACCATCTCCATTAGCTCTAGCACTTGTATTTGCAGTAGCTATATTCACAGGTGTAACAGGATGCCTTTCAACACCTTCCACAATATTCCATAGTCCTTTTGCAACCAATACATGATGCATCATTATGTACCTAAGTATCGGCTTAAGGACTTGTGGAGAAAGAGACTATACCTCAAAAGTGCATATAGTGGGGGCTCACGCTTTAATTATCAATCCAATAAGTATCAAGACCTAGCCGAGTGTATGAAGACATGCATTCAAATAATGGTCAATGCAAATGAAGTTTCACAAAGTACAAATAAGTATAAATCCATCACAATCAAGTTTTCAAGGTCAGCTATGGTGTTGCGACACTTGGAACAGTAGTCAACAGTAAATCAAGCTCTTCTCTCACCTCCCAACTCCGAATATAGCAAATAGGGGTTCATTTTGAAGCTCTCAAGAACACGCATCCAATGGTGGTCTTTTCACTCGATTCTGACGCTTCTACTTCAAGTTATGAGCACAATAATGAGTCACGGGATTGATCTTCCTATACTTCAGCACTCCCTACACTTCACACACACCTTACCAATAGAAAACAAGCACTTCCATGGATAGACAATACTTCTAAGCACTCTTTCCAAGCATCACACATGCATGCAAGCTCACAAGGAAGAAGATACAGAGAGAAAAAGACACAAATTCGAAATTCTGTGCTCTTGATTCTCACAATGGCAAAAAGTCTCTACAAAGAGTCATAAAATGACTTATATACATGTGCCTTAAAAGTGGTCCTTTCACACAAGAGACTGACACTTTATTAACTAAAAGATTAATTTCCTACTAATTTACAAAGGTAAGGATACAAATCTCTATGGGTATGCATCTAGAGGACTCCTCTAGTGCATTTACATCTGAAAATCTATTACAAAACTTAGCAGCCAGTTTTGGACAGTTCTTTATGATATGATCATTCCCTTTACAGTACTTGCAAAACAATTTCTGCTTTTCTAATTTCTTCTCATCTTTATCTTCCTTCTTTGAATGTGCAGCATTTACAGATTTCTGCTTACTAGTTGAAGAGCTCCATTTTCCTTTGCCCTTCTGACTAACCAAGAAAGCTTGATTTGCAACATGCATAATGGACCTCTTCTACCTGGACTGATCTTCCTGCAATAGAATAGAGACTAACTCCTCAAATGACAAGGCATTTGGATTGCCTTTCATCACTAACCAAAGAGTAGAAGCAAACCTCTGATATGAATCAGGAAGACCATTCAGAATGGTCTGCACAAGTGAGCTATCTGGTATAACCTCATCAGTAGAAATCAATTGTTCCTTCAAGTCTTTGATCTTTGTTAGAAAATTGCCCATAGAATCACCTTCATTCATGTGCTCACTCTCCAACTGTTTTCGGAGGTAAGCAACATGAGCCTCATTCCTAACTTGGTACAATGTGGTAAGTGTATCCCAAGCATCCTCAACTGTTCTGTGAGAGCGAATGTGAGGAATAATGGCACGTTTGACAGACAAAGCTATCAATGCATGTGCTTGGGCATCTCTACCATCCCAACAAATTTTCTCTATAGTAGGTGCAGCAGAAACCGCAGCACGAACATGAATATGCACAGTATCATCATCTTCAACACGTTCTGCCTCAGCTTCTGTACCTGTAGTTGTAACACTTACAGGTGTCATAGGATGTTTTTCAACACCCTACACAATGTTCCAGAGTCCTTTTGCAACCAATACATGTCGCATCATATAAGCCCATAACATTCAACATAGAATCCATGCTAGGCATCAACTTTTTGCCAAAAGTTGATGCCAAGCATCAACATTTAGTAGAGAATCGACGCCATGCATCGACTTCTTGCCAAAATTCAATGCCACGCATCAACTATCCCAACACATACTCCACTAGGTCCACAAGTAGTGATATATGCTCACTGTTCTGAACTTTTCACCAGTATAGAGACTTAAAATGAAATTTTGCAAACTTGTAGCAGACTATGAAAGCCACCCAACAAGCTGTAAATCATCTCAAATGGATATTCCAGCTGGGAGAACCACCCTCTGCAAAACAAGCTACCTGTTTGCAACACTCTCTACCTATGTGTAGAGATATACCTTCACAAAGTTGGCAATTTCTCACAACTCACGCATCCAAATAACTTGAAACTTTGGAAAAGTTCAGGGCACAATATGAGAGACCAAATGAAGCTTGAAATAAATGAAAATGAGTATAATGAGAGGGCAAACAATGCTCTGCAATCTGGTACAATCAGATTTGGAAAAGCCTAACTACACCTCTAGATAGAGTGGAGCAAAGACATGCGAAAATGAGCCAAGCAAGCAAGGGGGATGCTTGCTGGAGTTTATGACTTCACGAAACTAAGTGGGAAACTCGTGGAATGCATACAAATCAAGAAACAAAGGTGGGATGATGCTTATATAGAGTTCTACTTTTCCTACAATCTAGCTAACCACCCACTAATCAGTGCAGGTGCACTTTTTGGTGGCTGATTTGATGAGATTTGAATTTGATTCTGTTTGGTGGAGCTTCTAACTTTATTCCACGACTTTGGGTCCTCCTTTTTGATTGGTCCACTTGAAAAATTCGTGGTTGAGCCTTTTTGCATGATTGAGACTTGATTTTCAACACACCTCACCTTGTCAATCAATGCTACAATCTTAATATAAGCTTGTGGACTATTGAGATGCTCAAAAAAGTCTTGAAAAACACCCAATTCAAAAGACAGCTACCCTAGGTTACGGTAATGGTTTTTTGCAAAAAAGGTTTTCTTTTTCTCTTCTAGGGGTTATTTAAGCTCATATGATATTATGGCTTCAATCAAGTCTTTATTTCCGATGAAATTAGGCAGATGCAACTAGCAATTACTTGGGAAGTTTGCAAATAGGCTTTAAATTGATTTTTTTGTCAATATTCTTGCATTTTATCTTCTCCCTTATGTTTCTTGAGTGTTAGACAAACTTAAAATTCAAGAGAGCACCAAAAAGAGTAAGTTTCAATTTCTCTACAAAAGGTGACTACCCAGGCAATTGCTTTTTGCAAGTTAACATTTAAGCTCAATATTTTTCGTAGAGTGTTAGATTTTATGTTTGTTTGTGCAATTCCATTGATGATTAATCATAGGAGGTCATCAAGAATTTGAGTTTCATTTATGTTCACACTTGAAATCATGTTAATGTAGATCCTCGTATTGTCAAACCAAATATGTGGTATAGAGTGAATCAATCATATAATTGTTTGGCTCTAATCACCTAGAAAGACGCAACCTTTTGAGGTCAATGATCACCATGTTCATTGTATGTTCTTCTTATAATTCTTGCAATATCTAAAGGTGAAAGGCTGCTTTGAAGTAGAGCCTTAAGGATCTAGACTTGGTGACTCTTAAGGGTTGATGAAGCGGATGCTTGAGCTTTTCCTTGATTTTCTTCTTGTTTTTGTTAGAGCTGTGATGTAACCTTCTATTGCTCTACATCGGATGAGAATTCTAAGACCTCCCTTGAAGGTTGTTGCACCTTGATTGACCTCTCTTCTTCTGATGACTTATACTAGTCCTCACATTCACTCAAAATAGAAATGCCATTAACTCACTTTGCTACATGGGCTGAGAGGAATGCATATCATGAAGTGTAGTCAAGCATTCAAATGCAAATGTGAAACAATGTGGATCAAAAATGACAAATTTCCATGCATATGCCCATTAACCATTACACATCCTAAGGATTAATGTACCATTTCATAATGCTCATTCACTGTTGTCAGGATCTTAAATCACGTGCACACAGAGGTTATCGATGCTAAAAACACAAAAAAAAAGACACAACAAGAGACGAGATAGAACGCAGTATTGGGTGCAATCTCCCCCCATGCACTCTTGTTGAGCCCATAAAAGTCATGTTGGTCAAAGTCAACTACAGTCAAAGTCAAAAGGTCAAAGTCAACTAGTCAAAGTCAACTAGTCAAAGTCAACAAGGTCAAGGTCAAAGTCAATAGGTGCAAAGTCAAAGTGCTAAAATGCAGGTGTCAAAGTGCACAGGTAGTGCACAATTAATTGTCCACAAAGGGTAATTGGAGAAAGTGAGTTGCAGGTTGCAGAGGTATTTTCTCTAATTTCCTAAGGTTCAAAGTGTGTTTTAAAGTGTTTTGGAAGGTTCAAGTGAACCCCCCCTTAGGTGCAAAAGTAAAGACTTAAAAGGAAATGTGAAGGTATGTGAAGCGGCAACGTACGCACAGGTGAAAGTATGGCCCCCCCATTAAAATTTTGGGTTTTAGTCTAAAGTCACTACAGGACAAAACAGTGAGTCGTTGGCTACCACTTGTGAAGACAATCTTGGGACATCAAAGTGAGCACCAAGATACCATTGCAGTTAGGAGCGTACGTGATCGACACACTCAAATCAAGGCAAGGTCTATTCTTTGACCAATCTTAGAGTAAGCAAGAGAAGCATAGTCTAAGGGACGCAAGAGAGAGAAGTGCAAGAGTCACCAGAGTGCGACGCAGAGAAGTGGAAGTGCAAGGTGCATGGAGTGTGACTAAGGATTTGTGTAGAGAGTGCTAAGCTATACTTCCCCAAGGATCTCAAGGTCTCATTGCAGTGTGTGCGTGCCGACAGAAGGTATTCACTCCTCCCCCTTTGTGGAAGCTTGGTGCAAGGTGTGCACAAGGATAAGCTTGAAGCAGGTGGAGGTCTGGTGCAGAGGAGGCCGGTGGCAAGAAGACTTTGGGATATTGGGTATTTTGTAATTGAGCACTCTGTGTGATTGTGCACAAAAGTATTGGCTTGTATTTTGCTTCAAACATTGTAATTGTCTTACTATAATCAATCAGCAGAAGCTTCCAAGGTGTATTTCCTCTTCTAGTCTTTTCATTTTCTCCTACAAACCCTCAAACTCCTTCTTGTCTAAGAATCCCCCAACAAAATTTGGCACGCTCGGTGGGACTTCCAAGGAGATTTGAGCTTAGGAGAAACCAAGTGCAAAGCATAGAAGAGATCAAGTGTCGACAGAACCACAGTGCTACTTCATCAAACAAAAGGTAAATATTCTTATCAAGTGTCTCATATTCAGTGGGCTATGAGCTGCTCATGACCGCAACCCGGTCCCAAACATTGAGGGTCACCTGCAAGCAGACAAGAAGGAAGGTTGTTAGAAGGTCCCCTAGTCCACTATCTTCAACATCATCAGTCAAGAGCATGGCGGGTCAGGTAGACTTGGAAACTTTACTCTCTAGATTAAATATAAAGTTTCCTTCTTTCAAAGGCCTAGCTCAGGAGGATCCGGATGAACACATTAGAAGGTTCTTGGCACTATGTAAGTCTAGAGGCCTAATGGGTAGGGAGGATGCCTTTTTGATTCTCCTCCCTGCCACATTAGAGGGATTAGCTGATAAGTGGTTCAGCCAGTTTGCTGAAAACCATTTTACCACTTGGGATGTGATGAAAGATGCATTTAAAAATCAGTTCCAGCATGGCAACACTGCGGAGATTATCATAGAAGAACTAGAAAATTTGAGATTGGGTCCAGGAGAAAAGTTCCCAAAGTTTGTGACTAGGGCCAAAGCACTAATGGCTAAATTGCTAGATCCACCACACGATTATTTTGTTAAGAAATGGTTGGCTAAGCCCCTACCAGTGGCCACCCAATGCAAAATAAAGGAATTAGTGTTACCTACAGCCTCCATAGAGGAGTTCATCAGCACAGCCACACGCTTGGAGCAGATAAGGTACCAGTATGGAGCAACTTCTTCCCAACCAACATATAGTACAGAAATGGAGGATCCAGTGATCCAGCTAAGGAAAGAGCTGGAGGGCTTAAAAAGAAATAAGCCCTACAAAGAGGAGGAGAATGTTGTTGCTCAGTTGAGAAGGGAGATTGAAGCACTAAAGCTCCAAAAGGAGGAGGAGGCCCAGGCAGAGGAATTGGCTCAGCTGCGATAGGAGTTGCAGGAGCTCAAAGGAGGTGGCATCAAGAGTGGACTTTGGTGTTCCATGTGCAGCAAGCAAGGTCACATAGTAAGTGAATGCCCTCTGTTAAGTGCGACTTGTCAATTATGCAGGAAAGTTGGCCATGAGGCCCATGAATGCCAATCAAGAGGAATGCCTGCAATGACATACTAGACACAAGGAGGACTCCCAACACCAGCAAATGTGATGGCTGCACCAAATCAAGGTAACAACTATAATCCTAGACAGAGGAATAACTTTGGAAATGGGCCTAGGAGGCCAATCATCTGTTTCAGATGTGGAGAATGCGGGCACTATCAAAGTAGGTGCACCCTACCAAAAAATGCCCCTCCTTGCAGGAACTGCGCTGATGCAAGAGACCATTATACAAATTGTTGTCCTAAGAATCAAGCCTCTTCATCCGGGCCTCATATTCAAATGATTTCGGTGCACAAAGAAGAAGTGTGTGATCTGTTCAATGAGCCATCACCATCTACCAGGGTGGTGCAATTAGAAGAAATAGAATCTTTGACTGTGCAGACAAGAAGCAAGGGGAAGGCTCAAGCAGACATAGGACAAGGGTCAAAAATTAAGGAATGGAATCAAAATAGAGAACCATCTGAAGATAAAGTCACCACAGGTGCAGATACAAGTCAAAAAGGAGATCTCATATGCACCAGTGATGCCATTGGGCATGCCTTCAACAGGGCTCACGAGGAGTTTGATAAGTCAACTGGAGCCCATGCTCTCAAGGAATCAGAGGCTTCAAAACTACTCAACTCCATGAAAAAGGAGGTTAGTATTTTTTATTTAATAAAGATGGATGGGAAATTCAGGTCAGAGTTATTACAGATAATTGATGAAGCTTCCACTACAAGTTTGGTGGCAAAGACTGCTATTTTACATAAAGGAAAAATTGTAGGGGAAGCACCCCTTACAGATTATAAAAGTCCTCGGCTGACAGTATCTATCCAAGGTCATGAATTTCAAGGAGTTATTGTGGATGGTGGTTCTGGCATTAACTTGATGCCTGAACATACAATGGAAAAGATTGGACTCCACCCTTCAAGGCCTGCAAATTTCACTGTTACTTTGGCAGATCAGAGCAAAGTAAGGCCCTTGGGAGTGATCCCAAAAGTTCCACTTGAAGTACAAGGTAATCTATTCATTTTGGATTTTGTGGTTTTAAGATTGCCCCAGGTTGAAGGAGGATTTCCCCTCTTAATTGGACGACCATGGCTGAGGCATGCAAGTGTCATTCATGATTGGGGCAAGGACACTATGTGGGTACAAAAGAAAGGGCAAGAGCTGACACAGATTCATTTAGAAGAGGGCCCAGATAATCAAGGAAACACTAGCATGATGCAAAAAGTTGGTATATGCATGGAAACAGAATCGGAGGATCAACCCCAAATAGATTTCGAGGAAGAAGAGGATATTCTAAATTGGCTCCAAGCAGGCAACTCTTCCTCTTGTTTTGGAATTTTTCTTGATAATTCTGGCACGACTGAAGGTTATGGTGAAGATAAGGAGAAAGTCCAAGTTGATGGATTGGGAGAGCGCATCACAGACCATAGAAGGGGCAGGAAGACACCCCTCAAATACAACTTGGAGGAGGATATGACAACCACAGATAAGGAGGTTACTGAAGCTAAAGGCAAGGTAAAAAATTCTAGTGAAGAATGTTCTTTCCCAATTCAAGAAATTCCTGCAGGATGGATGCAGGACAAGGAGGAACACATTGAAGTCCAAAATACACCTGCTTATGAAGCAATGTACGAAAAGCTAGTAGAAGAAGACAAGGTAGAAGATGAGCATGAAAATAATATGGTAGAGAGAAATCCTGTCCAAGAAATACAATTAGGCACTCAAGACAATAATCGGCCAGTTTTGGTGGCCACTTGGTTGTGGAGCCACCCAGGGCTCCTTGAAAAGGTAAAGTCATTCTTGACCCATTATACAGATGTTTTTGCCTGGCATTATAAAGACTTAGAAGGAGTGCCTGCAACTTATGGAGAGCACAGAATCCCTCTGGTTGATGGAGCCAAACCCATAAGAGGGAAGAGTTATAGACTTAATCCAAAATATGATGAAGCTATCTATGTGGAAATACAGAAGATGGAGGATGCAGGAATCATCATTCCTGTAGAACACTCAGAGTGGCTCTCACCTATGGTTATAGTACCAAAGAAGAATACTAATAAAATCAGAATTTGTGTTGACTTTAGAGCACTCAACAAGGTGACCATTCCAGATGGGTTCCCAATGCCTTTTGCAGAGCAGGTCATTGAAGAAGTGGCTGGGCATGCATTATATAGCTTTATGAATGGATTTAGTGGCTATAATCAAATATCAATACACCCAGAGGATCGTGAAAAGACTGCTTTTATCACACCTTGGGGAACATATGTATATGTAAAAATGCCATTTGGGCTCAAAAATGCTCCAGCCACCGTTAACAGAACGGTCAATCTCATTTTTGGCCCCCTATTGCTGGAATCACTTAGAATCTTCATGGATGACTTCTCTTCATTTTCAGGTTCTCACAAAGAAACTCCTCTAGATTGTTTGGACCATCACTTGAGGCAACTGCAGAATGTTTTCAAGAGATGCAGGGAGACTAAGCTAAAGCTCAATCCAAACAAATATCATTTCCTTGTGACAGAAGGAACTCTCTTAGGACATGTGGTGTCGGCTAAAGGTATGGCACCGGATCCTGACAAAATCATTTCTATACTAAAGTTGCCTAAACCTAAATCTTCTAAAGAGATTCAGAGTTTCTTGGGGCATACTGGATACCATAGAAGGTTTATAAAAATGTATGCAGAGATAGCCAGACCACTGGCTAGACTTACAGGTAAGGAAGTACCTTTTAAATGGGAAGAAGATGAGGAAAAAGCATATCAAACATTACGGTCAGGTTAGTGTCTGCTCCTATTTTTATCACACCTGAGTGGTAAAAAATCTTTCATATACATGTGGATGCCAGTGCCTATGCAGTGGGGGCAGTTTTGACCCAACCCAGTGAAGAATTTAAAGTGGACAGAACAATTCAATATGCCAGTAGAATCTTGACCAAGGCTGAAAGGAATTACAGTACTACAGAAAGGGAAGCCCTAGCAATGGTTTTTGCTGTCCAAAAATTCCATCATTACTTACTGGGAGTAAAATTTATTATTATAACAAATCACCAACCACTAAAATACTTGCTCAACAAACCAGAAGCCACTCGTAGAATATGGAGGTGGTTATTATTGTTCCAAGAGTTTGATTTTTCTGTAGTCCACAGACCAGGTAAAGAAAATGTTATGGCGGATCACCTATCCAGAATCAATATGATGAATCAAGCTAGTGGAATCAATGATGATTTCCCAGATGCCCATCTGTTCGCAGTACAAGCTCAAGGTTGGTATTATGATATCAAAAATTTCATTAAAACTGGTTTGTATCCAGAAAAAGCTAATGCTGTGCAAAGGAAGAGACTGCTAATCAAGAGTAGACCATATACCTTCATTGAAGATAAATTATATAGACAGGGCAAGGACGACAGGTTTAGGAAGTGTTTGGAAGAAGAAGAAGTGAGGGAAGTCCTTCACTCTGCACATGAAGGAACAGGTGGTGGGCACCTTCCAGGGCATATTATGAGTCAGAGGATTCTGGATGCTGGTCTATGGTGGCCTACACTATTTAAGGATGCAGATGAATGGGGAAAGGCATGTGACGTTTGCCAGAGGTGTGGACCTAAGCCAACAAAGCAGAGGCATAACCCCTTGATTGTTTCCACTTCCTGGCAACCATTTGAGAAGTGGGGGCTAGATTTTGTAGGGCCCATCTACCCTCCCGCAATTCCAAAAAGAGAAAAATATCTCTTGATAGCTACAGATTATGCAAAAAAGTGGGCTGAAGCTATTGCCTCCCCCGACTGCACTGCCCAAACTGTTGCTTATTTCATTTATAGTAGCATCATTTGCAGGTTTGGATGTCCACTTGAAATTTGTACATATCAGGGTACCCATTTTGTCAATAAAGTCCTGCAGGAAATCTTCAACAGGTATAGAATTCTACATAGAACCTCCTGTGCTTACTATCCAAGAGCCAATGGACAGGCTGAATCGAAAAATAAGGTTTTAATCTCAATGTTAAGAAAGGAGTGTATGTTACAGCCCACTTCCTGGGGCATTGCTTATCAAGGTACACTATGGGCATATAGGTTAGCCTACAAAGAGGCCACCAGATATTCTCCATTCCAACTGGTTTATGGCATATTGCCCATTGAGCCCTTTGAATTTTTACATGGATCACCTAAGATACCATTCATGCAGGGAAAGAAGGATTGTGATGTCTCTCAGAGGCTAGGAGCACTACATAAAGTGGAGGAGATTCGTCTACTAGCAACAAAACAATTGATAGAGACTCAGATGAAGAGGAAGGAGGCACATGATCGACATCTGTGGAACAACAACATTGAAGCAGGCATGTTAGTTCTTCTCCATACACCTCATCTTCATACACAACTGAGAGGAAAATGGCTTCCACATTGGGAAGGACCTTATAGAGTCAAAACAATGCTAAATTGGGGTGCTGTGGAGTTAGAGACGCTGAAAGGAGAGGCCTTGCCACTGGTCAGCATATCAAGGCTCAAGGCCTATCATCAACACACTTGAAGAAGTATGGATCATCTGGAACTGCAAAATCTGTCCAGGTTGTACATAGCTTTCTCATCTCATTTTGCTCAGTTTTAGTAGTTTTCTTTATCAATTTCATTCTTGTTCCTAGTGTTTTTAGCAAACCTAGAAGGCATTTCATAACCTCTGCAAACGAAAAACTTTTGGGTATTTTTTGGAAATTTTTCTAGTAATTTTAGCATTTTTCTAGCATTTTTTATCCCTTTCCGATGTCATTTTCTTGTCAAATAGGAGGAATAAAAGGAGGCTTTCTGTGGTTTGATGAAAGAAATGGGGTCTAGCCTTGTTTTTACATAATTTTTTGGCAATTTTTTGGCATTTTTTTTAATTTTTCCTTCATTTTTTCTATTTTTTGGGTTACTTTCCAAAAAAAAAAGGCCCCCCAGGAATTTCGGGTTGAGGCATTAAAAAAAAAAAAAAAAAAACCACCCCCCCCACCGACCCCCCCGGTTCTGACAGCCCCCCCCCCAAAATTTTATTTTTTATTTTTTCTCTTTTTCAAGTTTTTGCAGCTCTAATTTCATGGTGTCTGTTATGCTCAAAGTTTTGGGTATAGCTCTCCGGGACGGAGAGCACATTAGGTGGTGGGCACCTGTTGAGCCCATAAAAGTCATGTTGGTCAAAGTCAACTATAGTCAAAGTCAAAAGGTCAAAGTCAACTAGTCGAAGTCAACAAGGTCAAGGTCAAAGTCAACAGGTGCAAAGTCAAAGTGCTAAAATGCAGGTGTCAAAGTGCACAGGTAGTGCACAATTAATTGTCCACAAAGGGTAAATTGGAGAAAGTGAGTTGCAGGTTGCAGAGGTATTTTCTCTAATTTCCCTAAGGTTCAAAGTGTGTTTTAAAGTGTTTTGGAAGGTTCACGTGAACCCCCCCTTAGGTGCAAAAGTGAAGACTTAAAAGGAAATGTGAAGGTATGTGAAGCGGCAACGTACGCACAGGTGAAAGTATGGCCCCCCCATTAAAATTTTGGGTTTTAGTCTAAAGTCACTACATGACAAAACAGTGAGTCGTTGGCTGCCACTTGTGAAGACAATCTTGGGACATCAAAGTGAGCACCAAGATACCATTGCAGTTAGGAGCGTACATGATCGACACACTCAAATCAAGGCAAGGTCTATTCTTGGACCAATCTTAGAGTAAGCAAGAGAAGCATAGTCTAAGGGAAGCAAGAGAGAGAAGTGCAAGAGTCACCAGAGTGCGACGCAGAGAAGTGGAAGTGCAAGGTGCATGGAGTGTGACTAAGGATTTGTGCAGAGAGTGCTAAGCTATACTTCCCCAAGGATCTCAAGGTCTCATTGCAGTGTGCGTGCCGACAGAAGGTATTATGAAGGCTCTGCCTAGGGAGAAGTTTGAAGCTTTCCGCAAAGCTTTGGGATTACTTCCTTTTGTGGATTGATTCCACATAGCTTGGCACTTCCTTATAAATGAATGACAAATCCTTGTTCACTACATCCCTCCTAGGGGGATTTGTTGATATATTTAGGTAGTGATGTGTGTGAACACACTAGGATCACGGGGACACTTTTCTCCCTCTTTAGGAGGCTTTTTTTCCCGACTTGTATATACGCCTATTGCCCTAATGGGTTACTTATCTTTGTACATTCAAGTGGTAATACATTTAGTATTGTGTGTTGTGCTCCAAGCTTCTTCTTCTTCCTTGTGTTGTTCCCATCCTTCCTCTGACCTCGAACTGCAACAAGGATTACTGCTTACTGACTCTACTCGGGAATCAAAAGCTCTGGTTCACAAGTACTTTCCCTCATTGATCATTCAAGACAATGATCTTTAGAAGGGGGAGAGGGTGTCAGACATTGATCCACAGGGATCATGACATTGGTCCATAGGGATCACTCTATTTGTGTGAGGGAAAAGGGCGAGCTAGCCAAGGTCCCAAGCTAGGGGGATACCCTAAGGTATTCAATATTAATGGGAATAAGTGTTTCATGATGTACAAGCCATCTATCCGATTCTCGTAAGTATTGGTTATGGACCAAAATACCTAGGAGATAACTTAGGAGTAGCATTCGTAGATTTCTGCTTACTAGTAGAGGAGCTCTGTTTACCTTTGCCCTTCTAACAAGCCAGGAAAGCTTGATCTGCAACACGCATAATAGACATGTTCTGCCTAGATTCAGCTTCCTACAACAAAATAGAAACTAACTCTTCAAAGAATACACACCTTTCTGCTTTGGGATCCATCTTCCCTCTAACCTGTGAAGGAACATGAGCATAAGCAATACATCCACAAATCTTACAATGATCCACGCTTGGTCTTCTTCCATTCCAAGCCTCATATGGTGTCATTCCATCAAGTGATTTTGAAGGTAACCTGTTAATCAAATAAGTGGATGTAGATACAGCCTCAGCCTATAAGTAATTAGGTAAGTGCTTCTCATTTAGCATAGACCTTGCAGCTTCAACAATTGTCCTATTCCTTCTTTTTGCCATTCCATTTTTCTCAGAAGTGTCCTTTGTAGTGATCTCTCTTTTGATTCCTCTTTCTTGAAGAAAGGAGTCAAATTCATGGGAGAATTACTCTCCCCTCCATCTCACCTTAGCCTTTTTAATGTCTTACCTATTTGATTCTCCACAAGAGCCAAATATCTTTTGAAGCATGAAAAGACTTCATCTTTGTGTTTCATAAAATATAATATAGTCCATCTACTGCAATCATCAATGAAGGAGACATAATACCTTGATCCAGATATTGAAGCATCCTTGCTAGGTCCCCATACATCTGTATGAACCAAATCCAAGAGATCTCCATGCATATATCCTTTCTTCATGAATGGTAACCTGTGAGACTTTCCAAATTGACATGCACTAAACTTATAAATCATGTGTTGTTTTGACAAGTTAGGGAGTCCAAGTACACTTTGGTCCCTCCAAATTTTTTGTAATGATCTTTCACCAATATGTGCTAACCTTTTGTGCCATACTTCCAATTTTGTGAGTGTCTAGCCACCATAATTAAAGAGAGCAATGTTTCTAGTGTCTTGTAATTCACATGTGAACAATCTACCTGTCTTTTCACCCTTTGAAATTCTCCCAAATGCTTGACTTGGATCTTCAACAAATGGTCCTACTTTTGTGAACCTAACCTGTAGGCCTTTTTCCACAATCTATCCTACACATCAAATTCTTTCTGATGGTAGGAACATAGAGTACCTTGCTAAGTAGGTTGATCTTTCCATCAGGTGCTTTCACATTTCCTACCTTTTCCACCAAATTCCTTGTATCATCACCTACTGCACTTCATGCTTGTTCCTTGGATCTTCTAAATGTGATAGGAGTGCCACATTTCTTGCCACATGATTGGAGCAACCTGAATCTATGTAGGAAACATGCTCATCAGATTTACCTTTTGGCATGGCCATATTCATAATTAGCAATGAGTCCTCTTGATTTGAGTCTTTTGTGTAGTTATTGAAGTCTTTTCTTCCTTGATTGCCTCCTTGATAGCTTGAATGGTTGTAGTTGTTGTGGTATCCATTGAAATTGTTGTTCCTTCCTCTAGAGTAGCCATAACTTCCTCTATTGTACCCTCTACCTCTTTGATTCGTGGAATTCCTAAAGCAATTTTTAGTTGTATGATTAGTTAATCCACAAATAGAGCATGAATTAGAGTCTTGGGATCTCCCCCTGCCTTGCCTTCCTCCTTGCCTCTACCTCTACCATGTTTTCCTCTACCTGCATCGCTTGATGTGTAACTGCTTCATCATCCACTTTCTTTCCTCTTCCTTTGTTTTCTTTGGATTTTCCTTCATCAGTATACAAGGTAGAAGATTGATTACCTTTGGATATTTCTCCATTCTTGATAAGCTTGGCCCCTTGAGTAAGTATTTGTCCTATGAGTGTATTGAAATCTGGTACATGCACATCCATGTATAAGTCCATAGCTGTGGTGAATGCTTCCCACTTGTCATCTGCCTTTAAGCCATTGATGACCTGTCTTACAATTTGCTCTTCCTCTATTACCTCTCCAATGCTTCCCAACTGATCTACTATGTCCTTGTGCTTTGTGACAAAATCAATTACATTTTGTTTGGGAGCTTTCTTGAGACTTGTGAAGTCCAGCCATAGTTGATGCTTTCTAGCCTTTGTACTTGAAGAGAAGAAGGCTTCAAGTGCATTCCACACTTCCTGAGATGTTTTACAACTTTTGATGTGAGGCAACAAAAAATCTTAGATAGAGTTGAGGAGATAAGACTTTGCAAGTGCATCCTTGGAGCACCATGTGCTCAATCTTTCTTGCTCTTCTTGTGTTGGTTGACCTTTGATCCTGAAACTTGGCATTACTTCATCTCTAGCTACATAACCATATAAATTCGTGCCTTGAAGATAAGCTTTCATCCTTAATGACCATGCTGAGTAGTTACCTCTATCCAATTTGTCAATTGACGAGGGAAATCCATCTACCATGTTATCCAACTTGCTCTGATACCAGTGTGAAGAGATGGATTTGAACTTGGAGAAGGTGAAGTGGTGTTGCAAAAACTTTGCACTACACCAACCAAATAAAATCAAGGAATATGAAATGGGCCCTTTTAGCTTGCCAAAGAATGTATTAGACAACCTATGTACCTTGGAAGAGATAGACAACCAATTGCAATGAAATTTTGTAAATATATAATAGACCTAAGGATCTAACTTTATCAACTTAAATCACTAAAAATGATGGATCATGCTTAGAGAAAGCATCTTTGCAACTGACTAAAACAAACTAAGAAGTATGGCAGTGAACAGCACTCACATAGACATGAAGATATGAACACAAATGATCATGAAAATAAATGTATATTGATTTTAAAGTTCAATGGACTTACTAGTACATATGTGTGCCTTGAAAGCACACTTTGGTATGGCATGAAGCCCTGCTCATGGAGGTACAAAAAACGTGACTAAAAACCTTGTATATATAGTGATGTTTGGAGCCTAATTTTGAATTTGAATCTCTCCTAAAATCACTCTCCAATCTTTAGTGACTGATTCTCCAACTCATTTAATCATGAATTCGTGGCTTTCTCTTTCCTACTCATCTAGTGGACTCAACCACTTTAGATGCTTTCACTTCTACATCAAGTAGAAATCTCAAAAATTACAAGAGTGAGTTCACAAGTGAACTCTACAAAGGATTGATATTTCCTTTAAATTTATATGTCCTTTGATGACTCAAGCCACCACTTAGACTTGCCATGGACTTGTTCCAATAGGTATTGACATGTCTACCTACATAGTGAATCACTAACTCCACTGCATATAATCAATTACCCAATAGAAGCCAACTAGGCTTATCGAGCACCTATGAACAACTATCATACATCTCCTATGGCGAGGCTCGGTAATTCTTCCACATGCATCACCAAAGATACTCTGACATCTGGGTGTCTCCAACTTAAGAAATCCTCACCACGACCCTCTTTATCAAATGTAAAAGGCTTTATGCAAAAAACATAACCGCTATATCAATGACCACATGGATGTACATAAGCGGTATCCATAGAAGCGTACATGGTGTGTATGTGCTCAATATATGAAGTAAAATGACACTAAAAGGCTGAATGCACAACCCAAAAACTAGCCAACAACACCTAAAAGTGTCTGTTAATTCTGATGTTTTAGGCTCAAAAACATACATAAATTTGCAATGGCTGCTCCCACTAAAACTGAAAAAATTTTGAGAAACCTGTAGTATTATGAGTGTGGCTGGAAACCCAGCCCCAAAGGTTGATATCTATTGTCAGAGAAGTAGAAAGAGTATTCTTCTTGATGTGCTTGGACATATGTGAAGAGAACTATGCGCGAAAGTACTCCAAAATGGCTCCAAAAGACACCCCATAAATGCTTCAAAAATAGGCTTTGAAGCAAAGAATGAAGCTTTGAGGGACCAAAAACATGTTCAAGGTAATGTGAACCTTAATCTTTCCCCTTCTTCAGACACGACAAGAGTGTAGCTTAGGGCAAGAGATTGCCATAGGTAAGCGAGCTCGAGGGGGAACAGTACTCGGATTGATGACCTCCTGGGAAGTATCATGGACCCCTCTCTTCCTTGATCATTGACGTCCTCCCTCGTGTGTAGCCAACGGTGCCAATGGTGACTTTAGTGACTGGGATGACAAGGCATGCCAAGGTCTATGCCTTGGTCGTTGCCTTAGTTGTAAGCCTTGGGTGGGTGCTCGCTTTGCTCACACAATAGGACCAAATCTTTTGTGTCTAAATGTTGTGATACTAGTGAAGTATTTTGATGGTGATGCACCACAATGCGCTCTCCTTCTTGAGGGCTTCATGACGATATCCTCAGAGTAGAAAACCGAGCTCCTAGGGCCACACACAGTTATTCACACAGAGGCTTCAAAATATGCAAAAAAACACAGTATACAAGGAGCACAAACACAGACTTCTTAAGTGTTACAAATGTAGTCAAACTTGCAGTCTGTGACTGACCAAGCCACTATATGTTTTATTAAAGAACATATACAAAGAAGTGTTTGATGGCCATTTGGCCTTTCACATGGACACTAATGGTAACAAATTCCACAAGACGAGAGTGTCCCAAGTTTTTTAAGATGTGGAAAAATGGATCAATTGCTTATACATGGTTAAAATTCCCAACCATTGCAACTCCAAAGAAATGAACATGGTTAACTGAAAAATACATGATAAGTACTCACAAGCTAGTGATTGTAGGCATAATATATGTAAATGATCAAACTTGTATATCATAAGTTAGAATCTATTGGATGCTAGTATCCTATATAAAAACCTCCATTAATATAGACATAAGTGCCAAAAACTTTATAGCCTTTAGCTCTTGAACTAATGCTTTATTATTTGATCTCGATGAAACACTAGATAGAATTTGTTTGATGGCATATTTTAGCATAATAATAATTGTGGCAAGTGACTATCTACAAATTTTTGAAGATGCATTTTTAAATGGGCTTTTTGAAATATATTTTTAAATTTATGGAAGAACATCTATTTTGATGAAGGAAAAATTGACAACATATGAAGCCTTATATTCATACTATTAAAAGAAGTATGTAAGAGACAAACCAAAGGCAATATTATAGTGGAGAAAAGCTTTGAAGGAGATGATGAATGAGCTTCATGTCACTAAAAGAAGACACTATGATCTGATATCATAGATTTATTCAAGCAAGTAAATTATTGAAGAAAAAAATGATTTAAAGGAGAATTATCAAAGATGGAAAAAGACAAGGAGGGGAAGGATGGTGACTTGGATTTCACATGAGCTATCAAAGAGAAGCAATAAATGAGGATTTCATATGAAACAAGGGCAATGTAATTTCTTCATTAAAAATTGTTCCAAGTTTTATAAAGAAGAATATTCCTCCTCATGAACACAACAACTTAGGGTATTTTTTATATAATTTTTAGAGCTCTCTAGAGTGTCGAATTTTAGAATAGAAGATTAGAGGACCTACTTTTAAGTATGAATAAGGACACCTAAAATGGTATAAATTCAGTGGCTTCCTCCATGGCATTCATCCATTTTGGTTTCTTCTTTGCTTCCTCATAAGATGAGGGATCCTCCGAGTTTGAATCCTATGATAAATAGATAGAGGGTTTAGTGACCAATGATGTATTGTAGCCATACCTTTGTAGATTTTTCTTCTCTCTACTTGACCTTCTGATGGTTTCTTGAGAGGATTCCGCTACATCCCTCAATTCGTGCATTTGGCTTTGCCTTTGAAGTTCCATGAGTTAAATTCTCTCCTTGGAGTCTTTTGCTCATCTTCAGAGTCACTTGATGCTTCAAGTGTGTGTGTCCTCTTCCTTGATAAAGTTATTTAACTATCAATAAATCAATCTATTCATCTGTGCATATATCTATCTATCTATCTTAAGTGTATACACTAAAAACAACATGCCAAAAAGATTCAAAAGAGAGGCAATGGACCATTCATCATTAACAAAATCTCCATAACAACTATTGTTCAATTGGCAATTTGGGAGGATTAAATATTTCCCAATTACATTAATGTTGGAACCAGTCCATGGCAATTCAAAGTGATGGCTTGATTCATCAAAAGACCTAGAGACTTGAATGAAATGTATAGTGTTTGTAACATTCACTTGTGAACTACCTCTTGTATTTTTTGAAGTCTTTACTTGATGTAAAAGTAAAAGGAATCTAGAGTGGTTGAGTCCACTTGATGAAAAAAGGAAAGAGAAGCCACGAATTTGTGATTGATGGTAGTTGGAGAATCAAATCAATTACAAAAAGATTGGAGAGTGATTTTAGGTGATATTCAAGTTCAAATTTGGGCTCCAAAGATCACTATAAATACATGACCTTTTAGTCGTGTTTTTTAGACCTCCATGAGCTGAGCTTTATGCCATATCAAAGTGTGGATTCAAGGCACACATATGTATCAGTAATTCCATTGTACTTTACAATCACTATACTTTCATTCTTATGATCATTTGAGTTCATATCTTCATGCTGTTTGTAAGTATATTGTTCATTTCCATATCTCTCAGTTTTCTCAGTGAGATTGCAGAGATGATTTCTCTGATCTTGGTGCATCACTTTCAATGATTTAAGTTGATAAAGTTTTCTCCTTATGTCTACTACATGCTCATAAAAGTGTATTGCAATTGGGTGTTTCAATCTTGCGATATGTTCATTTAAAGTCGACTATATTTCTTCATTCTCTACTTCTCTGTCAACACTCCATCAGAATAGTCATTTTCTCAGAGCTGGTTATCAGTGTGTAATTCATCATTTTCCATGATTCAAAGCTTGATAAAATCAGCATACTGTCTAGTATGTGCCTAAAAAAGTTCATAAGCATTGCAACTTGTAATCTGGAGATATTAACATTTCTCTTCTCATGGATTTGAGGACTGCTATAGCCCGTGAAAATTGGAAGGATGCTATGACTTGCAAAGATCTTTTCTCTTCATGTAGTCCATCATTCTTGATGAAATGCCTCATGATTGTTAGCTTACTAAGTTCATAAGAGTTCCCCAAAAGGAATTAAGTCAACTGTTTCTATGGCTAGAGAATTATTCAGAAATCTCGACAGGTCTATGAACATAAATAACAAGTTTTTTATTCTTGAATCTACTCCAACTTATCTGTTTTGATCCATCTTTTTGAGAGTGATCTTCCAAGGTACATAGGTTGTCTAATACATCCTTTGTGAAGCTAAAAGTCCCACTACATAGCCCTAGAGTTCATTTGGCTAGTATAGTGCAAAGCTTTTGCAGCACCACTTCATCTTCTCCAAGTTCAAATCCATCTCTTCATAATGGTATCAAAGCAAGGTTGGACAACATGGCAGATGGATTTCCTTCATCAATTGACAAATTGGATAGAAGTAACTACTCAGATTGGTCATTAAGGATGGAGTCTTATCTTCAAGGCAGGAATTTATATGGTTATATAGCTGGAGATGAAGTTATGCCAAGTTTTAGGAAGAAAGGTCAACCAACACAAGAAGAGCAAGAAAGATTGAGCACATGGTTCTCCAAGGATGCACTTGCAAGGTCTTATATCCTCAACTCTATCTCAGATTTTTGTTTGCCTCATATTAGAAGTTGTAAAAAATCTTATTAAGTGTGGAATGCACTTGAAGCCTTCTTATCTTCAAGTACAAAGGTCAAGAAGCATCAACTATGGCTAGACCTTACAACTCTCAAGAAAGCTCCGGCACGACGCGACGCGACACGATACGTCTCAGGGTACATCCTGTCAGGGTACACTTGTCAGGGTACATCAGGGTACATCCTAGCAGGGTACATCAGGGTACATCCAGATAGGGTACATCCAGGCAGGGTATATCCTAGCAGGGTATATCCTAGCAGAGTACATGAGGGTACATCCAAACAGGGTACATTCTGCTAGGGTACATTTCCTAAGGGTACATTTCCTGAGAGTACATTTCCTGAGGGTACATCCCGAGAGGGAAGCACTAGATTGAGGATCCAAGATAATTGGCATGGGTGAGAATTAGTTTCAAGAAACTAAGGTTGAGAGCAAGGAAAGTCTATAGCAAGAGGGTTTTGTTCTTTTCATACTCATGGACCCTAGACTATGTCAGCACCTCATAGATAATCTTCATAATTTAACACCTCCATGAACATTTCCATGCATGTGCTTTTACATGCAATATGCTTATTTTTTTTCAGTGATGGAACATGTGACTGGCCATCCATGTTTATTATTTTATCAACTGAGGTCAGTTGCTTTTCCAACTTAGGGGCATGTTATAACTTATGGAATATGTTGAACAATGCATTGTTGGAGTGTTAAATTATTAATGTATTAATGTGTTTTTTATGTTTTTGATATAGCAGCTGAAGGTTCGTGAGGAGCGTGCAAGGCGTGAAAGGACGGACATCAATAATCCAAATTATAATTTATTTAGTTCGTAAATAAACCCTCGTAGAAGGTTGTATTGTAAGAAATAGTTAGAAAACTAATGGTTAAAATAAGGGTTGTTGTAGACTCCGGTTTCTATTATTGAAAGCAATGGCTTTCTAGAAAAGTTACCAACTTTTAGTTTCACGCTTGCTTTTCGAAGTTGCTCTCATGTAACCACTCTTTTCGACATAATAAAAAATTCCTATAAATACATGCACTCTGTGGACTGTCGAAATAGAGTTGTTGGGGGATTCTTAGACAAGAAGGAGTTTGAGGGTTTGTAGGAGAAAATGAAAAGACTAGAAGAGGAAATACACCTTGGAAGCTTGTGCCGATTGATTACAGTAAGACAATTACAATGTTTGAAGCAAAATACAAGCCAATACTTCTGTGCACAATCACACAGAGTGCTCAATTACAAAATACCCAATATCCCAAAGTCTTCTTGCCACCGGCCTCCTCTGCACCAGACCTCCACCTGCTTCAAGCTTATCCTTGTGCACACCTTGCACCAAGCTTCCACAAAGGAGGAGGAGACCACAGTAGGTTGCTTCTTGCTCAACCAAGATATGCATGAGCTACCAAGCATGAAGCAAAAACCACTCGTGGACCCAGCCAGAGTAAAAAAAAGCATGTAAATCTGGCAGTAATGATCCCCCATGGGATAACACAATCTAGGTAGTGACGTATCACTCAAGTAACGAAAAATATGCTTAACCACATGCCAATGCTTGAAACCTGGGCAATGCATAAACTTGTTGATCTGTGAGATAGAAAACTGAATAGTTGGCCGAGTAATGCATAAGTAAATCAAGCATCCAACAACCTGCTGATAGAGAACAACATCGAATGCATCTCCAGCATCATAAAGACTCAATCCTAGACTTGTCTCCATAGGAGTGGCAATAGGTTTACAACCTTCAAGGCCAAAACACTACAATAATATGTCAATATATTTTGTTTGACATAAAGTGATTCTTCCATCAACTTGCATTAATTGAATGCCCAAATAATGATGAATGCCCCAAATCAGACATCTCAAATGAGGCATGCAAATTAGCCTTAAAATCAGAAATATTCTTCTCATGAGTTCCAGTAAGCAACTTGTCCTCAACATACACAACAATGATCAGAAGCACATCATTTGCATGCTTAACATATAAGGTGCTTTTAGTTGGACTGGTCTAAAACCATGTGCAATCAGAGAGGCATGTATCTTTTCATACCAACCATGTGGTGCTTGCTTTAAACCATATAATGCTTTCTTTAACATACACACCTAGTTTTCATGCCCTTCTTGCACAAAGCCATGGGGCTGAAAAATATACACTTCTTCATGCAAATCACCATTCAGAAATGCAGTCTTAATGTCCAATTGATGTACATTCCAACCATGATGAGCTACAAGTGCACAGATGCTATGAACAGTAGTCATTTGGCAAGTAGGAGCAAAGGTCTCATCAAAATCAATTCCTCTTTCCTAAGCATAACCCTTTGCAACAAGCCTAGCCTTATACTTGCCAACTATTCCATCAAGCTTATGCTTCAGCTTGTATACCCATTTAGTGCTAATGGCCTTCTTGCCAAGAGGCAAGTCACACAAAGACTAGGTACCATCTTCATTATAGCATCATATTCAAATTGCATAGCAGCCATCCATTTTTTTGAATTTTGTGCTTCATCAAACGAAACAGGCTCATTCTCATCACAGAGACTAGAGGCATCCATAGCATAGCAATCTGATACAAAAGAGGCACTATCACATCCCAAATGAGTATGATATGATAGAGGTGCATCTAATTTGCTATCACACAAAGTCTACACCAGCCATTTTGGCATAGTTTTTTCCTCCTTAATATCAACTCTCTCATCAATAAGTGCATCATGTAAATCCGCATCATAAATGGAATGATTTGGATCATCACATGAAACCTATAAAGGCTGAGAAGTTGCCTCATTAGGACCAACACTAGACTATCCACCTGTAAAAAGAGGCAGCAAAGTGTCATACATGTCATTGGAGCTAGCATATGTCTCCTTCGTACATGAAAGTAATGGCTGAATAGAATCTTCCACAAAGACAACATCATGGCTAACCAAAATAAGTTTATTTTGTGGATGATAGAGATGATATCCTTTGCTTTCAAAACTATACCCAATAAAAATACATTTCACTACTTTATCATCCAATTTGTTGCGATGTTTTTCAAGCATTAATGCATATGCCAAACAACCAAAAACATGTAGGTGAGCAAGAGATGGCTTGCGGCCATGCCAAGCCTCATATGGAGTGATAGACTGCAATGCTTTAATGGGACACTTGTTAACTACATATGCTACACACATGACAACCTTGAGCTAGAAACTATGTGGTAAAACTTGACTCTTGACCATACTCCTTGTGATCTCCATGAGTGACATGGTCTTCCATTGAGCAACTCCATTTTTTTGAGGTGTATATGACACTATACACTAATGTTTTATCCCACATTCAGCAAGAAATGCATCAAAGTCAAAGGACATATATTACCCCCCTTGATCAAAATGGAGGGTGCCAATTTTACATGCTAACAAATTTTTTGCCAAAACCAGAAACTCTTTTAAGCACATAAACATTTCTGAATTTGCTTTCAATGGATATATCCATGCACGCCTAGAGAAATCATCGATGGAAGTCACAAAGTAAAGATAGTTTCCAAAAGAGGGTGTCTGTATAGGACCATGGACATCACTATGAACAAGCTACAATTTCTAAGTAGCTTGAACTAAACCATCTGTTGGGAATGAGGAACATTGCATTTTGCCCAGAATACAACTTTCACAAACATGTTTACTAGGAGCCTCAAGTTTGGGCAGAGAGGATTTTCTTTTTGCTTTGTGTCTGCACATGTGATGGCTTTGTCTTCAGATGCAACTTTGTCTTTGTTCAATCCATTAATCATTGATTCTTGACCTATGTCCACTTGAGCCTTCCCCTTGCTTCTTGTCTGCACTGTAAAAGACTCAATTTCTTCTAATTGAACCACCCTGGTAGATGGTGATGGCACATTGACTTGATCTACCATTTCTTCTTTGCACATAGAAATCATTTGAATGTGGGGCCCAGATGAAGATGCTTGGTTCTTAGGACAACAATTATTATAGTGCTCTCTGGCCTCTGGACAGTTCCTGCAAGGAGGGGCATTTTTTGGGAGGGTGGACCTACTTTGATAGTGCCCACATTCTCCACATCTGAAACAAATAATTGGCCTCCTTGGCCCATTTCCAAAGTTATCCCTATGTCTAGGGTTATAATTGTTACCTTGATTGGGTGCAGCCACCATCACATTTGCTGGTGGTAGGGGTCCTCCTTGTGTCCAATATGTTTTTGTAGGCATTCCTCTTGATTGGCATTCCTGGGCCTCATCGCCAACTTTCCTACATATTTGGCAAGTCACACTTAACAGAGGACATTCACTTACTATATGACCTTGCTTGCTGCACATGGTACACCAAAGTCCACTCTTGATGCCACCTCCTTTGAGTTCCTACAACTCCTGTCGCAGCTGAGCCAATTCCTCTGCTTGGGCCTCCTCCTCCTTTTGGAGCTTTAGTGCTTCAATCTCCCTTCTCAACTGAGTAACAACATTCTCCTCCTCTTTGTAGGGCTTATTCCTTTTTAAGCCCTCCAGCTCCTTCCTTAGTTGGATTACTAGATCCTCCATTTCTGTAGAATATGGTAGTTGAGAAGAAGTTGCTCCATACTGTTGCCTTATCTGTTCCAATCGTTTAGCTGTGTTGATGAATTCCTCTATGGAGGCTGTAGGCAACACTAATTCCTTGATTTTACATTGGGTGGCCACTGGAAGTGGCTTAGCTAACCATTTCTTAACAAAAAAATCATGTGGTGGATCTCATAATTTAGCCATTAGTGCCTTGGCCCTAGTCACAAAACTCTGGGAACTTTTCACCTGGACCCAATCTCAAATTTTCTAGTTCCTCTATAATAATCTCTGCAGTATTTCCATGCTGGAATTGATTTTTGATGCATCTTTCATTAAATCCCAAGTTGTAAAATGGTTCTCAGCAAACTAGCTGAACCATTTATCTGATAATCCTTCTAATGTAGCAGGGAAGAGTATTAAAAAGGCATCCTCTCTTCCCATTAAGCCTCTAGTTTTGCATAGTGCTAAGAACCTTCTAATATGCTCGTCCAGATCTTCCTGAGCTAGGCCTTTGAAAGAAGGAAATTTTATATTTATCTTGATAGTAGGATTTCCAAGTCTACCTGACCAGCCATGCTCCTTACTAATGAAGTTGATGAAAGTGGACTAGAGGATCTTCTAACAGCCTTCCTTCTTGTTTGGTTGCAGGTGACCCTCACTATTTGGGACCGGGTTGCGGTCATGGGCTGTTCATAGTCCTCTTAGTATGAGATAATTGATAAGAATATGTATCTCTTAGTCCACTGAAGTAGTATTGTCAACACTTGAATAGTGCTTCTCCAACTGCAATATATCTTCTCCTATGCTCAAATCTCCTTGGAATCCCACCGTGCGTGCCAAATTTTGTTGGGGGATTCTTGGAAAAGAAGGGATTTGAGTGTTTGTAGGAGAAAAGGGAAAGACAAGAAGAAAGATACACACTAGAAGCCTCTGTCGATTGATTATAATAAGACAAATACAATGTTGAAGCACAATACAATCCAATGCTTCTGTGCAAAACCCCACAGAGTACTCAATTACAAAATACCAAATACCCAAGGGACTTGTTGCTGTCGGCCTCCTCTGCACCAAACCTCCACCTTCTCCAAGCCTGCACTTGTGCACACCTTGCACCAAGCTTCCACTAAGGGGGAGGGATGGGTACCTTCTGTCGGCACGCGCACACTTCAATAAGATCTTGGCCTTCTTGGGGGACTAGCTTAGCACTTCTGTGCACACTTCCCTTGGTCACTCTTCATGCACACCTTGCACTTCACTTCTCTCCGTCGCATACTGTGTGTCTCTTCCACTTCTCTCTCTTGCCTTGCTTAGACTATGCTTACTCTTGCTTACACTTGGAATATTCCAAGAATAGTCCTTGCCTTCCCTTGAGTGTCGATTCACGTACGCTCCTAACTACAAGAGTATCTTGGTGCTCCCTTTGATGTCCCAAGATTGTCTTCACAAGTGGAAGCCAAGGAATCCCTGTTTTGTCCTGTAGTGACTTTAGACTAAAACAAAAATTTCAATTGGGGGAGCATACTTTCACTTCTGCGTATGATGCCGCTTCACATACCTTCACATTTTCCTTTTAAGTCTTCACTTTTGCACATAAGAGAGGGTTCACCTGAACCTTCCAAAACACTTTAAAAACACTTTGAACCTTAGGGAAATTAGAGAAATACCTCTGCAACCTACAACCCACTTTCTCTAATTTACCCTTTGTGGACAATTAATTGTGCACTACCTGTGCACTTTGACACCTGCACTTTAGCATTTTGACTTTGCACCTATTCACTTTGACCTTGACTTTGTGGACTTTGACTAGTTTGACTTTGACTGCAATTGACTTTGAATGTGGTTGACTTGACCAATATGACTTTTATGGGCTCAACAAGACTCTAGGACTATCGAGGCACTTTTTTGCCTCTTTAGGAGGTTTCTTCCCCCCGGCTTGTATATACGTCTATTGCCCTAATGTGCTACTTATCTTTGTACATTCTCTAGTAATACATTCAGTATTGTGTGTTGTGCTCCAAGCTTCTTCTTCTTCCTTGTGCTATTCGCGTGCTTCCGTAGACGTCTAGCTCCAACATATCCTTGCTTCATTAGTCATTTTTTTAGCTTATACTTCTCTGTAGTTAGCCATTGCTTAGGACCTCTATGAGGAGTGACCTAGTTTTCAACATGATTTTGTTTTGATTGTAATTCCTTCTTCTAGTATCCATTTGAAGTGATTTTAGAGTTGTTGGGTTGATTGTAGAGTCCATTAAGTGTGTTATAAGTTTTGTGATTATTCTCAAAGAGAGCTAGGAGTGAGGTTGCAAACAATCAAGGTGTGTCTCTACACCTAGGTAGAGAACAATACTGACAACTAGTCTAACTTGGAGAGGTTGGTTCTCCAAGAAGGAGTATCCAAACCAAGTGATAAAAAGTTTTTTGGATGTCTAGAAGTGTCTAGTTTCATTCTCTAGAGTTTCATTAGTTTTTTACATCTAAAGTTGGAGGTAGTGCCAAAAGCGTGACTCTCAAGCATTGTGAAAAATAACATGTGAGGGCCTAAAACCCTAGGGCCTAAAACCCTCCAAAGGTGCATAGGGGTGTTGATTTATCCCCAACAGTATTTTTTGAGAATTTTGAAGCATTTGGGACTATTGAAGGAGGTCAAAGCAACCATTTTAAGCTAGTACAACTCTCAAGAAAGGACTTGTAGCATATCAACAAGCTACATCAATATCTAGAAGTGGATTTTCAAGTTCGGAGCAAACACTTCAATACATATCAAGGGAAGAAGCTATTAAAAGGAATTAATTTTGAAATTTTCCTATTCCATGACACTCAAGGTAAGTTGCATAAGCATAGAAGCTTAAGCAATGCCTATGTATGCTACCCAAATAGAGAAAGGAACTACCAACCTTGGAGATTTTGGGTTAGCAATTTCCTCATGGGCAAGGGACTATGGGAATTAGTAAGTGGAGTTGCACCTAGGCCTCAATATGCAAAGTCATGCACTCAAGCACAAGAAAAGGAAGTGAATGAGTGGATTGAAAGAGATAGGAGATTCATATTCATCTTATCTCAACATATTAGTGATAGCATGATTGGTCATATCCAAGACTTGGATTCATCCAAGAAGGTGTGGGAGGCTTTCGAGAGATTGTACTCCACCTTCACGAAAGCACAAAAGATTCAACTCAAGAATGATTTAAAATTTTAAGGTTTCAAATAACAACATCAATGATTATATCCTCAAGTTAAAAGAGATTGTACATGCCTTATGATCAATGGGCAACTCCATCAAGGATGATGATTTGGTAACTCATACTCTAAATGGGATTTGGGATGATGAAAAATGGAGGTCATTCACTACTTCACTGTATGTGAGGGACTCACTACCAAATTTTCAACAATTATTGGTACTCATGGTGACCAGGGGGATGAACCTCAATGGAGTTTATTCAAAGGGCAATAAAGCCCAAGTGTTTTTATGCAAGAAAAGGCAAAGGAAAGAGAGTTGATCACAATGGACAAGGCAAAGGTAGAGTAAGATGAAGCAATCATCAAGATGGTTAGAGTCAAAGATATAGAACAAGTGGGAGAGGAAGAGCTTGAGGAAGAGGAGTTCGACTTCAAGAAAGGGACTACACAAAGGAATGTTACAATTTTGGCAATCTAGGCCACTTTGCAAGTTACTTAGAGATAGCCAAGGAGGCTAAAAGAAAATCAAGGTAACTTTGCAAAAACTTCAAATACATCGGACAATGATAATCTCTAAGACATGATGCAAAAAAGTGGTAGAATAAAGTAAACAATCGACCTGACTTCTCACCTTTGGCGATCCTTTTGAAGCCTTGTTGGGGGTTGTCCACATATGCTCCATGCTTAGTGAACCTAACTTGTAGAACTTTTGGTACAATTTTCCCAGCACTAATTAGGTTTTTGGTTATAGTAGACACATATAGAGCTTTGCTCAAAAGGTTCATACTACCATAAGAAGTTTTGACATTTCCAATTTGCTTGAATGAGTGTTTGGTGTCATCATCTGTTTGTAATTCATGCTTCCCCTTGGATTCTTCAAGATGAGATAATAGAGCTACATTTCTTGCCACATGATTGGAACAACCTGAATCAATGTAGAAGAGATGCTCATCATCTTTACCTTGCTTGGATGTCATGTTCATGATGAGTAGAGAGTCTTCTTGATCTTTAGCTAAATCCTCTAAATCCTCCTTGATAATTGTTGTTGTTGTAGCTTTGATTGTAGTTATGGTTGTAGTTGCCTCCATCATTGTTGTACGTGCCACTAGATTGTCAATAGCTTCCTCTATGAAAGCATCTTCCCCTTTGGTTTCTTGTATTTTTGTAGCATTCTTCTACGGTGTGGTTGTTGAGACCACAAATGTTGCATGGTGAGTTGTAGGGTCTCCCCCTACCTTGCTTTCCTCCTCTACCCCTTCCTCTAGCACCTCTTCCTCTTCCTGCATAATTACCTTGAGAGGTACTAGCCTCTTCTTCCTATTTCTTAATTTTACCTTTATCCTTAGCTTTATTCTTATCGGTATAGAGGGCATAAGATTGGTTACCTCTTGAGTTTTCACACTGTGTCTTATGGTCACCAAGGAGCTGGAACATCTCAAGCTCATGGAACTCACCGAGAGAGGAGTAGAGATAGACCCGAGGTGAGCTTTGCTAACCCACTTGGAAGAGAAAGAACGAGGATAGAGATGGATAGGATGGACAAGGAGAGACAGAAGACCTAAGAAATCTAAGGAATGCAGATGAATTCCCTCTGCCAAGGCCTAGAGAACATGCTAGAACCTTAAGGCCCACACAATTGGTTAAGTCCATGAAGAATTGCTTCGATGGCACAAGAGACCCGTATGACCATGTAGCAGAGTTTAGGCAAGTTTTGAGAGCTAAACAAGTTGAAGACTTGTTCACTCAATACAATTCCTTTGGCCTACCTCTCAAGAACACTACATTGACTTGGTTTCAATCACTTCACCAGGATCAGTACAGAAATATAGACCAACTTCTTGAAGCATTCATCACTGAGTTTTCCAAAAGTGGTATTAAGCATAACACATCCTCCCTGATATACAGCTTCAAGCAAACACCTCAAGAGATAGTAAGGCTAGCAGGAAGAAGGTTTAGGCAATACCTAGAGAGATGCCCTGCTCCTGAGTTACCCACTCTAGCCAAGCAAGTGGCCTTATTTCTAGATGGATTGTTAAGCACCAAACTGAGATCATATGTATACTTGAAGGACCCTTGATCCATAGAAGAATGTGTACGCATGTGCATAGACATTGAGGATAATCTAGGGGAGGAAGTAGAGCTCTCAAAGATCTATAAAGATTCAGATAGTTCTATTAGCCTCACTTCCTCACAATCCACATCAATTGAGGATCTCGCAGAAAAAGTAGCTCAGAAATTAGGTGTCTCTAGCAAGTAGATTCCTAGATTTGCCCCAGGAAAATGATGATACAACTGTGGAGGAGACCATATGGCGAACATGTGTCCTATCATGGCTCAACCCCAAGTGAACCCTAAGAGCCAATACTGCACCATAGAAAGGCGGTACACCAACCACACTGCACGATTGCCCATATAACAAACAAGCAGTGAGACAATATTACCCTCAGACTTATCCACAGCAAGGAAAATACCAGAGCCAGTACCCACAACAGCATTATGGTAGGCCCCAACAACCTTATCTACCACCCTACCAAGGGCAGCAAAGACCACAACCAGTCCTAACGCAGCAACCCCCTCCTCCAGCCAATGTGATTCCAATGAAGTATGCCACTGCAGAAGAAAATCTAAATAGAGCTTTAGTGCCTGTGACACCATCGCTTTTAGAAAGTGACCCAAGTGATCATAGTTTTGAATCTACCCATATTGAGAGCCCACAAGCTTACTACATGCAATCACCGGAGCATAGTGAGTCATACTATTATGAAGAACCGAGTGAGTCTAGTTGGGAGCCAGAATATGCAAATGTTATGTACGCAAACAACAAATCTAGGCCTCAACTTAGGCAGATAAGACCTCCTCTCCCTAGAGGGCCATGCTTCCGATGTCAGGGAGATATAAATATTTATGATTGCCCTCTACCTACACCTACACAAACCCAATCTGTGACAATTCAAGGCTTTTGTCCCGATTGTGGGAAGCTTCATTCATTTTAAGCTTCATTTGGTCTCTCATATAGTGGCCTGAGTGAGTTTCAAGTTATTTGACTGAGTGAGTTGTGAGAGATTACCAACTTTGTGAACGTATATCTCTACACATAGACAGAGAGTGTTGCAAATAGGTAGCCTCTTTTGTAGAGGGTGGTTCTCCGAGCTGAAATCTCCATTTTTAGATTATTTAAAGCTTTTTGGGTAGCTCTTATAGTCTATTGTAAGATTGCAAAAATTTCATTTTAAGTCCTTCTATCGGTGGAGAGAAACGTTTAGAATAGTGAGCATATATCACTGCTTGTGGACCTAGTGGAGGGTAGTCATCTTCCATTATTGCATTGGGGTGTTGGAATCATCCCCCATCAGTGGTATTGGAGCCATTTTGGAGGCTTGGAGACATCAGTGGGCAGAATATTGAAGACTTTAAGGTATCAGGACAACTCGTGGAAAGCACAAGGAGGACTTATCAAAGCAAGAAGACATCAAAAGGGGGCTACGTCGATCGACATCTCAACTAGCCAAAGGTTAGCAAGGGAGAGGCTATCAAATGGTAATATCCACACCTTCTAAGGCACACAATCACTTGAGGAGAAGCTAGAAGAGCATCTTAGAGCTTAGTATGGCTAAGTATAATGCACAAATAGATAATTTAGAGAAAGGAAATTATCAACCATGGAAATTTAGAGTTAGCAACTACCTTATGGGCAAAGGATTGTGGGGATTAGTGAGCGACATGGATCTAATGCCACATGTAAATGATCCACCACTTCAAGGGTAGGTCAAGGCACTTAATGAATGGATAGAAAGGGATAGGAGAGTCATATTCATTCTATCCCAACACATAAGCAATAACATGATAGGGCATATACAAGACTTTGACACATCCAAGAAGGTTTGGGAAACCTTGGAGAGATTGTACTCCATCAACCAAGGCAAGGAAGATTCAACTCAAGAATGAGCTGAATAATCTTAGGAAATCACCAAGTACTAACATAAATGAGTACATTTTGAAGGTTAAGGAGCTTGAAGATGCTCTAGGCTCAATTGGGAGCCAAATTGAAGATGACAATCTTGTCGCGCACACTCTCAATGGGTTGAGAGAGGATGAAAGGTGGAAAGCATTTACCACACCAGTTTATGTGAGAGATTCCCTACCACAATTTGATCAATTCGTCACATTGATGGTGACCGAGGAGATGAACCAAGGAGGTTCACAATCAAAGGGCAACCAAGCCCAAGTTTTCTATGCAAGTAGAGGCAAAGGCAAAAGAGGTGGACAAAACTCCCAAGACAAAGGGAGAGGAAGGTCGAAATCAATCTCAAGCAACCAAGAAGGCTCCAACCACTTCTATCTTTAATTGGTCAGCCAAGTATCCACAATCGAGGCTTACTCCATAGCAACTCTTCTATAGTTAAAGAACATTGTACTTTTTTTTTCTTGAGTTTTTACAATGTATGAGATGCTTCATCATGCAACTTTCTTTCTTTATGCATAATTTGTAGGAGCATGAAATAATTCTGACCTCCTTTCATATTCCCCCATGTAATTGGGAAGTGTGGACATACTATTTATTTCCTCTCTATTTTGATCCAAAATTGATATTTCTTCATATATCTCCTCAGTTTCCACTACAGGTAAATTTAAAATGATGTCTAGCTCTTCAAATGGGGGTGGTGCAGTCCCAGTTTTCTTCAATTGATCTTCTTGAACTCTAGCCCAAAGGTTGAATGGCCAAGTACCTTCTATTTCCAAGATTACAAAATTCCATTCCTTTCCTTTAATGTTGGTGTTTTCCTTTCTCTTGTCAACTTGTTATCTTTCTTTCTGTTCTCGATTGGCAGTGTCTAAACATTCTTGGAACTATTTTTTGGTATCCTAGTCTCAAGGAGGGTTGGTATAGAATTTTGGAGTGTGGTTTTAGCGATATCAATAATTTTTTTGCATATTTCCAATCTCTCCTTCTCCAAGTCTCCTCTAGGATAACTTCTGTCATGTTGTTCTATGCTAGGCCCTATCTCTATCCTGGATTGATAGGCCTTCAACCACATGTGCAAGTCTTCGGGCATGGGATTCGCTAGAATTGATCCTGCTCATACTTCCTCCGATTTTTTGGTCACCTAGTGAGCATTCTCAGGTGTCTTTTGATTTTCACCTATCTTTGTTTCTTGTAAAGTTTCCTCTTTCTCCTCAATCTTCCTTTTAATCCATTTTCTTTTAATTTTTTATCACCTTGATTTCCATCTCTAGGTCTTTTTACTTCTAGAGGCCTCCTCTGGTCCCTTTGATTCCTCGACTCTCTGAGGTGTCTTTGGCTTGGGTAATTGCCTTGAGCTCCTCTAGAATGCATGCACCTTCTTAACATTGGCACTCTCATGGGAGCATTCTGGTAGTTTCTCTGTCCCTAAACTCCTAATTTCTTAGCCACTAAGTCTGCCAGTTCTTCTACATTGCTTATGCTAGAGGTAGTGCTGCTTCTTGTGTCCTTTGATTTAGTGGAGCTTTGTAGGGTTTTTAAGTCGTCTGCTAGGTTGTCTTCCAAATCTATACATTCTTGTAGGCACTCACTTAATGTTTATAATCCCTTCACATATACCAAAGTTCTTAGTGTCCCATTAGTTAGGCTATCTCAGAACAAAGATATCATTTTGTGTTGAGAGGATCTCTCCGTCACATGACATCTATCCACATATTGATTGAATCATCTGGCTGCATTCTTTACCATCTCATTAGGGGTCTTTTTAAAACTATGTATCAGTGAAGAAGAGTTGTGTTTGATTCCTCTCTTGGTGATTCCTCTCTTGGTGAATTCTCTAATAAATTTCTGGAAGAATTGTTCAATATTTGCAAAAGGATTGGGATATAAAGGTTGGAACCATGTGAAAGCTGTTCCAGCCAAGGTTTATCTGAAAGATTCATATTGAACAAAGAAATCATCTACTTGTTTTGCACATAATACTTCTTTGAATTCCGCAATATGGTCATAAGGTTCAGTTGAACCATCATAGTGGTTCCTCATACACTTAGCCACTTGGATTGGTCTTCACCTTCTGCCTAGTTTTGGGGTTTGAACAATGATGGGGACCACAGGTCGCACGGGGTGTACTCGTGGTCCTACACCCTATGGTGGTCTTACCAGAAAAGGTGGTCTATTCATATTTCTGGTTCTTGGATTAGTTTGATAACATGGAAAATTATATATGAAGTCTCATAGGGACACTTTGTTGGCTGGTTTGTCCAAATGCTAAGTTTTTCAGTACCTTATTGGGCTCCAAAGGGGTTATGTGAAGTAGTTGCTTGCTCTCGAGGAGGGAATACGGGCAATCCCATGTACCTAAGCCTTGATATATCCAAATTGTCCATTGGCAAATATCTTCTCTGATTTTGTTCTAGGTAGGTAACTCTATATGAATCTTCAGGATCTCTCAATTTATAGATAATGGCTGGGTTGATACCTTCTCCTTGTAGAGGTGAAGCAGCTTGTAGTAGTAGGTCCTAACCACTTACCAAGTATACATCAATTAGGTAGTCATCCTGGGGTATCGGATCTCCTCTTAATACCTGAGTGACTACAGACTTTCCCCACGTGGTATTCCATTATCGATTCCATTAGCGATTCCTGGTTCCTCTATCTCTCCTCTTTCATTTATCTGATTTCGGTTTTCAGTCACAACATATATTTTTCCTATTTTGTCCATGTAGACACCTCCTTTGTATTTGACAGCTAGTCTCACAGCTATTTTTGAATCAATTGTAGTTCTCATTCTTGCCACAGAGCTATTAAAGTCGTCAAGGTAGATGGGCACTCCATGCGAGTTCATAGATACATACTATAGGGATGTTCGATATTCCCCTTCCACTACAGACATAAAACCTACCCTAGGCACAAAATTGTGCATGTCTTGTGAGGCCATGAGTCTTTCCTCTTATGAGTCATTGGAAGTTTCTGAGTAAATAGAGTGGTTACTTGGTTGGGCTCCATTCCCCGCAGATGATATGACACTAATTTGATTTCTTAATACTCGTCCAAATCTAAGGTTCATTCAATGCTTAGGACTTGGGTCATCTATGGCATTATTGACCTTCCCTTTGCAAGTTTTAGTACTATAACTCCCTCTACTTTCTTTTTCAGGTTCTTTGATTTTTCCATGATACATGATACTTAGAGGGCATGATACACGATACCTGACTTTTAGATGATACAAGACACTTAGAAACCACGATACAAAACTTTATCTATGACGATACACGATAGAGAGTTGCCACGATACACGATACTCAAGTTGGTTTTCAATGATATGATACTTGGGTACTCATGATACGCGATACTCGGGAAACTATGATACATGATACTTGTATTTGGTGATACACGATAGACGATACATGAAAGTTTAAAATACACGATACATGTCCAAGGTGAGACACGATACATGATACCTCAACCTAATGATACATGATACTTATGAGGTATCATGAAACACGTGGAAGTGATACATGATATACGAAAGTGTATGATACATGATATATGATACCTCGACCTGACAATAGATGATACTTATGAGGTATCATGATACACGGGGAGGTGATACACGATACTTGACAAGTATTCTGATACAAGGGAATTCAGGTATCATGATATCTAAACTCAACCGACCATGATACTTAGGCCTACCAAGGTCTGAATTTCAAAATTTTTGGTGCAAAGTTCCCTTCACCATTTCCTAATCTGCCTGAAAGCACTATAGGTGAAAAATCTCACTCACAACCCCTCATACTAGCCTGCGATATTTCATTTGTTGCATGTCACATTTTGTGGGTGCTCAACTATTTTTTAGGGAGTTGCACAATGAAGTTCTCACCTTTAGAAATAAACCCTCAAGCGCTTGCCCCCAGAAGATTGCAAATCTCCTCGCTCTCTATGATACAAGTTCCATGATATTTAATTGTTGCTCTCCATGATAATTATACCAAAACAAGTAACTTGGAGATTGAAGTGATTTTGTATTTTAGTTCCTTGGGTGACCAAGGCCTAGACTGACAATGATTTAATTTTTAGGTTTGTTTCTAGTGATGATTCTTCTACATTAATTCTACCTTTCCCTTCTATTTCTAATCCCTACTCTCTCTCACTCCCTCACACCTAACCCTACAAACTCATTACAAACATCTAGAGTGTGAAGTAGCAAGTGCAAGACTTTTTTGAGACTTTCAACTTACTAAAATTGCTTTTCCTCACATCATACGTTCACTTCTAAGCCATTACCATCATGTAGGCACCTTGATTGGACTAGCTCCCTGGAAATAGTGCCAAAAATGTGTGTACCTAAGTCGTAGAGACTTAGGCTAACTCAAAATATACCTCAATCACCCACAAGTACATATAGTGGTGGATTAATACATGCTCAATTATCAATCCATGAAATTAGACATATCAAGTGTATGAAGATCTGTGCACACATGATGGTAAATGAAGTGATAGTGCTAACAATGCATGTAATGTGGCCATCTACCTTCCAAGTCATTTGTTACACTAGAAATGCATGTCACAATACATGTAGCAAGAATAAACACAAATTAGGACTTCTCTCCCAATTTCAAACTCTGAATATGCTCAATAGCAGTTTCGAAGCTCTCGATGAGATGCATCTAGTGGTGGTATTTTTAGCATAATTTGACAAATGTTCTTCAAGTTACAAGCCAAATAGTGAGTGGTGGGAAACACCAACTCCTACTCTATAGCTCACCTAGCTCAACACATGCATTATAGCAACTAAATCATAAAGGGGATGGGTAGAAAATAGTCCTAAAATCACATTTCAAGCACCAAACACACAAGCAAGCTCTTAGAGAGATACTTATCAGAGAAGAAGCAAATTCATAATTTCAGCTTGATTTCTCACAATGGCAAAAAGTCCTTACAAAGAGTCACCAAGTGACTTATATACATGTGCCTTAAAAATGGTCCTTTCACATAAAAGACTGGCACTTTTATTGGAAAAGCACTAAATTCCTACTATTATACAAGAGTAATGTTACAATGTCTGGGATTCATGCATCTAGAGGACTCCTCTAGTGCATTTACATGGCTTTTGATAGAGTATCATGGAAATTTGAAGAAGAAAAATTAGGCCTAATTTTGAAAATTTTTTGGGGCCTACTTTCCTTTGCCTCTTTCTTCTACAACACACACACACACACACTCAACTATTGTTGTGAAAGCTGCCCTATACTCAACCTCACAACTAGAAGTGGCCATAGTAGACTGTTCTTCTCAACTAAGATATTCATGAGCTACCAAGCATGAAGCAAAAACCACTACTGAACACACAAGTGTCATAGCAACCAATCGAGTCAAAGTAAAAAAAACATGTAAATATGGCGATAAAGATCCCCTCTTCCGATAAACCAATCCAAGTATTCAGGTACCATTCAAGTAGCAAAAGATGCACTTAACTGCTTGCCAATGCTTGAAACCTAGGCAATGCATAAACTTGCTCATCTGTGAGAAAGTAAAATCAATATCTTTCCGAGTAATGCATACATAAATCAAGCATCCAATAAGCCACTTATAGAGAACATCATCAAATGCATCTCAAGCATCATGAAGATTGAACCATGAAACTGTTTCCATGGGAGTGGTAATAGGTTTGTAGTCTTCAAGGCCAAAATGCTACGATAGTGTTTCAATATATTTTATTTGACACAATGCTATTCCACTATCAACTTGCATAATTTGAATACCCAAATAAATGATGCAAATGCCCAAGATCTAACATCTCAAATGAGGCATGCAAATCAGCCTTAAAATCAGCAATATGCTTCTCATGAGGACGAGTGAGCAGCATGTCATCAACATAGACAACAATGATCAAAAGCGCATCATTTTCATGCTTAACATATAAGGTGCTCTCAGTTGGAATATTCTCAAAACCATGTGCAATAAGGTAGGCATGTATGTCTTCATGCCAAGCATGTGGTGCTTGCTTCAAACCATATAATGCCTTTTTCAACCTGCACATTGTTTTCATGCCCTTTCTACACAAAACCATGGGGCTAAAAGACATACACTTCTTCATGCAAGTCACCATTTAGAAATGTAGTTTTAATGTCCATATGATGTATGTTCCAACCATGATGAGTTGCAAGTGCATAGATGCAATGAACAGTAGCCATTTAGCATGTAGGAGCAAAGGTCTCATCAAAATCAATGCCTCTTTCTTAAGCATAACCCTTTGCAACAAGCCTAGCCTTATGTCTGTCAACTGTTCCATCAAGTTTATGCTTCAACTTGTATACCCACTTAGTGCCAATGGCCTTCTTGCCACAAGGAAAGTCACATAAAGAACAAGTGCAAATGGATCAGAGAAGCTCATTGTTCTAAGTAGTATACGTCAAAGTAGAAGAGATGAGATATGAGAAAATACTATATATTAATGCACATAAATTACATTGACATTGGCAACGAATGATTGCACAATGTGAGAGCAATAGTAAAGTTATAGTGTGAACTCAATATGCCACACAAATTCCTCTGAAATCACTACTATATCTCACTCTATTCTACGTGACTAGATAGTCCTCTTTTATAGACTTTTTGTTGTAGCCAAGATTCAAGTTTGACTTTGAATCTTTACCTAAAAGTGTTCCAAAGTTTTAGGACTTGATTTTCCATAAATCCTCACCAAATATTTTGTGGAAAGATTTTGTTGCCCTTCGAATCCCGCAGACAAATGTACATAGAGGGTAGTACAAAAACGAAATCACACAAAAGTCCTCAGAGAATAGAAAGAGACAAGAGACAACACCAGACTGGGTACGATCTCCCCCCACATACTCTGATGGCCGAGTCTATCAGAGCATGTGTATTATAGGAATTTCTTATTATGTCCTGAATAAAAGATACATGAGGGCAGTGCTTTGAAAAGCATACTTTTGCTTTATTTACAAAATTGTAATTTTCTATTTTTACAAAACATCGCTTTTTAAAGCCATCTATTATTTTTACAAAAATAACTAAAAAATACTATCTTTTAAAAATAACTATCTTCTAAATATCTCCAAAAATATTTGAAGAAGTCCATGTGTGTTCACACCCTCATGGATTTTCATCTGCTAAATCAAAACACAAAACACATTAAAAACCTCAAGGCATTAAAATCCATTTAACATTCCAATATTCCATAAAGTATAACATGCCTCCTAGTTGACAAGCAATTGACCTCAGTTGATAAGAATAAAATAGACATGGATGGCCAGTCACGTGTAACATCACTGAACAATTGTAAGCATTTTCCATGTAAAAACACATGCATGGAATTGGAAAACTACAATTTAATGTGATTGTGAATGATAAGCAAAAATTAAATGGTCATAGTGTGGAGTTAATGATGTCTTATGAATCCATTGAGATTCTTCAAGTGATTGATTTTTATATTTAACCAAATATCTATGATTGGTTACCTGTGCATGTACTAGTAACATCATAATCAAGTATTTTCTGTGGAATTAAAATTTCAGCATCCTCTTCTAACAAAGGAGGATCATCTAAAATAGGAGTGAGTGGTAGAGTGTTGGAGTTAGAAGTTTGTGGAAGTGCATGAATAGCACAAGGAAGAAGAAGAAGCTTGAAGCACAACACACAATACTGAATATATTACCACTAGAATGTACAAAGATAAGTAACCCATTAGGGCTATAGGCATATATAAAAGCTGGGGAAAAAACCTCTTCTAACAAAGGAGGATCATCTAAAATAGGAGTGAGTGGTAGAGTGTTGGAGTGAAACATTTGTGGAAGCACACAAATAGCACAAGGAAGAAGAAGAAGCTTGAAGCACAACACACAATACTAAATATATTACCACTAGAATGTACAAAGATAAGTAACCCGTTAGGGTTATAGGCATATATACAAGGAAGAAGAAGAAGCTTGAAGCACAACACACAATACTGAATATATTACCACTAGAATGTACAAAGATAAGTAACCCGTTAGGGCTATATGGCCACAGTAGGTTGCTTCTTTCTCAACCAAGATAAGCATGAGCTACCAAGCATGAAGCAAAAACTACTAGTGGATACATGAGTTTCATAGCAACCAACCCAACCACTATCAAAAAAAGCATGCAAATCTGGCAATAGTGATCCCCCCTTGGGATAAAACAACCCAAGTAGCTCGGTACCACTCAAATAGCGAAAGATGTGCTTAACGATTGGCCAATGCTTGACACCTGGGTAATGAATAATCCTACTCATCTGTGAGATAGAAAACTGAATATATGGCCGATCAATGCATAAGTAAATCAAGCATCCAACAGCCTGCTGATAGAGAACAACATCAAATGCATCTCCAGCATCATGAAGACTCAATCATATTGGTCAAAAGTCCATACAAAGGCTTTGCAATGATGGCATACATGTGTATGAAACATCGATAGTAGCCACAATGCCCCATAAAGGCTTGCACTTCCTTGACATCCTTTGGCCTAGGTAGTTTTGGGATAGCTCTCACTTTCTCTTCATCAGTGGATATGCCATTCTTTGACACTATGTGTCCTAGAATCTTGCCTTGCCTGACCATAAAAATGCACTTTTCTGGGTTCAGACAAACTAGATACTCTCTACATTTGTCAAAGATTTGCCTGAGTTCAGGTATATGTTTCTATCTAATGTTGGAATGAGCACAAAGATCATCAACATAGACTTCCAAATTCTTCCTCAAGAACTCTTTAAATACATGGCACATTAGTCTTTGGAAGGTTGTGGGAGCATTGGTAAGCCCAAATGGCACTACCCGAAAAGCAAATATACCCCACTCAGTGGCGAAAGCCATCTTATGCTGATCTTCTAGTGCTATGGCTACTTGATTGTAACCAGAGAACCCATCTAGGAAGCTCTACACTTCCTTGCCTGCTACCCTTTCTCATAGATGCTCAGTGATAAGAAGTGGATAACTATCTCTGATAGTGGCTGCATTAACCTTCTTCAAGTTAATGCATACACGTAACTTGCCGTTCTTTTTGGGCACCACTACAATGGGGGATACCCATTCAGTGTGCTCAATTTCATAGATAAATCCGGCTTCAACTAAGCGGTCTATCTCTTCTTTGATCTTGGCAGCATAGTTGTCATTGTATGTGTATGGCTTTTGTTTAGAGGGTCTGGCCTTTGAGTTCATGGGGATCATATGTGAGCATATGTCCGGGTCTACACCTTTCAGGTCCTTGTAGCTCCATGCAAACACATCTCTATATTCTCGTAGTAAGGCTATCAACTCCTGCTCCTCTTCTTCAGTAAGGTCATGTCCAATGTATGTGCATCTCTCCTCCCCTTCTTCTATGGCTACCATTATTTTCTTGGTGGTTTCTTTGTTATCATAGGCCTCTCCTGATTGTGCATCACGTTTTGGCATTCTTATCATGACTCTCCTGTCTTCTATTTCATACTTCTTAAAGTTTTTTGGGACCTCAAACAAAGATTCTTCTTCCTCTGTTGTCACTTCTCTCTTCTTTCTCTTCTTCCCTTCATTCTTAGTGGTTAATTGTGTGGTTAATCTCACCTCATTCATAATTTCTTCATGTCTCTGAGGGTGAGCTTCTACTTCATAGAAATATTCCTCATCCGAAGCAAAAGGTGGGTCCATAATGATTGACTCTAAATCCGAGTCGCTTGCATCCTCAAATGCATTTGTGCTAGGTTCACATTCTTCAACAATTGGATCACACATGATCGGCTCTATTGTGAAGACAGAAATGTCATAGCCATCCTCATCACAGTGGGGTGTCCATTGCTCTTCATTGATGGCTACATCCATACTTGCTAAGATTTTTGCCCAGCCATGAGGCTCAAACTCTTCATTAGGAAATACTAAGAGTGCATAGGTTGGGTCTTGAATTGATCTATGAGTTCCCTTAGCACCTACCGCTCTTGCCTTTTCCCTTTTCTCTTCCTCTTCTGCCACTTTACACATCCATAAGTGAGTGTCTTCATGCATCCATGAGGATCCTGATCCTATGGAATGCACTGACTATGTATCATCTGTGGCTCTATGGATGGGATTCCATTGAATGGGGGGCACATCTCTATGCGAGAAATCTTTGAGATTCACTTTGGTTGTGACACCCAAGTGTTGCAAATATAAGGCATTGGTTCCCCAATCCTGTACTACTTGTAATTGTCTCAAGAATGGTCTTCCTAGAATCATCTCATAGGCTTGATTTTTTCTAAAATCACATATAGCAAAAGTATGTTGAAACTCTACACCACAAGTGGTAAGAGTTATTCCCTCTAGTAGCCCTAAGGGTCTATCAATGTGACCATCGGCCATTTGCAACTTCATTCTTGTTGGCCTGAGTGCTGGCTTGCCCCAACATTTCCATAAGGAAGTGGTAGCAATTGCAACTCCCGCACATGAGTCGAAAATGGCCTTTGTTGTGTAACCCTCATGAGTGATAGGGAGATAGGTGTTTCCTTCTTCTCCTTCGCTCATGTCTCCTATCTTGTCCAAAGGTATTTCCGGTACTGTTCTATGAGATCCTAACTGGGAACGAGGTTTTGACATGTTTGGCACTTGCTTGGCTACATGTTTCCACAATTCAGGCTTGATCTTGAGTAGCTCTTCTAAAGTGAGATTGCACTGCACTTTAGTATTCTTTACTACCTCTGTGTTCCTAGGTATGATTGAGTCTTTGTTTCTTATCATGACCGTAGGTGCTCTCGTACAAGTGGACTTTGCTTCCCATGGACCTGTGAAATGGGGTAGCTCTTGTAAGGAATTGGACTCAAAGTCTAATCTCTCTTGAGATTGGGCACTCTCATGCTCTCCATAAATGGAAGGAGGGTCTTGTAGGAATTGACTGTGTGTGTCATCCACAAGTTCAATGGGAGGAGGAACTTCACTCTCTTTAGCCCATTTCTCTTCTTGAATCTCTCGCAAGAATTTTGGGGAGTATCGATTCATAGAAGAAGAGGTGTTTGGTTCAGTGGAGTTAGGCACATAAGCTTCCTTGGGAGGAATGCTTATTCTATCACTTGCCTTCTCCTTAGCCTGGGAGTTGGCTCCTTTTCCAGACTTTGCAATTATCGACTCCAATCTATCCAATAGACCATCAAAATGCAATGGTGTTCTAGTGGATCTAGAGCAATTGAAGAGGCGACTGGCCTCAAACATGGCTTGAGCCAATTCCACCATCTTGGCACACAACTTAGTTCGTTCAAGATCTAGGTCAGCTCTCGGGTAACATCTTTCATGATCTGTTACATTTGGCCCTTCTTGGATCCTGGCCTAATATTCTCTAAGCATCATATCTATGTCCTCGAGAGTGGGATCTGCTAAGATTGATCCTACTCCGGGTGATGGGTGGGTTAGGTGTGGTGGATTAGAAGGTTGAGGAATGGAAGGTGATGGGGATAGTAGTAGGGGTGATGTGTGAGAGTGCGTTTGAGATGTGATTTCTATGATTTTGGCTTTGGTCTCTCGCAAACTTTCCTCGAGTTAGCTCATCTTTCTTGCCCATTGCCTTTTCATACGTTCACGGCTATCTCTCGAAGCTCTTGTTCTCTTCTTATTCTGGCTCTCAGTCTCGCTAACCTCCACATTCTTTTCCTGGCCTAAGTCTTGATCTTGCTTAAGTGCTTGAGCTCTCGTGATGACTTGCACTAGGGCTGTGGAAGTCACACTTCCCATGGAGTCTACCACTAAGCCAATAACATTGATAGGAGCAATTTTTGGCATATTGTTGGGGTTCTTGGGACACTCCCATAACAAGTGTGCAGGAAGTGCAGGAGAAAGAAACTGATTGTGTGACAATCAAGGTGAAGTAAGACCCTAGAAAAGCGGCAGTTGAGATGGTGGAACCCACTTGTGAGAAGATATTCATAACGTAGAGAGAAGTCCAGGGAGATCTAGCTCGTTTTCCACCCATGATAGAAAAAAAATTCATATACATATTTTTTACAGGGATGCAAGGACAAGGGGATGGCCTATGAAAAGCAATATCGAAGAATGTTGGATGACTTCTCTGATAAAGAAACCGACTGGACATAGGAAGAACTGGAAGCCTATGAGAAGGCTCATGATAGCCTGCTAGAAAAGATGGAAGCCACCTCTATGAAAAGGGAAAAAGTCTTGAGGAAAATATTTGATCAGTTGAGCCTAGCAAAGGATCAGAGGCAGCTTGTGCAACCCAAGAGGTAAAGGTGGTGCCACTCATGTTCCATGTTGATAAAATTCAAAATTATACTTTCGGGGAGGATAATCTAACAGAGGGTATTGTTTCTTTGCAAGAAAGTGATAGCATAGATCATTCTCCAGACAGGATACCAGATCGGAGACAGAAGCGATGACGAATTGTCTCATCCAAGAGTATCGAGTAGCATGGATAGGATTGTTGATATATTTAGGTAGTGATGTGTGTGAACACTCTAGGACCAGCGGGGTGCTTATATATGCCTAATTCTGTAACAGGTTACTTAACTTTGTACATTCTAGTGGTAATACATCTAGTATTGTGTGTTGTGCTCCAAGCTTCTTCTTCTTCCTTGTGTTGTTTGCATGTTTCCATTTCCGTAGACCTCGAGCTCCAACAATTGGTATTAGAGCAGGTCACCACTTCATTTAGGACATCGTTGACACCCCTGTAATCATAGTCTCAGAATCACATGAAATTCTGTGAGCATACTCAGGGGGATTAGGAGATCTGAGCTGGTTTTGGCCTCCGAATGCACTATCACAATGCTTGTGTAGGAAATTTTGTCTTTTTGTACCAAAGATATATACAAGTTTCGGTTTTCCAGTATAAGCATCTCAAAGTCTACTACGAGTTTAGCAGAACTCAATAGGGTAGTTCTGTTCAACTTTTTCAGATAATGTCATTTTTTTGCATTAGGGTATTTTAGTTAGTGGCCATGGTTGAAAGTAGTGATGTATTCTGTATGTTGGTTGTTGAGGATAAGTTGGATGGTACCAGTTACCCATTGTGGGCTTATATGCTTCATCATGTATTGGTTGGAAAAGGATTGTGGAATATTGTGTAGGGTGTTGAAAAATTTCCTCTTTCACCTGCAAACACAGGACACAATGTGGGTAAAGCAAGCTGGGAAAATAGTTACAGCAGATAATTTTAGAAGAAGGACCAGACAATCAGAGACATACTAGCATGATGCAGACAATTGGTATTTGTATTGAAGAAGAATTGTTGGAAAACCCAGACGCAAATCTATTTGAAGAAGAAAATCTATATGAAGATGAAAACATGTTGGCTTGGCTCCATGCAAAAGACCCCTCTTCCTGCTATGGAATTTTTCCAAACTCAAGTAGAGAGGAAACATATGAAGAAAAAGAGGACATCATTCAGGTTACTGATTTGAGTGAAACAATCTCCGTCAAAGGCCATAGCAGTGATGAAGTTACTTCAAATAATATGTCAATGGCCACTTTTGTATGGATACTGGTATGGATATCATCTGTTATGTCAATTTTAATGATAGCAAGTGCAGGGCTTTACAAGAATGTGGAAGGAGTACCCACAAGTCTTTGGAAACAGAGGGTTCCATTTGATGAAGAAGCTGGAATAGTGAAAATGAAATTTTGCAAATTAAGCTATATAGTTGCTGACACAAAGGTACAAAAGTTGTAGTATGGAGGAGATAATATTTTACTGAAGGATTTAGGGTACCCCTATCAGATCACCAGTGTGCCCAAAAGGAAGACAAATCCAATGAAGTGCACTACAATTGGAGATTATGGGGGAGTTTCTCTGAGTCAACAATACAAGGCTCAAGGCCTATCATCAACAAAAGTGAAGATTTCTAGATCACCTGGAACCTGCAAAATTTGTCCAGGTTGTACATAGTCTTTTCCCGTCATTTTTGCTTAAGTTTTAGTAAATTTCATCAATTTTCATGCTTGTTCTTTGCGTTTTTAGAAAATTTAGCAACTCTTTCTTAGGCCTTGGCATAAGTATAATTTTGGAATTTTTCTAGGAATTTTTCAAGCATTTTTTGAATTTTTCTGGTATTTTTCATCCTTTTTAAATTATCATTTTCTTGCCAAATTAGAGAAATAAGGGAATCTCTCTGTGGTTTTGAGTGAGAAATCTGGTCTAGACCTCTGGGGGATTTTTTCATAATTTGTTTGGTTTTTTTATGGGTTTTTTTTTTATTTTTTGGGTTTTTTTGTAATTTTTTTTATTTTGGGTAATTTCAAAAAAAAGGCCCCCCCAGGCATTATTCTTTTCAAAAAAAAAAAAAAACCTTCCCTCTCTCTCTTCCCCCCCTTCCCCCCCCCCCCCCCCGCTTGTCCCCCTTCCCCCCCCCCCTTCCCCCCCCCCTTTTTCCCCCTCCCCTTCCCCCCCCCCCCCCCCCCCCCGCCCGCCCCCCCTCCCTTTTCTTTTTTGTTTATTTTTATTTTATTTTAATTATTTTATTGTTTTCGTTTTCTTTTTGTGTTTATTTTTATTATTATCTTATTTTTATTTATTATTTTATTTATTATTTACTTAATATTGTTTTTCATTTTTTCACAGCTCCGAGCGTTCACGTTTATTAAAAAAAAATCATAAAAAAAAAATTATTAAAAAGAAGAAAAGAAAAAGATAAAGATAATTTTTTTCCTTTTTTTATTATTTGTTTATTTTATTTTCAAAATATGATTTTTTTATTTTTTATGGCTCAAACCCTTTTGGCTCTGGATCATGCCTCAGATGGCCGTTTTTTTCAAAAGTGGAGTCATTTTCATGTAGTTTGGCACCTCTAGACTCATTTTTTGCCTTCATTTTTTCAAATTCACACTTTTTCTTTGAGTTTTGGTCACAAGCCACATATTTTTTGCAACTTTCTCTCGTGCTTTTAATTCCACAATTTCTCCATAAGGTCTATCCTCACTTTTATCTTGCCATATGTTTCATACTTCCCCATATGCACCTCGATAGCTCTACTTTTTACTCATTTCGACCCTCTCCAGACCCCATAATCCTACTCACTCACCCTCCCCTTAACCTTATGCCCAGCCACATTCTTACCCATCCCTGCCCTATCCATCTCAACCCCCTTCCCTATCCATCTCAGCAACCTCAGCCCTCCCTTCCCACTCCTTTCTACCCTTCCATTGCTTTCCTTTGCTTTTCCATGCAATATTCCACTTTTTGGTTCTTCTCTGGTGCTTGTTCCTCCTGCTCCTGGTGGACTTGGTAGCTGCTCAAGTATCCTTTTGCAGATTTTGCAGCACAAGAATCATGGTGTACTCTATGCTCAGAGTTTTGGCTGTAGCTCTCCAGGACGTAGAGCACATTAGGTGGTGGGCAACTGTTGAGCCTATAAAAGTCATATTGGTCAAAGTCAACTATAGTCAAAGTCAATCGCAATCAAAGCCAAATTGGTCAAAGTTAACAAAGACAAGGTCAAAGTCAATAGGTGCAAAGTCAAAATGCTAAAGTGCAGGTGTCAAAGTGCACAGGTAGTGCACAATTAATTGTCCACAAAGGGTAAATTGGAGAAAGTGGGTTGCAGGTTGCAGAGGTATTTCTCTAATTTCCCTAAGGTTCAAAGTGTTTTTAAAGTGTTTTGGAAGGTTCAGGTGAACCCTCTCTTATGTGCAAAAGTGAAGACTTAAAAGGAAAATGGGAACGTATGTGAAGCGGCATCGTACGCAGAAGTGAAAGTATGCTCCCCTAATTAAAATTTTTGTTTTAGTCTAAAGTCACTATAGGACAAAACAGGGATTCGTTGGTTGCCACTTGTGAAGACAATCTTGGGACATCAAAGGGAGCACCAAGATACTCTTGGAGTTAGGAGCGTATGTGAATCGACACTCAAGGGAAGGCAAGGACTATTCTTGGACTGTTTCAAGTGTAAGCAAGAGTAAGCATAGTCTAAGCAAGGCAAGAGAGAGAAGTGGAAGAGACACACAGTGTGCGACGCAGAGAAGTGAAGTGCAAGGTGTGCATGAAGAGTGACCAAGGGAAGTAAGCTAGTCCCCTAAGAAGCCCAAGGTCTTATTGAAGTGTGCGCGTGCCGACAGAAGGTACCCATTCCTCCCCCTTAGTGGAAGCTTGGTGCAAGGTGTGCACAAGTGCAGGCTTGGAGAAGGTGGAGGTTTGGTGCAGAGGAGGCCGGCAGCAACAAGTCCCTTGGGTATTTGGTATTTTGTAATTGAGTACTCTATGGGATTTTGCACAGAAGCATTGGATTGTATTGTGCTTCCACATTGTATTTGTCTTATTATAATCAATCGACAGAGGCTTCCAGTGTGTATCTTTCTTCTTGTCTTTCCCTTTTCTCCTACAAATACTCAAATCCCTTCTTGTCCAAGAATCCCCCAACAAGTCTTCACATACATCACTACCTAAATATATCAACAAACCCCCCCTAGGAGTGATGCGGTGAATAAGTAGCTGGCACTCATGTATAAGGAAGTGCCAAGCCATGTGGAAATCACTCCACAAAAGGAAGTAAGCCCAAAGATTTGCGAAAAGCTTCAAAATTCTCCCTAGGCAGAGCCTTCATGAAAAGGTCTGCAATGTTCTCCTATGTGGGCACATATGCCAAGATGATCTCCCCAGCAGAGAACCTCTCCCTTACATAATGATAATGCACCTCAATGTGCTTAGTGCGAGCATGGAACACAGGGTTCCTCGTAACTGCCAATGCGCTTTGACTGTTAGTGAAGATGGTGGTGGCAGAAGACTGACCAACACCCAAATCAACCATAAGGCGTCTGAGCCACACACACTCAACAGTCGTTGTGAAAGCTACCCTATACTCAGCCTCACAACTCGAAGTGGCCATAGTAGGCTACTTCTTGCTTAAACAAGATATACATGAGCTACCAAGCATGAAGCAAAAGCCACTAGTGGACACACGAGTGTCATAGCAACCAGCTCATTCTGAGTCAGAAAAAACATGCAAATCTGGTGGTAGTGATCCCCCCTTGGGATAAAACAACCCAAGTAGCCGAGTACCACTCAAGTAGCAAAAGATGCTCTTAGCCACCTACCAATGCTTGACACCTGGGCAATGCATACACGTGCTCATCTTTGAGATAGCAAAATGAATATCTGGGTGAGTAATGCATAAGTAAATGAGGCATCCAAGAGCCTACTGATAGAGGACAACATCAAATGCATCTCCAGCATCATGAAGACTCAATCGTAAACCTATCTCCATAGGAGTGGCGATGGGCTTACAATCTTCAAGGCCAAAACATTGCAATAATGTGTCAATATATTTCTTTTGACACAAAGCCATTCCACCATCAACTTGCATAAAGTGAATGCCCAAATAGTGATGCAAATGCCCCAAATCAGACATCTCAAATGAGGCATGCAAATCGGCCTTAAAATCAGCAATATGCTTCTCAATAGGACTAGTGCGTAGCATATCATCAACATAGACAACAATGATCAAAAGCACATCATGAGCACGCTTAACATATAAGGTGCTTTCAGTTGGACTATTCTCAAAACCATGTGCAATCAGATAGGCATGTATCTTCTCATACCAAGCACGTGGTGCTTGCTTTAAACCATATAATGCCTTCTTTAAATTGCACACCTGGTTTTCATGCCCTTTCTGCACAAAGCCACGGGGCTAAAAAACATACACTTCTTCATGCAAGTCACCATTCACCAATTGATGTACATTCCAACCATGATGGGCTGCAAGTGCACAGATGCTACAAACAGTAGTCATTCGACAAGTAGGAGCAAAGGTTTCATCAAAATCAATGCCTCTTTCCTCCGCATAACCCTTTGCAACAAGCCTAGCCCTATACCTCTCAACTATACCATCAGGTTTATGCTTTAGCTTGTATACCCACTTAGTGCCAATGGCCTTCTTGCCAGGAGGCAAGTCACATAAAGACCAAGTACCATTCTTCATTATAGCATCATATTCAGATTGCATAGTAGCCATCCAATTTTCTAAATTTTGTGCTTCATCAAACAAAACAAGCTCAGTCTCATCACAAAGACTAGATGCAGCCATAGCATAGCAATCTGATGCAAAAGAGGCACTATAAGAGCCTGATCAAGTATGATATGATAGAGGTGCATCTAGTTTGCTGACACGCAAAGTCTGCACCAGCCATTTTGGCATAGTTTTTGCCTCCTCAATATCAGCTCTCTCATCAACAAGTGCATCATGTAAATCTGCATCACAAATGGGATGATCTGCATCATCACATGAAACTTGCGAAGGCTGAGAAGTTTCCTCATTAGGACCAGCACTAGACTCTCCACCTGTAAAAAGAGGAAGCAAAGTATCATACATGTCTTTGGAGCTAACAAATGTCTCCTTCGTACATGAAAGCAATGGCTGAATAGCATCTTCCACAAAAACAACATCACGGCTAACCAGAGTGCGTTTAGTCTGTGGATGATACAAAGGATAGCCTTTACTTTCAGAACTATACCCAACAAAAATACATTTTACTGCTTTATCATCCAATTTTCTGCGATGTTGTTTAGGCACTAATGCATATGCCAAACAACCAAAAACACGCAGATGAGCAACAGATGGCTTGCGATCATGCGAAGCCTCATATGGAGTGATAGACTATAGTGCTTTAGTGGGACACCTATACCTCGCCATCTCCATGGTTGACCTATTCTTTCGTTCAGCAACTCCATTTTGTTGAGGTCTATACGGCACTTTACACTAGTGTTTTATCCCACGTTCAGCTAGAAATGCATTAAAATTACAAGACATATATTCCCCCCCTCAATCAAAATGGAGGGTGCCCATTTTACATGCTGACAGATTTTCAACCAAAACCAAAAACTGTTTGAAGCACATGAACACTTCGGACTTTGCATTCAATGGATATACTGCATGCCTGGAAAAATCATCAATGAAAGTCACGAAGTAAAGATAATTTCCAAAAGAAGGTGTCTACATAGGACCACAAACATCACTATGTACAAGATGCAATTTCTGAGTAGCCTAAACTGAACCATCTTTTGGAAAGAAGGAACGCTGCATTTCGCCTAAAAGACAGCCTTCACAAACATGTTTTCCGGGTGCTTCAAGTTTGGGCGAAGAGGACACCATTTCAAATTTCTGTAGGCGTCGCAAACTAGCAAAATTCAGATGACCAAAGCGTGCATGCCAAAGCTTTGAATTTGACATAGCCTGAGAATCATGTACTGCAAATGCCAACTCATTTACAAATCTTTCATAGTTTATGAGCTTATACAGCCCATGACATAAATAATCATGTCGTCATTTGATAGATCATGAGCTATACATCTGTCATCAACAAATTTCACAATGCAACCAATCTTGGCTAATGCAAAAACTGATAATAGACTTTTCTTGATCCCTGGCACAAACAAAGCATCTGACAACGTGAAAGAACTACCATTAGCAGTAGTCAAAATGATCTTACCAACTCCCATAACAGGATAAGAGGAGTTGTTGGTGCATGTAATAGTATTCCTTATAGGGGTAGGCTCAAGTGAAGAAAAGAAACTGCACTACGAGACAATATGTTGTTGGAAATTTAATAGGCTCATAACTAATATCATAGGTCCATGGTTCCATAGGTCCAGGATCTACAACACAGATTTCAACAATCTTCCAATATTGACAGAACATGAACATACCACACTTAATCACACAAATGATGAGACAAAGATAGAGAAAGATTAGACAACATGTGTAAAGTGTTACGTAAGCCACTGCTTACTCACACTATCATATATACAATGTTGGAGATAGACGTCTGTGGAAGCACGCGAACAGCACAAGGAAGTAGAAGAAGCTTGGAGCACAAACACACAATACTGAATGTATTACTAGAGAATGTACAAAGATAAGTAGCCCATTAGGGCAATAGGCGTATATACAAGCCGGGGGAAAAAAACCTCCTAAAGAGGGAAAAAAGTGCCCCGGCAGTCCTAGAGTGTTCACACACATCACTACCTAAATATATCAACAAATCCCCCCTGGGAGTGATGCGGTGAACAAGGAGCTGGCACTCATGTATAAGGAAGTGCCAAGCTATGTGGAAATCACTCCACAAAAGGAAGTAAGCCCAAAGCTTTGCGAAAAGCTTCAAACTTCTCCCTAGGCAGAGCCTTCGTGAAAAGGTCTGCAATGTTCTCCTACGTGGGCACATATGCCAAGCTGATCTCCCCAGCAGAGAACCTCTCCCTGACATAGTGATAATGCACCTCAATGTGCTTAGTGCGAGCATGGAACACAGGGTTCCTCGCAACTGCCAATGCGCTCTGACTGTCAGTGAAGATGGTGGTGTTAGAAGACTGGCCAACACCCAAATCAGCCATAAGGCGTCTGAGCCACACACACTCAACAGTCGCTCTGAAAGCTACCCTATACTCAGCCTCACAACTGGAAGTGGCCACAGTAGGCTGCTTCTTGCTCAACCAAGATATACATGAGCTACCAAGCATGAAGCAAAAACCACTGGTGGACACACAAGTGTCATAGCAACCAGCCCAATCTGAGTCAGAAAAAGCATGCAAATCTGGCGGTAGTGATCCCCCCTTGGGATAAAACAACCCAAGTAGTCGAGTACCACTCAAGTAGCGAAAGATGCGCTTAACCGCTTTCCAATGCGTGACTCCTGGGCAATGCATAAACCTGCTCATCTGTGAGACAGCAAACTGAATATCTGGCTGAGTAATGCATAAGTAAATCAAGCATCCAACAGCCTGCTGATAGAGAACAGCATCAAATGCATCTCCAGCATCATGAAGACTCAATTGTAAACCTGTCTCCATAGGAGTGGCAATAGGCTTACAGTCTTCAAGGCCAAAACGCTGCAATAATGTGTCAATATATTTCGTTTGACACAAAGCCATTCCACCATCAACGTGCATAAACTGAATGCCCAAATAGTGATGCAAATGCCCCAAATCAGACATCTCAAATGAGGCATGCAAATCAGCAATATGTGTCTCAATAGGACCAGTGAGCAGCATGTCATCAACATAGACAACAATGATCAGAAGCACATCATTAGCACGCTTAACATATAAGGTGCTTTCAGTTGGACTGTTCTCAAAACCATGTGCAATCAGATAGGCATGTATCTTCTCATACCAAGCACGTGGTGCTTGCTTTAAACCATATAACACCTTCTTTAATCTGCACACCTGGTTTTCATGCCCTTTCTGCACAAAGCCACGGGGCTGAAAAACATACACTTCTTCATGCAAGTCACCATTCAGAAATGCTGTTTTAATGTCCAACTGATGTACATTCCAACCATGATGGGCTGCAAGTGCACAAATGCTATGAACAGTAGTCATACGGCATGTAGGTGCAAAGGTCTCATCAAAATCAATGCCTCTTTCCTGCGCATAACCCTTTGCAACAAGCCTAGCCTTATACCTGTCAATGGTACCATCAGGTTTACGCTTCAGCTTGTATACCCACTTAGTGCCAATGGCCTTCTTGTCAGGAGGCAAGTCACATAAGGACCATGTACCATTCTTCATTATAGCATCATATTCAGATTGCAGAGCAGCCATCCAATTTTCTAAATTTTGTGCTTCATCAAAAGAAACAGGCTCATTCTCATCACAGAGACTAGATGCAGCCATAGCATAGCAATCTGATGCAAAGGAGGCACTATGAGAGCCTGAACGAGTACGATATGACAAAGGTGCATCTAATTTGCTGTCACGCAAAGTCTGCACCAGCCATTTTGGCATAGTTTTTGCCTGCTCAATATCAGCTCTCTCATCAGCAAGTGCATCATGTAAATCTGCATCAGAAATGGAATGATCTGCATCATCATATGAAACTTGCAAAGGCTGAGAAGTTGCCTCATTAGGACCAACACTAGCCTGTCCACCTGTAAAAAGAGGCATCAAAGTATCATACATGTCTTTGGAGCTAACAGATGTCTCCTTAGTACATGAAAGCAATGGCTGAATAGCATCTTCCACAAAGACAACATCACGGCTAACCAGAATGCGTTTAGTCTGTGGATGATACAGATGATAGCCTTTACTTTCAGAACTGTACCCAACAAAAATACATTTTACTGCCTTATCATCCAATTTTCTGCGATGTTGTTCAGGCACTAATGCATATGCCAAACAACCAAAAACACGCAGATGAGCAACAGATGGCTTCCGGTCATGCCAAGCCTCATATGGAGTGATAGACTGCAATGCTTTAGTGGGACACCTGTTCAGTACATATGCTGCACACATGACAGCCTCAAGCCAGAAACTATGTGGTAAAGCCTGACTTTTGACCATGCACCTCGCCATCTCCATGAGTGACTTGTTCTTTCGTTCAGCAACTCCATTCTGTTGAGGTGTATACGGTACTGTACACTGGTGTTTTATCCCACGTTCAGTCAGAAATGCATTAAAATCTGAAGACATATATTCCCCCCCTCGATCAGAACGGAGGGTGCCCATTTTACATGCTGACAGATTTTCAGCTAAACCCAAAAACTGTTTGAAGCACATGAACACTTCGGACTTTGCTTTGAGTGGATATACCCATGCATGCCTGGAAAAATCATCAATGAAAGTCACGAAGTAAAGGTAATTTCCAAAAGAGGGTGTCTGCATAGGACCACAGACATCACTATGTACAAGCTGCAATTTCTGCGTAGCCCGAACTGAACCATCTTTTGGAAAGGAAGAACGCTGCATTTTGCCCAAAATACAGCCTTCACAAACATGTTTTCCAGGTGCCTCAAGTTTGGGCAAAGAGGACACCATTTCAGATTTTTGCAGGCGTAACAAACTAGCAAAATTCAGATGACCAAAGCATGCATGCCAAAGCTTTGCATCTGACATAGCCTGAGAATCATGAACTGCACATGCCGAATCATTCACAGATCTTTCATAGTCTATGAGCTTATACAGCCCACGACATAAGATGCCAGAAGCAATAATCACATCGCCATTTGAGAGATCATGGACTGTACACCTGTCATCAACAAATTTCACAACCAAGCCAATCTTGGCTAATGCAAAAACTGATAACAGATTCTTTTTGATCCCTGGCACAAATAAAGCATCTGACAAAGTGAAAGAACTACCATCAGCAGTAGTCAGAATGATCTTACCAACTCCCATAACAGGATAAGAGGAGTTATTGGCGCATGTGACAGTATTCCCTGTAGGGGCAGGCTCGAGTGAAGAGAAGAAACTGCGCTGTGAGGTAATATGTTTGGTCGCCCCACTGTCAAAGTACCAAACATCTGAGTCTACTGCAGACATGCACTGATCATGAGAAGATGGGTCAAAACTGCAGACAGTAGTAAACGCCCATTCTTCTTCCTGCACAAGATTTCCAGACTCTGTTTTTGGTGTAGAGGCCTCTGCAACAACCATTCCAGTCTCATTCTTCTTTGCCTCTTTAGCAGCCAGTTTTGGACAGTTCTTTATAATATGATCATTTCCTTTACAGTACTTGCAGAACAATTTCTGCTTTTCTGATTTCTTTTCATCTTTATCCTGGTTCTTCGATTGTGCAGCATTTGCAGATTTTTGCTTACTAGTAGAAGAGCTCCATTTTCCTTTGCCCTTTTGACTAGCCAGGAAAGCTTGATCTGCAACACGCATAATGGACCTGTTCTGCCTGGACTGATCTTCCTGCAACAGAACAGAGACTAATTCTTCAAATGACAAGGCATTCGGATTGCCTTTCATCATCAACCAAAGAGTAGAGGCAAAACTCTGATATGAATCAGGAAGACCATTCAGAACGGTCTGCACAAGTGAGCTATCTGGTATAACCTCATCAGCAGAAATCAATTGTTCCTTCAGGTCTTTGATCTTTGTAAGAAAACTGTCCATAGAATCACCTTCATTCATGTGCTCACTCTCCAACTATTTTCGAAGGTAAGCAACACGAGCCTCATTCCTAGCCTGGTACAAAGTGGTAAGTGTATCCCAAGCATCCTTTGCTGTTCTACAAGAGCGAATGTGAGGAATAATGGCACGTTTGACAGACAAAGCTATCAATGCATGTGCCTGGGCATCTCTGCCATCCCAACGAATCTGCTCTACAGTAGGTGCAACAGAAACAGCAGCACGAACAGGAATCTGCGGAATATCATCTTCGACACCATCTTCATCAGCTCCAGTACCTCCAGCACCTGTATTTGTAGTACCTATAGTCGCAGGTGTAACAGGACGTCTTTCAACACCCTGCACAATGTTCCACAGTCCTTTTGCAACTAGTACATGTCGCATCATATAAGCCCATAATGGGTAGTTGGTACCATCCAACTTATCCTCAACAGCCAACATACGGAATACATCACTACTTTCAGCCATGGCCGGTGACTAAAATACCTTGATGCAGAAAATTGACTGTATCTCAAAAAGTTGAACGGAACTGCCCAGACGAGTTCTGCTAGACTTGTAGCAAACTTCGAGACGCTTAAACTGGCGAACAGAAACTGGTATATACCTTTGGCACAAAAGGACGAAATAGCCTGCACAAGCGCTGCGATAGTGTGTTCGGAGGCCGAAACGAGCTCAGATCGCGATTTTGGCACCACAGAGCAAAGCCGTTTTGATCTCGGAAACACCCTGAGTATGCTCACCAAATTTCGTGCGAATCTGAGACTGCAAACGGAGGAGTGTCGACGGCACCCTAGAAGAAGCGACGACCTGCTCTGATACCAATTGTTGAAGATAGACGTCTGCGGAAGCACGCGAACAGCACAAGGAAGTATAAGAAGCTTGGAGCACAAACACACAATACTGAATGTATTACTAGAGAATGTACAAAGATAAGTAGCCCATTAGGGCAATAGGCGTATATACAAGCCGGGGGAAAAAAACCTCCTAAAGAGGGAAAAAAGTGCCCCGGCAGTCCTAGAGTGTTCACACACATCACTACCTAAATATATCAACATACAAATGTCAATTTACAATGTGGGAGCAAAACTCTCAACCACTCTATGTGAACAGAAATAGATGGATGAGTGAATGTACAGAATTTACAAGAATATTCAGATGTAGGAATGAAATCTGAATATGTATGAGATGTATGACCTGATAGGTTGTAGAAGAGTGTGTATGAGTGACAAAAAGAGGAAAGATCAGTTGGAAACTGATAATCAACAAACCCTAATCTGATTTTAGGCTATGGAAGACCCTAAATTAGATGTTTGTGTGAAAGATCACATACTTACAGAATTAGCATAGAATGCTAACAAGTTGCTATTAGAAATCCTCATACTCATGTCAACACACCTTCTCTGACACCTCATTTGAATGCATGTAGCATGCATGTACTGATTCTCCTTTAGATATGGTGAATAGGACTCCTCTTGATATGGATGCCACTACCTCCATAAACTCTAAGTAGTACCTGTGTGCATAAAGAGAATATGAACCTGAAGTATTAACGTAAGATGCAAATCTTATGTTAAGCTCCATCCAATGTCTTTGAAGTACACCGAAATCTTCATGTAGAAGACAATCTTCAAATACATCATGTAGATGGCTGATCCACACCACCAAGTTGATGATGGGCAAGTCCTCTCCATAAGCAAGAGTGTGAGCACACTCTTCTCCAAGAAAAACTCCATCGCTGCTCCTCAACATGCTCCTAGAGTGCACCATGGCTGCCCCATGTGTGTTAGAGCACCACCTCTACAGAGGGACTAAAGTTGGCGTTGCTAGTTGGTGTAGGATGTCTAACAAAGTAACCCAAGACTCTCTTATACAGGTTTTAAAGCTCCATGCTAAAAACTAAAAAAAAAACACTTTATTTTAATCACATCGCGTTTCAAATTGCTTTTGCTTTATTTTAAGTGAGTTTGCTTTATTTTTAAAGTTGCTTTTAGCTAAATTTAAAAATAAATTCTTGACCTGCTTTTTCACACTTCTGACTACCTGATGAATGATCTGACAACATTTTTTTTATCCTCATGCCGAGAGGTATCATATGAGGTCAAAACCCTAAATCAGTAGAAAATTAGGGTTAGGGTTTTCTCCCAAATCTGATTTCTGATGACTGCATGTTATATACCATTGTAAAGCTCTCTTCAAGATCTACAAGATAAGCTCATAAAAATTTTAACCATTTTTGTACCAAAAATGACTAAGTACCAAAATTAGGGTTTTTGCCCTAAATGGATTTTGGACTAATATGACATTGTTTTCCAACACCGCATGCAATATCATATTGATACAAACTGAACTCGATAAGAAACTTCATTCATTTGCAAACTGTCATAAACTTCAAACTTGTACTCCCAAATTGACCTTCAAACCTTTTCTTCAAAAGTCTTCTTGAAAACTGAATTTGACTTTCTTCAAACTTCAAAAAACTGAACTTGCTGAATATGAACCATAATACCTGAGCAAATATGCAAACTAGATATCCAATAGTGTACGCAGCAAGCAATCACTACTTGACAACATATGTAGCATGTACTGACTCTGAACCTGCTATTTCTCAAACCTGTAAAAATACACTAGGATCCACATATTTGCATTTACCTTACAGAAGGTTTCTCAATGTACTTCTGCTATGTCATGTAAATACACTAAACAAAATCAGAAACTGAATCTTGGGACTTGTGACTGACAACTCACAACTTAGTGTATTATGAACACTAGTTGGTTCATCTCTGACTAAACTCAACTCAACTTATGAGTCTCACCAAAATTTCATATCTATGATTTCATCTTGTCTTCATCCTTGTTCTATCTGTAAGTCTTTCATACCTCTTTCCTTCAGAGTCTGGTATAAACATATATGTGTGCACCTATGAAACATACCTCTCTGAAATATCAAGTTTCTCTTTAATAGAACTCTGGAACCTTCTCCCAAAGAGGAACACCTAACAGGAACTTTCTCCAGACATTCTCCTTCTTCCTTGTTCTTTCAAAGTTGGAACATATAGAGAAACTGACAAAGGAAATATAGGAATACCTGAAACATGAGTACCTATAGGTATGACTCTGCATTCTTTCACATATAGCTAAAAATAAGTCTTCATGTTTCATCACCCCCCTTGATTATTTAACTCTAGTATCCAGTATTCTTTAAAGTATATCAGACTTTATGAAATCTTGGACGTCCTTCTTCTTTCAATAAATCTGATCTTTAGTGATTTAGCATTGCTTCCTTAACATCAATACTTGTATCTGAAACAAAATATGTGAACCCTTTTTATTAGCACTGCAGTTGCTAATGGCTTCTACTATTACTTCTCAGCTTTCCATATTATAGAATAAGGTTAGCTGATCCATTACATGATAACAAAAAACCTTACTCAAAGCATTTTAGGATCCATAATCTTCCTTGGGATTCTTGAATAAGACCTCTCCCGCAAGCAGATTCTCTTGGATTTGAATGTTAGAAGCTTCATTCAATTTGATGACATGGACTCGTTCTTGGGAGACCTCCTTCCCTGTCGTGTCTTGGCTGGAGTTGATGGGCGTTTGATCCGCCTTCATTCCTTCTACTTCTACATTCTTGTTCACTTCATTTAAATCCTCCCATTGTCCATCATCCTTGGAATCACTTCGAATGTCCACATTTAACATGGATGTGTCTAGTTCTTCTTGTGCATCTAATGATGAGCTTGAATTTACTAAACCCAATTCCCTGTATGTATGCACCTTGGTCAGCCTTTTTCTTTGTTCGTTATCTTGATGGGCTTGCTGGTAAATGTGCCCTTGGATAGATAGATTGACTTGGCCTTCGGTGTATTGGTGTGTGGCTTCCATTGCTTTGGCCAATTCTTCTTAGTGATAGGCTGACGGTCTTCAAGTCTTGTCCTTGGAAGTACATGTGCTCTTTTGGTGGTTGGAACTTCTGCTTCTACTTGCAGCATTTCCCTTAATCTCTTGGTACCTCTCATTCTAGGTTGGGAGCTTGTCTTTGCCTCCTCAATGATCTTGACTCCCTTCTTCTTCCTAGGGACTCTCGCAACCTTTGCATATTGGCTATGGCTTCAGATGATGGCATCTCTCTCAAATGCTCTCTAATGCCCAATGCATGATATATCAATATAGTCAAGGCAATACTTCCATTCAAAAACTTCTTTTGGTTCCACTGCTTCTTTGCCTTGAATAGCCGTTCTTGAATATAGGGAGTCATATTAACTTGATTTCTGATTTGTTTTGTAGCATGCGACAGCATTTGCACAATGATTTTTTGTGGAGCAGTGTACCTGTGCATATTGGGAAAGCAGAAGTGTTGATGGATGAGTCTCACTTCCTCTTCAATATCTATGCGATTAATGTCGTTGAATGTTCGAGTCTTTGCTCCTTAACTTTCTTCTTTCAATACCGTGTTCCCATCTTTCTCCCATTCCCTTGCTCCATCCATGACTCTTGCTTCAGGTACCAATGGATCATGCAAGGCAAGTTGCAAGGTGTTCATCACTTGAGTGCAACACTAGAAATCAGGTTTGTAGATCCGCAATTCAAAATACTTGTGAATGCCCGCTTTCTTCATAACATCCATGGTTGATGGCAGTTCATGCACTACCTTGAAATCTTTGGACATCACAGGGAACTGATGATCCGTATCCATGATTTTGATGGTCACTAGGAATAAGTAATCTCCTACTGGTTGATCTTCTTTGAACCAATGACCTTTTGCCTTAGTCACACTTTGCAGAGGGAATTCCATCACTTCCTCTTGAATAGTAGCTTCAGAATCTTCGGAAGCCATCTACACCCGTAATGGAAATAGCATTAGCTTCTATAGAAGACATGTCGTTAGTGATGCATGTAGTGATGACATCTCATTCATGGCATCACTCCGTTCCCCTTGCGTGTATAAGTAAGATCTCTTACCACATAATTTTTTCATTTTCACTCCTGAAAGAAAATAAGAATTAGTGTAGCCGAAGCATTTATTTATTTACATAGTAGGTCCATTCCTATGGAAGTAGAAGCTATGATCTGTCCCCAAGTTGGGAATGTGCACCACTAATTCTATTGTGTTCATCATGTGCCGAATGCATGGCCTCGTAATGTGGCCCTATTATTCATACTTTAGGTGCATTTGATGCTTCATGTGTGCAAACAAAATCCTCTTGGTTCTGTTGTTCCATCCATTGTTGTTGCTTTGGTTTCCATATCCATTTTGTAGTCAAGGTTTTAAGCCTTTTCTTCTCCTTGTTTCGTCGTGTTGCATGTGTTTGCTTTTTCTTTTTTGTTGTCTGAGTTGTTGGATTCCTTCTCTTCCGATATATGTGGCGAGTCTCGATTGGCTTTATGGTGTTGTTGTGTCGATATAATGTGTCTTCCTGCTTGTCTATTTCTTGTGTGGCCACTTGTCTGATCCTCTTTGGAATCCACATTTGTTGTCGTGCTATTTGAGCTTCCACTAATGACTTTGGGAGCCATATTCTCATAAGTCACTTTGGTTCCGATTTTGGTGAAGAAGAACCCTTGTCCGCCCTTGTCTTTCTCTGAGGAATGACGTGTACTGGCATTGTCTTCACTAGATCCTTGCGAACCCATTTGAGGTTAGCATTTCTTGATTGCAAGAAGCTGACAGTGGGTTTCCATGTTGATGATCTATCTCTTTCATAGGAGGCTTTTGGAGCATTGTCCTCCGCGGTACCCTTCTGTACATCATTCACGTAGGATGAATCTTCTTTCCCTTTGGATGCATCGGAAGTTGAATTCCTTTCTTTCATCGGACCTTCTTCTCGTTGGTTTGTTATGGAAACATTTGCCATGTATTCTTCTACGATTGGCTTCTCACTCTTGATGATGTCCTATCTATGAGAGGGTCTCTCTTCTAATAGACTAAAGATTTCCTTGTGCCCTATTTTGGCTGAAATGTATCCTTGAGCTAGGTGTATGCTCACCTCATTCACAATGATCCAGTCTTGTCCTAGGATCAAGTTCTCTAATAGATCCTCATCTCTGCACACTCGAACTCGTTGTTCCATAGTTGAATTTCCTAGGTGGAGGGATACTGTAGCTTCTCCAATGCATTGTATAACTTGACCTCCCACACCTATCATGTGTGCTTTCGTAGGTGTTATAATCATTTGAAGATGCATGATGATTGTACCTCGTATGCAACTGAGTGCTGCTCCTGAATCTATCAAGGCATCTATTAGCTGGTACTCAATCGTTCCAATTCCTAGGTTTAAGTATGGTTGGGACATGCAAATATTGATTGTGTTGGACTTATGAACCTGATAGTTAGCCATGGGAATAGGCTCTTCTCCTAGTAGATACCGTTCATCTCTTTGTCTTACCCACTCTTTCCGTTTCTTGATATGATCTAAGGCTTCTTGCCGCGCTTCCTCTCTAATCCGCTCTTCCTCTCTCTTCCAATTTTGTGCACCTACAAGGCATGCTAACATTTGATCTATCAATGGCTCCATATAACGTTTTACTCGACAACCACTAATGTAATTATGAAGGACATCTCCATCTAGAGTGGTTAGATTAACCGCTCCACTAGTGGAAATCCTATTGACTATTAGAGGTCCATATCTGCGCTTTTGTAACTTCTTGGCATGTTGCTTCAAAGTGTATTGTAACCAGAACTAAATCTCCGTCTTTTAGTCCTTTGTCTTTGATGTGTGCATCATAATACGCCTTTTGTCTTCTCTTGGCCGCATAAATTCTTGCAACAGCCTGTATCCTAGTCTCATGTAGCTTCTCAATTCGGTCTAGTTGCTTGGATAATTCATGCCCTGTCCATTCATACTATTGGGCTACTCTCAAGGTTGGTACTAAAAAATTGATCAGCAGGATTGCATTCTGTCCATACACTAGCTTGAATGGGGTAGTTCCAATGGCAGTCTTGTAAGGGACATGGAAGGCCCAAATTGCATGATGCAATTGTTTGTCCCAGTCTGACCGTACACTATTGACTATCTTTGTCAATATTGTACATAATACCTTATTGGAACTTTCAGCTTGACCATTGGCTTGAGGGTGATAAGGGGCTGACTTTTTATGGATCACTAAGAATTCATTCATTAAGGATTCTATTACTTCATTAATGAAGTGTGTTCCTCGGTCACTCACAATCTCAATTGGTAATCCAAAGCGAGTGAAAATGTGCTAAAAAAAGAAACTTAGCAGTGGTTTGAGCATCATTTTTTCTAGTAGCCTTTGCCTCTACCCATTTAGTCAAATAATCTGTGGCTACTATTATGTATTTGGCATGTGACCCTTTGGTTGGTGGGTTAATGGGTCCTATGAAATCGATACCCCATTTGGAAAATGCTCTAGCACAAACCATAGGTCTCAATGGCATGCCATCTCATCTAAACGAATATTTGGCCCTTTGGCATGTCTCGCAACTTCGAACATACGTGTCAGCATCGATATGTAGAGTTGGCCACCACAAGCCTGCAAAGAGGATCATTTTTATAGTTCTCTCGGCTGAAAAATGACCCCTTGCAGCACCTGCGTGTGCCATTTCTAATATGGGTAAGTATTCTCCTTCATGCACACATAGCCGTAATTGATTATCTTTCCCTCTCTTGAATAATTGTCTTCCCATAATTACATAATCCCTGCTCATTTCCTCTAGGGATCATTGCCTTGCTAAATTGATTCCTTCCTCGTGCTCTCGTGTCTTTAGGAATTTCACTAATGTTTCACTCCATTTGGGTGCTATTGTAGAGAAAGGTAAAGATGTGTGGTCATCGGGTAGTTTCTTGATAGTCCGCACAATTACTGACATAATCATGGACATCTTTAGGCATATCCAGCCAGTATATTCCTAACTGTTTTAATTCGCATAGAGTTCCATGAGTTCCTTTGTGCATTCTCCATTTGTTTACATGGGCTTGTTCAATCAACTTCTTATGTTCGTCTTCCTCAACACATCTCGACAGTACGCCATTGGGTGCCTTATAATACACACTTCCTGCAATAATGTGTAAGTTGCGTGATTGCAGAATTTACTTTTTACTCTCTTTATTAATTGAGTGTTGTGGGCCATGAGTGAGTATAGGAATTATCTTCTCTGCCCATTTGGGGCACACTTCGAAATTAAATAAATAAGTATCTGGCAGATCGTCTGGTACTCCGCTTGGTGGTTCTCCATGTGTTAGTCTAGAGAGATGATCTACCCTTACATGGGTGTTACCCTTCTTCACGATTACTTCAAAATCGAATTCCATCAATAACACAAACCATCTCACAAGTCCTCCCGTGTTGCAAGGCTTACTGACTAACTACAATAAGGTTTCATGATCTATGAAGAACTTGAACTTGCTGGATAAGAGATAGTGTCTGAATTTTTTCACAGCATACACCATTCCTAATCCTTCTCTCTTAGTGGTCGTATAGTTCCTCTCTGCTTGATTCAGTTGTCTACTTGCATAGGCAATTGGATGATCCAATTTTCCTTCATCTGTCGGCTGTGCTAAGATGCATCCTATTGCATAATTGGAAGCATCCACATGAATATGAAATGGCTTGTTCCAATTTGGTTTTTTCAAAATTGGGGCTGTGCTAAGTCGCCTTTTTAACTCGTTAAATGCCTTTTCACATTCATTAGTCCAAGTGAATTGAGTCAACAATCCATACAAGGGTTTGGCAATTATGGTGGACATGTGGATAAATACCGCTAGCCTTTCCTTTTCTAACTCCCCTTGTGGGTAAAGCTTTTCATGCTGCTCTACATTTGTTCCCTTCTTGATTCTAGCTTGGTATGCTTTCAACCACATGTCTAAATCGTTTGGTTTCCGGTCGGCTAGAATTGATTCCGGTTTTTCTGGCTCTCTTATCTACGGTGTAAGAGAAAGTTCTTCCTGAATTTCGGGTTCCTTAGATTTCTTATGGCTGCGCGTAGGCTTCTTGTCTTCCTTGTTTTTGTTTTTCATCCATTTTTCCTTGAGTTTTTCTCTCCTTCCTTCCACTTTTGGCTTTTCGTTGCTTGGTTACTCTCGCGTGTGTCTTCTGAATCTTCCACTATTTGAATTCCGGGGTCTAAGGTTTTACTGTTTTCTTGTTCAAGGTCCGTTCGTTTTCCTTCTTGTTCCTTCATTTGTGCTCGTGTAATGGATTTTAATGGTACGATGTATTCCTTGTCACTTCCCGATGCTTCTATCACCTTGATCACATTAATACTAAAGAGATGTTCCTTTCCACAATCACTGCAATATCTTTCCCAAGTCCTAGGAGGTGGTTGGTTGTATGGCCGAGTGCATTCCCTGATAAATTGGTCTTCTCTGCATCTATATCATGGTCCTCTTGGCATAGGTAGCCTAATGGGTGGTCTTACGGGTGCCTGTGCTTTAGGTGCAGTGTACATTAATGTCGCTACCTCTGGTCCATAGATATTGTCATAACCTTCGTATCCATAGTATTGCACATCATAAGCTTGCTCGTACTCCATCATACTAGCGTCATATGAATAGTACTCTCCCTGGGATTGCTCGTATCCTAGGTTCATTGATTCCACACTAGCTATCGGTGATGCTGGCACTATGGCTCTTTCTAAGTTTTCCTCTGGTTGGGCATACTTGACAGGTACCACATGTTGGGGAAGTGGTGGTTGTGGTCCTAACATGGGATGAGGGTTTCCAAATTGTACTTGGTCATATGGTATAGGTGCTCCTAGTGGTCCGAGATAGGGATTATACCTTGGAATCACCCTGCCTGTTCTCTAGGTGGGTATCCATATGGCCGATACTGTGGTGGGTTTAAAGGTCGGGTCTGCTTGTTGAATAGGCAATTCTCCGTGGTGTGGTTGGTGTATTTTTGTTCTATGTGGCAATACAAAGTGATTCCTTGATGGAGCCGCCTATTGTAAGGGTAAGCTTGAGGCACACTTGTTCCTCCTCATGCACACATGTGAGCGGGGTGATCATCTCCACATAGGCTACATCTTTGCAACATAGGTATTCTTAAAGATGGATGTTGGTAGTTCCTTTGTCCGTGAACTCCTAACTTCTTCGCTACCAGTTCTGCTAATTCTTTTACATTACTCGAATTGGATGTAACCGTACTCCGAGTGTCTTCTGATTTAGTAGGACTGGTCGTACTCTTGAGATCATCTGCTAGGTTGTCCTCTAGGTCAATACACTCGAAGGCATTCACTCAACATCTGTAGCCTCTTTACATAGACTAAAGTTCTTAAAGTCCCATTCGTTAGTCCATCCAAGAATAGTGATATCATTTTTTGCTGTGTAGGTCTTTTTGCTACCGAGCATCTATCAACATACTGATTGAATCTTCGTGCGGCTGTTTTCACCGTTTCATTTCGGTTCTGTTTAAAGCTATGGATTAAAGATGAAGAGTTGTGTTTAATTCCTCTTTTGGTGAGTTCCCCTATGCATTCTTGAAAGAATTTTTCAATATCTCCAAATTCGTTGGGATCTAATGGCTAGAACCATGTCAGAGCGGTTCTTGTGAGAGTGAGCCCAAAGGACTCATACTGCACAAAGAAGTCATCCACTTGTTCAGCTCTTAGAACTTGTTTAAATTTGGCAATGTGGTCGTAAGGTTCTCCCAATCCATCATAATGATTTCTCATATATTTGGCCACCTGAATTGGTCTTAATCTTCTCATGGGCTCTAGCTATCTAGGCATTACAGGAATTGCTAGTCTCATTGGATGCATTCCAGGTTGCACTCCTAGTGGTGGTCTTGGTCTTACTGGTGGCCTGTGTGGGTTGCCTACTCCAGGGTGTGTTTGATTGTGTGCTTGCATTCCGGGCATTGCAAATTGTATATGGGTTCGGTCTGGAACACTTCTATTGCTTGTTTGTCCCGACATTATATGTTCTGTCTCTTGTTGTATTCCAAAGGGGTTTTGAGAGGTGGTTGTCTGCTCTTGCTGAGGGAATACAGGCAAGCCCATATACTTCAATCAAGCTCTATCTATGGCATCGACAAGCCAATACCTCCTTTCGTTCTTGTCTAGGTATGTTACTCTAGACTCGTCTTCCGGGTCTGTTAACTCGTAAAAGGTAATAGGACTTTCCTCATGTCCGCGTGTAGGTGAATCAGTTTGTAACAATAAATCTCATCCATGAATCAAATAAACCTCCAGTAAATAGTCATCTTGAGGTATCAAATCCCCTCTCAAGATTCGAGTTACCATTGATTTGCCTCTGTGAGTGGTTACCAACTCCTCAGGGTCTGGTCTTTTTGAATGTTCTTGCCCTTCTAATCATCCTCTCCCATTGATCAATTCTGGGTGTTCTGTCACTACGTAGATGTGACCCAACTTATCCATGTATGCTCCTCCTTCATACTTGACAGCTGGTTTGGGCACAATTGTGGAATTGGTGGAGGTTACCATCCTAGCTACTGATCTATTTAAACCATCCAGGTAGATAGGAATCTCGTAGGCATTAGTCGACACATATTGCAAAGAGGTGCGGTATTCCCCTTCTACCGTAGACATGAAGTTTCTCTCGGGAACACGACCTTGCATGTCTTCTGAAGCCATGGGTATCTCCTCCTCCGAGTCACTAGAGGTGTCGAAATAGGTAGAGCGGTGACTGGCTTGAGCTGTACTTCCTACCGATGATATAACACTTCTCCGGCTAGTTAGAACCCTTCCTGACCTCAGATTCATCCACCCTCCCCAGGCTTTCTTGCGCTTTAAATCTCTCCCTAATTGGCTCCTCAAATGCCTCAATTTTACCCTTAAAAATGCTCAAAGTGTTCTGGACGAAACCACTTTGGTGATACTGCACTAAGTGATACCAGTTTGTCGATGATACGATACCACAACAGGTGATGATACGATACTTGGGTAGTCAACGATACGATACCAGAGAACTGAGTGATACGATACTACTCTCCACATGATACGATACCACTGCTCTACACGATACGATACTATATGCTCAAGCCATACGATACCACCTAAAGGCACGATACGATACTGCTGCAAGCCACGATACGATACCGCAAACCCGCACGATACGATACTAAAATTCGTAACGATACGATACCAGAGAGTTCAATGATACAATATTGGGCATATGATACGATACCAAGAATACTCACGATACGATGCCGGTGCAAGGTCGCGATACGATACCGCAACAATGCACGATATGATACTTGAGTTTTGCGCGACACGATACTGGGCTTGTACGCGATACAACACCACTCGGTCGACAATACGATACCGTGACCAGGGTGATACGATACCAAGTGGACCGCGATACGATACCACTGGTAGATCGTGATCGCGACACCAACTTGACAATACGATACCAAAAATGGTATCGGGATACCTCAAGTGGTATGTGATGATACGATACTTCAGCGAGTATCGCGATACTAGGGAATTTTGGTATCGCGACACCAAAACTCAATCGATCGCGATACTACAGCCAAAATAGCTCCAAATACAAAACTTTTTTCACCCCTTGGTTTCTCTCTCACTCCTCTTCACTGCTAACCCTCTGTCTTACTCAAGAAAACTCTAAAATCTCTCTATCCCACCCCGCGATACCGGATGCACCTTTAATCACGTGTTAATGCATTTCTACAGTGTTTTTGACATTAAATTCTTGAGGTAAACCTTTTTGATACCTTGCTTGAGACTTGAGCTCACTAGGTAGCTTTGAAGGCTTGGATTGCACGATATCACAAGGGCGATACTGGTCGCTCTCTGCAAGCAATACCACTCTCTGAGCAAGTGTCAAATGAACTACTTTTTTTGGTTTTTATAGTTTCTGAAGACTAAGGCCTATCCTACACTAACTTGGCAATTTTTTTGGGATTTTTCTTGGTACTTTTCCACTTACTCCTAATCCACTTCTCTTCTTGACCTAACCCTAACTCTTTCTTCTCTCCCTCTCTCCTAACCCTAAACCTAAAAATTCATTACACACACCTCCGGGATGTGAAGTAATAAGTGTTCAAGTGTCTGACTACTTGCCACTGAACAAATTCACTTCTACAAGTACAATTTCTTCACTCCAGAGTTATAACCATCACGAAGGCACCTTGGTTGGGCGTGTTCCCAGGAAACGGCACTAAAAACATGTGTACCTAAGTCACATAGTCTTAGGGACTTGTGCCAAAGAGACTAAATCTCGTTTGCCACACAAGTGCATATAGTGGTGGATTGACACACGCTTAATTATCAATCCAAAGAACCGACCTAACCAAGTGTATGAGGACTTGTGTGCACATGATGGATAATGAAGTGGATCAGCTAAAAGGCATGAGAAAAGACTAAACTACCTCTCCAACTCACTTAATCTCTAAAAGTGTCTATCCCGATACCACTTACAGTAGTAAATACAAATTCGAATGTTTCTCCTAGCTCTAAACTCTGAATATGGCCAGTACTAGGTTCATTTCAAAGCTCTCGACGAGACGCATCTGCTTGGTCATATTTTCATTCGAATCTGAGAACCACTCTTCAAGTTATGACCAAAACAGTGAATGGTGGGAAACACACACACTCACTTCACAACTCGTACTTGCTCACACACACACTAGAGTAGCTCAAAAGTGATGCGGAGGAGTAGCCAACAGTCCTACACACACATTCCAAGCTTCACACACACACACAAAAGATCATAGATAAGGTGAAAATCTACAAGAAAGAAGCAAATTTGAAATTCAGGAGCTCTCCTTCTTCACAATGGCAAAAAGTCTTTACAAAAAGTCAGAAAGTGACTTATATACATGTGTCCTAAAAATTGATCCTTTCACACAAGTGACCAGCAATTTATTAGCTAATATCTAATTTCCTACTATTTTACAAGAAATATATTACAATGATTTGGGATTATGCATCTAGAGGACTCCTCTAGTGCATTTACATAGCTTTGAGGAAATTTTCCTAGGATTTGAAGAAGAAAAATATGCCCATTAATTTGAAAAATTTGGGACTCCTCTTTTGTGCCTCTTTGCCCTGTAACACATGGCAAAGCTTTCTTGCCCTTTGGCGAAGGTACCAAATCCCAAGTACCATTCTTGTGAATAGAATCCCACTCACTCTTCATGACACGCTCCGACTTGACTTGATCCTTTGTCTACATAGCCTCTTTGTATCAAGAAGGCTCACGGGCATTTGTTAGCATAACAAAATCTAAATATGGAACATATCTATCAGGTGGATGTGAGACATGTGCAGAGCATCTTAATGGTTGCTGAACAAGAACATCTGCAAACTGATCTGATCGGAGATTCTCTTGAACGTCCCTATGTACAACATTTTTATGCATGCTAACTAGAGGACTAGTATCCTCAAACACCACTCAACCTCCTTAATGGGCTCTTTATGCATCTTTATTCTCACTTCAACCTCCTTAATGGGCTCTTTATCCATCTTAGACTCATTGAAAATGACATCACTACTTTTGATCATTGATCATGTTTTAGGATCACATAAGTGATATCCAAAGTGTCCTTCTCGACCATATCCAAGAAAAATGCATTTCTTTGACTTATGATCCAACTTTTGTCTAAGATTCTTGGGTATATGAACATATGCTTCACACCCAAAAACTCGAAGATGATCATAATACAGAGGCTTCCCTGTCTGTAACTCTTGTGCCACTTTCAGACCTTTGGTAGTACTAGGTGAAAGGTTAATCACATGAACTGTAGTCAATACTGCTTCTACCCAAAAGCCGTGTGAGAACTTTGCATGATGCAACATAGAAACTACTCTATCTTGAATAGTTTTATTCGTCCTTTCAGCTACACCATTCTGTACTGGGGTATAAGGAGATGTAAACTCTCTACGAATCCCCCTAGTTTGATAGAAAAGGCTAAATTCATGTGAAGTATACTCACCCCCATTATCTGAACAAAAAGCCTTAAGCATAGTTCCTTTTTCAGTCTCATCTAAAGCAAGCCATTTTTTGAAAGTAGGGAATACCTCATCCTTCAGTTTGATAGGATATACCCAAACTTTTCTAATAGCATCATCTATGAAAGTGGCAAATTAAAGAGAACCACCTAAGGACCTAGTGGGCATAGGACCACACACATCTGTATGAACGAGATCTAAAGGCTAAAGTTTTCTATGTGGTATCACATGGAAAGAAGCACTAGAATCTAGTAGCCATGTGTGGGAAAGAGAGTCAGCCCTAACAACCTCAGTTGGCATAGTACTACCAAGTGTCAATACATCAACATCATCAAAAATAGCATTAATTTCTTCAATATTCACAGTCAAAGTAGATGGTGCAAGTAAGTGTTTAACATGCTCATCAACATTTTGTCCTTTACCTTTAACATTCTTTAATGCATAACAATCTTTCTTCATGTGTTCTTTCTTATGACAATAATGGCATTCGATATCCCTCTTCCTTGATTTACTTCTACTCTTATTCTATTGAACATTCTTTTCCTTGTTCTTGCTCCTGCTATGTTGTTGATTCTTTCCTTAGTAAGAATCACGAACATTATATGCATCTCCACTCTGAGTGTCAACCATAGGTTTTCTACGATCTCCTCACTCAAGACTGCTCCACATATGTCATCATAGACGAGTTTACCGCCAGGTGCACTATTGCTAATAGCTGTGTAAAATGTATCCCATGATGATGGCAAGGTGTATAGCAACAATACTGCTTTCATTTCGTTATCCATATCCATTTTTTGAGCCTATAACTAGGAAAATATAGCATCAAACTCATTTAAATGAGCAGCAACACTATCTATGTCCATGTGAAGGTCATATAGTTTTCTCATCAGATAAACTTTATTTGATGTCATCTCTTTGTCATATGTATTGCATAACTTCTTCCAAATCTCCTCTGCACTTTCACAGTATTATACTATAAAGTAAACATTATCTACCAAGTGCAAGCAAATGGTATAACTGACCATTTCATCTAACTCATCCCAATCATCTTCATCCATGTCAGCAGGCTTCTTTGAAATTCCATTTACTAGCTTCCATTGCCTCTTTTGAATCAACACATCATTAAACTGATTCTTCCATAGAGCAAGGTTTGTACCATCAAATTTTCGGATCTCAAAATGGTCTTTGCCCTACAAGTTATATCTCCTCCTCATGGAGCTAGAAGAGTCCAAACACCAACAAATAAGTGTATCAAGGAGTAAATCGACCATTATATAGTTGACAAAACCAAAAATTTGGAAAAACTTTTCCCTCTGCAAAATGAACATATGACCAGTGTCAAAATATCATAAAACTATAGGTACTCTGAAGAGATGGATTTGAACTTGGAGAAGGTGAAAAGAGGCTACAAAAACTTTGCACTACACCAGACAAATAAACTCCAAGAATATGAAGTGGGCCCTTTTAGCTTGCCAAAGAATGTATTAGACACCCTATGTACCTTGGAAGATCACTTAAAAAAGATTAATCAAAACAGATAGGTAGAAGTTGAACCAAGGTAAAAAACTTGCTATTTTGGTTTATACACCTATTCAGTGTTTTGAATAATTCTCTAGCGACAATAGCAATTGAATTAATTCATTTTGGGAAACTCTTCTTAAATTAGTAAGATAACAATCATGAGTGATTTCATAAAAAATTATGGACTACATGAAGAGAAAAGAGTTTAGCAAGTCACAACATCATCCCGATTTTCATGGCTTGCAGTAGTCCTGAGACCAATGAGCAAGATACATTAATATCTCAAGATTCCAAGAGGCAATGCTAATGAAACTCTGTAAGCATATGGTAGACAGTATGCTGAATCTAACATGATTTAAATCATGTCAAATGACCAACTACACACTGAGAACATGCCTTGAGAAAATCATTGTTATGATGGAGTATTAATAGAGAAGTGAACTATGCAAATATATATGCAACTTTTGATGAATATATCTCACGATTGAAACACTCAATTGCAATAAAATTTTGTGAGTATATAATAGACTTAAGGAGCTAACTTTACCAACTTAAGTCATTGAAAATGATGGATCATTCTCAGAGAAATCATCTCTGCAATCTGACTAGAACAAACTGAGAAGTATGGTAGTGAACAGTACACTCACATAGAAATGAGGATATGAACATAAATGATCAAGTAGAACCTCAAAAATTACAAGATTGAGTTCACAAATGAACTCTACAAAGGATTGACATTTCCTTTAAATTCCTATGTCCTTTGATGACTTAAGCCACCACTTAGACTTGCCATGAACTTGTTCCAATAGCTCCCCCTCAAGTCAAGTGAGCTTGAGGTCTTCAATCTTCCAAGATTTCGTGAAAGCCAATCATACCTTTAAATTTGCTGAGTTTGGTTCCATCTAGTGCCTTGGTTAAGATATATGCACATTGTTGATGGGTTGAAACATAAGATAGCTGAATCTCCTTGCTCACAATCTTCTCTCTTACATAGTGATAATGTACTTCAATATGTTTAGTCCTTGCATGGAAAATTGGATTGGCAGCCAAGTGAATGGAGCTCATATTGTCACCAAAGATACTTGGAGTTCCAATCTCCAATCCAAGATCTGTAAATAGTGTCTTCACCCACATTGCTTCTTGAGTGGCTATGGCAAGACCTCTGTATTCAGCTTCAGTAGAAGAGAGTGCAACTATGGGTTGCTTCTTGGATGCTCCTTTTGTCTTCCTTGGAGCCAGCCCAATCTGCATCAGAGAACAATTTCAAACTTAAATCAGATACATAAGGGTAGTATAACCCATCATTCATGGTTTCTTTGAGATATCTAAGTATCCTCTTGGCAGCTTCCATGTGAGGTTTACTAGGTGTGTGCATAAATTGACTTAGCACACTCACACTAGAACATATATCAACCCTTGTCAATGTGGCATAGTTCAGACTACCCACAAGGCTTTGATAACCTGTCACATCTTCTATGAGTCCACCCTCATGTGAGCTCAATTTATGATTAACCTCCATTCGAGTACATGCAATCCTCCAATCTTTCATTTTGAACTTTGTCAAAAAGTCTTTAATGTACTTTCTTTGAGTAAGATATAGACCATGATCCTTGTAAACCACTTCCAATCCTAGTAAGTATGTGAGTGATCCTAAGTCACTTATCTTAAACTCTTATTTCATCTGCTCTTTGACTTTCTTGATTTCATCTGCATCATTTCTTGTTAGTATAATATCATCCACATACACACACAAATAGATGACTTTTGAATTACTCCTTTTTATGAATAGTGATGGATCTGCCTTGCTAGGTTGAAATCCTTTGTCTTGCAAGAATGAGACAAACCTGTGATTCCAAGACCTTGGGGCTTGTTTCAGTCCATATAACGCTTTATTAAGTTTACACACAAAATCATGATATATGTGACTCTCAAAACCATGTGGTTGTACCATGTACACCTCTTCTGTTATCCATCCATTAAGAAATGCATTTTTTACATCCAATTGAAGTATCTTCCAATTCTTGGAAGAAGCAATACCAAGAAAAACCCTAGTTGTAGGCATCTTTGCCATAGGAGAGAAGGTCTCCTCATAATCAATTCCCTGAGTTTGTGCAAAGCCTTTTGCAACAAGCCTTGCCTTATACCTGTTAATGGAGCCATCTGAGTTCTTCTTCAATTTGTAGATCCATCTTGATCCTATCACTTTCATTGATGGAGACTTATGAACTAACTCCCACGGGTTATTCTCCTCAAGAGCTTCAATGTCATCTTGCATGCCTCCATTCTGATTTCTTCTTGGCTTCCTCAAATGTTGAAGGTTCCTCTTGATTTATATCCTATGCTAGATAGTGTTGGAGTTAGACGTCTGTAGGCGCACGCAAACAACACAAGGAAGAAGAAGAAGCTTGGAGCACAAACACACAATACTGAATGTATTACTAGAGAATGTACAAAGATAAGTAGCCCATTAGGGCAATAGGCGTATATACAAGCCGGGGGAAAAAAACCTCCTAAAGAGGGAAAAAAGTGCCCCGGCGGTCCTAGTGTGTTCACACACATCACTACCTAAATATATCAACAAATCCCCCCTGGGAGTGATGCGGTGAACAAGGAGCTGGCACTCATGTATAAGGAAGTGCCAAGCTATGTGGAAAACACTCCACAAAAGGAAGTAAGTCCAAAGCTTTGTGGAAAGCTTCAAACTTCTCCCTAGGCAGAGCCTTCGTGAAAAGGTCTGCAATGTTCTCCTGCATGGGCACATATGCCAAGCTGATCTCCCCAGCAGAGAACCTCTCCCTGACATAGTGATAATGCACCTCAATGTGCTTAGTGCGAGCATGGAACACAGGGTTCCTCGCAACTGCCAATGCGCTCTGACTGTTAGTGAAGATGGTGGTGGCAGAAGACTGGTCAACACCCAAATCATCCATAAGGCATCTCAGCCACACACACTCAAAAGTCGTTGTGAAAGCTGCCCTATACTCAGCCTCACAACTGGAAGTGGCGACAGTAGGCTGCTTCTTGCTCAACCAAGATATACATGAGCTACCAAGCATGAAGCAAAAACCACTGGTGGACACACGAGTGTCATAGCAACCAGCCCAATCTGAGTCAGAAAAAGCATGCAAATCTGGCGGTAGTGATCCCCCCTTGGGATAAAACAACCCAAGTAGCCGAGTACCACTCAAGTAGCGAAAGATGCGCTTAACCGCCTTCCAATGCGTGACTCCTGGGCAATGCATAAACCTGCTCATCTATGAGACAGCAAACTAAATATCTGGCCGAGTAATGCATAAGTAAATCAAGCATCCAACAGCCTGCTGATAGAGAACAACATCAAATGCATCTCCAACATCATGAAGACTCAATCGTAAACCTGTCTCCATAGGAGTGGCAATAGGCTTACAGTCTTCAAGGCCAAAACGTTGCAATAATGTGTCAATATATTTCGTTTGACACAAAGCCATTCCACCATCAACTTGCATAAACTGAATGCCCAAATAGTGATGCAAATGCCCCAAATCAGACATCTCAAATGAGGCATGCAAATCAGCCTTGAAATCAACAATATGCTTCTCAATAGGACCAGTGAGCAGCATGTCATCAACATAGACAACAATGATCAGAAGCACATCATTAGCACGCTTAACATATAAGGTGCTTTCAGTTGGACTGTTCACAAAACCATGTGCAACCAGATAGGCATGTATCTTCTCATACCAAGCATGTGGTGCTTGCTTTAAACCATATATTGCTTTCTTTAACCTGCACACCTGGTTTTCATGCCCTTTCTGCACAAAGCCACGGGGCTGAAAAACATACACTTCTTCATGCAAGTCACCATTCAGAAATGCTATTTTAATGTCCAACTGATGTACATTCCAATTATGATGGGCTGCAAGTGCACAAATGCTCCGAACAGTAGTCATACGGCATGTAGGTGCAAAGGTCTCATCAAAATCAATGCCTCTTTCCTGCGCATAACCCTTCGCAACAAGCCTAGCCTTATACCTGTCAACTGTACCATCAGGTTTATGCTTCAACTTGTATACCCACTTAGTGCCAATGGCCTTCTTGCCAGGAGGCAAGTCACATAAAGACCATGTACCATTCTTCATTATAGCATCATATTCAAATTGCATGGCAGCCATCCAATTTTCTGAATTCTGTGCTTCATCAAAAGAAACACGCTCATTCTCATCACAGAGACTAGACGCAACCATAGCATAGCAATCTGATGCAAAGGAGGCACTATGAGAGCCTGAACGAGTACGATATGACAAAGGTGCATCTAATTTGCTGTCACGCAAAGTTTGCACCAGCCATTTTGGCATAGTTTTTGCCTGCTCAATATCAGCTCTCTCATCAACAAGTGCATCATGTAAATCTGCATCAGAAATAGAATGATCTGCATCATCATATGAAACCTGCAAAGGCTGAGAAGTTGCCTCATTAGGACCAGCACTAGACTGTCCACCTGTAAAAAGAGGCATCAACGTATCATACATGTCTTTGGAGCTAACAGATGTCTCCTTAGTACATGAAAGCAATGGCTGAATAGCATCTTCCACAAAGACAACATCCCGGCTAACCAGAATGCGTTTAGTCTGTAGATGATACAGACGATAGCCTTTACTTTCAAAACTGTACCCAACAAAAATACATTTTACTACCTCATCATCCAATTTTCTGCGATGTTGTTCAGCGCTTTAGTGGGACACCTGTTCAGTACATATGCTGCACACATGACAACCTCAAGCCAGAAACTATGTGGTACAGCTTGACTCTTGACCATGCACCTCGCCATCTCCATGAGTGACCTGTTCTTTCGTTCAGCAACTCCATTCTGTTGAGGTGTATACGGCACTGTACACTGGTGTTTTATCCCACGTTCAGCCAGAAATGCATTAAAATCAGAAGACATATACTCCTCCCCTCGATCAGAATGGAGAGTGCCCATTTTACATGCTGACAGATTTTTAGCCAAAACCAAAAACTGTTTAAAGCACATGAACACTTCGGACTTTGCTTTGAGTGGATATACCCATGCATGCTTGAAAAAATCATCAATGAAAGTCACGAAGTAAAGGTAATTCCCAAAAGAGGGTGTTTGCATAGGACCACATACATCACTATGTACAAGCTGCAATTTCTGCGTATCCCGAACTGAACCATCTTTTGGAAAGGAGGAACACTGCATTTTGCCCAAAATACAGCCTTCACATACATGTTTTCCAGGTGCCTCAAGCTTGGGCAAAGAAGACACCATATCAGATTTCTGGAGGCGTAGCAAACTAGCAAAATTCAGATGACCAAAGCGTGCATGCCAAAGCTTTGCATCGGACATAGCCTGAGAATCATGAACTGCACATGCCGAATCATTCACAGATCTTTCATAGTCTATGAGCTTATACAGCCCACGACATAAAATGCCAGAAGCAATAATAACATCGCCATTTGACAGATGATGAACCGTACATCTGTCATCAACAAATTTCACAACCAAGCCAATCTTGGCTAATGCAAAAACTGATAACAGATTCGTCTTGATCCCTGGCACAAATAAAGCATCTGACAAGGTGAAAGAACTACCATCAACAGTAGTCAGAATGACCTTACCAACTCCCATAACAGGATAAGAGGAGTTGTTGGCGCATGTGACAGTATTCCCTGTAGCGGCAAGCTCGAGTGAAGAGAAGAAACTGTGCTGCGAGGTAATATGTTTGGTCGCCCCACTGTCAAAGTACCAAACACTTGAGTCCACTGCAGACATGCACTGCTCATGAGAAGATGGGTCAAAACTGCAAACAGTAGTAAACGCCCATTCTTCTTCCTGCACAAGATTAGCTGACTCTGTTTTTGGTGTAGAGGCTTCTGCAACAACCATTCCAGCCTCCTTTTTCTTTGCCTCTTTTGCAGCCAGCTTTGGACAGTTCTTTATGATATGATCATTCCCTTTACAGTACTTGCAAAACAATTTCTGCTTTTCTGATTTCTTCTCATCTTTATCCTGGTTCTTCGAATGTGGAGCATTTGTAGATTTCTGCTTACTAGTAGAAGAGCTCCATTTTCCTTTGCCCTTTTGACTAGCCAGGAAAGCTTGATCTGCAACACGCATAATGGACCTATTCTGCCTGGACTGATCTTCTTGCAACAGAACAGAGACTAACTCCTCAAATGATAAGGCATTCAGATTGCCTTTCATCATCAATCGAAGAGTAGAAGCAAAACTCTGATATGAATCAGGAAGACCATTCAGAACGGTCTGCACAAGTGAGCTATCTGGTATAACCTCATCAGCAGAAATCAATTGTTCCTTCAAATCTTTGATCTTCGTTAGGAAACTGTCCATAGAATCACCTTCATTCATGTGCTCACTCTCCAACTGTTTTCAGAGGTAAGCAACATGAGCCTCATTCCTAGCTTGGTACAATGTGGTAAGTGTATCCCAAGCATCCCTAGCTGTTCTGCAAGAGCGAATATGAGGAATAATGGCACGTTTGACAGACAAAGCTATCAATGCATGTGCCTGGGCATCTCTGCCATCGCAACGAATCTGCTCTGCAGTAGGTGCAACAGAAACAGTAGCACGAACAGGAATCTGTGGAATATCATCTTCAACACCATCTTCATCAGCTCCAGCACCTGTATTTGCAGTACCTGTCGTTATAGTGTAACAGGACGTCTTTCAACACCCTGCACAATGTTCCATAATCCTTTTGCAACCAAAACATGTCGCATCATATAAGCCCATAATGGGTAGTTGGTACCATCCAACTTATCCTCAACAGCCAACATACGGAATACATCACTGCTTTCAGCCATGGTCGGTGACTAAAATACCTTGATGTAGAAAATTGACTGTATCTCAAAAAGTTGAACAGAACTACCCAGACAAGTTCTGCTAGACCTGTAGCAGACTTCGAGACGCTTAAACTGGCAAACAGAAATTGGTATATACCTTTAGCACAAAAAGACGAAATAGCCTGCACAAGCGCTCTGATAGTGTGTTCGGAGGTCGAAACGAGCTCAGATCGCGATTTCGGCACCACACAGCGAAGCTGTTTTCATCTCGGAAACACCTTGAGTATGCTCACCAAAATTTTTAGGATTTTGAGACTGCAAACGGAGGAGTGTCGACGGCGCCCTAGATGAAGCGACAACCTGCTCTAATACCAATTGTTGGAGTTGGACGTCTGCAGGAGCACGCGAACAGCACAAGGAAGAAGAAGAAGCTTGGAGCACAAACACACAATACTGAATGTATTACTAGAGAATGTACAAAGATAAGTAGCCCATTAGGGCAATAGGCGTATATACAATCCGGGGGAAAAAAACCTCCTAAAGAGGGAAAAAAGTGCCCCAACGGTCCTAGTGTGTTCACACACATCACTTACTAAATATATCAACAGATAGATTGAATGTTTAGTGACTAAAGAAGTATCAAACCCATACCTTTTTGGTTTTCATTTCTCCCTTATGGACCTTCTTAGGCCATGGTGTGATGATTATGCCTCTTGTCCAAGTTCTTGTATTTTCGCTTTACCTTTAGATTTCCACATTTTGAGTTTTTTATATTGAGTTGCTTCATCATCTTCTAAGATATCATGCTCTTCAATTGTAGGAGAATTATCCTTAACAAGTTTTGGAAAATCTTCTTCAAGATCATAAGATAAGTTGACCTTTCTACATGAATCTTCATACCAAGAACTATTCTCATCAAATATTACATCTCTACTCACCTAGATTCCTTTGGTTGTTGGGTTGTATAATCTATAGCCCTTTTGATTGTTGTCATCTTCATGGTTTCAGACATGAAGGAACTCCAAGATAGACTTGATCTCCTACCTCAAAGTTGAATTCTCTCCTTTGAGGGTCAGCATACACTCTATCTCTATCCTGCACTTTCCTTATATTATCTTTAGCAAGTCTAAGCATATTATTAATTTCTTCCAAGAAATCCTTTGCAACCTCAACTTTCACATTCTATGATCCAATTGTGTAAGGAGCTCTTGGCCAAATCCCATACATAACAATAAATGGACTATATCCTATGGAAGAGTGCTTCACACTATTATATGCAGACTCTACTATAGGTAAGTAGTATTCCCAAGTAGTTTGCCTTTCATTTACATATGCTCAAAGCATATCCTCTAAGATTTGTTTAACCCTTTCTTTTTGCCCACCTGACTCTGGATGCTCGGCCATACTCATACTAAGTTTAGTATCCAACCTTTTGAAGACGACTCTTTAGAAATGACTTGTGAATTTCCTATCCCAATCCGAAACAATGTCTAAAGGAAGACCATATAATTGGTACAAGTTCTCTATAAACAATCTAGCCAACTCAAGTGTCTTCACTATACTATATGTCAGAATAAACCTAGCCAATTTGGTTAACCTATCCAAAAGTACCCAGATTGAGTCGTGCCCTCTCTATATCTTAGGTAATCCTTCTATGAAATCCATACAAATACTCTCCCACTTCCCATTTGGTATATCCAATTGGTGGAGTCCTCCAGTCATTAATCTTTCAGCTTTATTAACCTCACATTTAGTGCACTTAAGCACATACTCTTGGACATCCTTATGAAGTCTAGGCTAGTAAAACTACCTCTTAACAAGATCATAAGTCTTGTTAATTCTTGGGTGTCCCACACTAGGTGTTTCATGACGCTCAACCAAAATGTGCCATCTCATCTCAAAATCTTTAGGGATGCATATGTTTCCTTTACATAATAGATATTCATCGTGGATATTGTGACTCAACTCTAATGAATCTTTCTTGAGTACCTCTTGATACTTCATCTTTATTGGAAACCCCTACATCATGATCCCCTTTAATCTTGGAATATGCAAGATCAACCCTACGATTCCCTCTATTGGACATAATTAGATGATTAGTGATCTAAGTAAAACTGAATCCATTGAGCATAGGCATTTGACTACAAATCAGCCACTATATTAGACTTTCCCTTCCTATACTTAAGCTCATAATAAAACTCTTGAAGGGTCTCTCTCCATCAGGCCTTACAATCTTCAAGGTTAGGTTTCTTCATTGTACTACATCTGGGAATAAACCTAGCGGGTTTGGTTAACCTATCCAAAATCATCCAGAATGAGTCATATAGTCATGCCCTCTCTGTGTCTTAGGTAGTCCTACTATGAAATCCATATAAATACTCTCCCACTTCCCATTGGCTATATCCAATGAGTGGAGAAATCCTCTCACCTTTACCTTTTAGCTTTATTGACCTTGCATTTAGTGCACTTAAGCACATACTCTTGGACATACTTATGAGATCTAGGATAGTAAAATTGCCTCTTAACAAGATCACGTCTTGTTAATTTCTATGTGTCCTACACTAGGTGTGTCATGACACTCATAGAAATATGTTGTCTCATCTCAAAATCTTTAGGGACACATTACTTTCCTTTATATAGGAGATATCCATTGTGGATATTGTAATTCTTCCACTTGAATCCTTCTATAGTACTCATTCATACTTTATCTTCATTGGAAACCCATACATCATGATCCCCTTTCTCTATGGCTTCCCAAATCTTGGAATATGCAAGATCAAGCCTACATGTCCCTCTAATAGACTCAAGTAGATCACTAGTGATTTGAGTAAAAATCCATCCATTGATCATAGGAATTCGGCTAAGCAAATTATCCACTATATTAAAATTTTCCTTCTTATACTTGAGGTCATAATCAAACTCTTGAAGGGTCTTTTCCCATCAAGCCTTACGACCCTTAAGGTTTGTTTGATTAGAGAGTCACTTAATACTCTCTTGATCAAACACTATTGTAACCTTGGCACCATATAAATAATAACTCCACTTCTTTAAAGCATGGACAATTCCATAAAACTTCTTCTCATAAACAAAGTAATTCTTTTGAGTTGGTTCTAACTTCTTGCTCTCAAAAGTGACTAGACAGGCATCCTGAATTAGAGCCCCTCCTATAGTAAAATTACTCACATTAGTCTCAGCCATAAATGGTCTATTGGAATCTGCTATCAATAGCAATGGAGCTATAGCTATTGCTACTTTTGATCTTTCCATACTTCATTTTTGTTCATCCTTCCAATGAAAGGCATTCCCTTTCCCTTTAAGTTGTTCCATCATTTCAACATCAATCTTGGCATAATGCTTGATGAATCCGTGATAAAATCCGGATAAACCCAAGAAGATCTACAATTCTTCTAGGATACTACGATGAGGCCATTCCATAATGGCTCCTATCTTTTTAGGATCCATCTGAGTTCCATGTTTGGAGACAATATGGCCAAGATATCTAACCTTACGTTCAAAAAATTCACACGTCAATTCTTTAGTAAAGAGTGAATTTTCTCATAACACTTGGAAGACTAGTTCTAAGTGTTCCAAATGTTCCTTGTCTGACCTAGTATAGATGAGAGCATCATCCAGAAATTCGACTACAAGCTTTCCTAGGTAAGGCCTCAAAACACTTCATGAGTTTCATGAACGTGGATGGAGCATTAGTGAGACCAAATGGCATTAATAAGAATTTATTATATCCATACCTAGTCCTAAAAGAAGTCTTAGGTACATCTTCTACTTTATTCTAGTCTGATGACACTCAGACCATAAATCAAGCTTAGTCAAATATTGAGCTTGGTGTAACTCATGAAATAGATAATATAATCTAGGCATTGGAAATCTATTCTTAATAGTTACCTTATTCACTCCTCTATAATACATACAAAGTCTCATAGAGCCATTATTTTTCTTTACGAGGAGCATTGGCATTTTCCATGGAGAATTTCTAGGTCTAATAAACCCTTTAGATAAATAATCTTGAATTTGAATTTCTACTTCCTGATGCTAAAATAATTGTGTAAGGAGGTTTACAAATAGGTTTCGTATCAACAACTAGATCAATGGCATGGTGAATGTCTCCCCTAGTAGGTGTGAGGAGAGATGGTTGATACACTCCAAAGATGTGCTTGCTGTTGCAAAAACCTGCTCTACACCTACCAAGATGGCTTCACGGATGATAAGTAGACACCTTGTGCTTGCTAAGGATGCATATAAATTATCCTAGTGCTTTGGAGCATCAATCTCAAATTGATTCATCAAGATAGACTACTTGACACAAAATAGATGAAGCAAAACTTGCTATTTTTGGATGAGTTGCACTCTTGAAATTAACTCAAAGCTCACAATGAACCATGCTCAGAGAAATTAATTTAGCAATAGAGGGGTGTCATCTTGACATTTCAGGAATTAGCTTCTAGAATACCTAGCTAACTTCATATGATTGTAGCTCATATAATAATGAACCAATGATGATGAAAATTAATATGATGCAAATTGACTTATCACTTTACCTATACCAATTTAAATCTCAGCATAAGTAATAGGGATTGTACCTAAAAGTTCCCTCAAGTTGGGGAATCATCTAGCTAATCAATCACTCCTAACTCAGCTCATAATTCATGCCTAACAAGGCCACAAGTTTCTCAATCACTTTTACTTTTCATGGAAATAACTTTTCAATAATTAGAAGAGCTTGTTTCTATGACTTCTCTCATTGAGAGTGTACATAAATAATGCTTTTCATTTACGAGTGATCAAGCATTAGGCTTGGATGAAAAACACCAACAACTCCCCCTCAATGCTAGTATGCTTGAGTCTTCAATCCTCTTTGATTTCTAGCAATCCAAGCATGCCTTTGAACCAGCTTAGCTTTATACCATCCAATGACATAGTCAACATATCTGCACATTAGATTAGGTAATATACATAGAGATATATGACCTCTGATCCATTCCTCTTGATGAATAGGGATGTATTTGCTTCGCTAGCTTTGAATCCTTGGTCCTGGAAGTAGGTAACTAATTTGTGATTCCAAGCTCTTAGAACTCGCTTCAACCCATACAGATCCTTCTTCAATTTACACACATAATTTGGATGATTTGCATCTTCATAACCAGGTGGTTGTGCCATATAGACTTCTCCTGAAATCCAACTGGGAGAAATGCATTTTTTACATCTAGTTGATATAGCTTCCAATTCCTAGATGCAACAATGCTAACAAGTAATCTAATGGTAGACATTTTAGCAACACGTGAGAAGGTCTCTTCATAGTCTATGCCATGAGTTTGGGCAAAGCCCTTGGCTACTAACCTTGCCTTGTATCCATTAATACTACCATTTGAATTCCTTCCATTTCTTCATACATTGCTTCTCTCCATTCCATCTTTTTTTGAGCTTCTTCATATGATGTTGGTTCTTCATTGTTGGAGCCCTTAGCCATATAGATTGAATGATTTGTGACCAAAGAGGTATCAAATCCATATCTCTCTTGTTTCTTCTTCTCTCTCATTGATCGTCTGAGTGGTTGATGAGAGCTTTCTGATCCTTGAGCTAGGTCTTGGACCTAAGCTTTCCCTTTGTTCTTCTATAGCTTCAATTTCTTTAAATCTATCAAGTCATGTTCAAAGTCACTATCTTCATGATGCTTTGGTTCCTTTGTTGGAAGAGATGGAAAGTCTTCTTCCAAGTCATAGGGTAGCTTCACTTTCCTGTCATCATCAAACCAAGATTTATTTCATCAAAGACTACATCCCTACTAACTAAGAAGCCTTTGCTAATGGGATTATACAATCTGTATCCTTTTTTGTTTTAACCATATCCAATAAAGATACACTTCTCTGCCTTGGGATCCAATTTCCATCTTATTTGAGAAGGTATGTGAGCATAGGCTAGACATCCAAAGATTTTGCAATGCTCTAAACTTGGCCTTCTTCCATTCCATACCTCATAGGTAGTCATACCATCTAAAGAATTTGATGGAAGTCTATTTACCAGGTATGTGGCTATTGATACAGCCTTTGCCTAAAGATAATTGGGTAGACCTTTTTCATTTAACATAGATTTGGTTGCCTTGACTATTGTTCTGTTCCTTCTTTCAGCTACTCCATTGAGTTCAGGTGTGTATCTGGCTATCACCTCTCATTTGATGCCTCTTTCTTGTAGGAAGGCATCAAATTTAGTTGAGAAGTATTCTCGACCACCATCTGATCTGAGCTTCTTGAGACATCTACATGTTTGATTCTCTACAAGAGCAAGATACCTTTTAAAATAGTTGAAGACTTCATATTTATGCTTCATAAAGTGCAGAATTGTCCATCTGCTACAATCATCAATAAAAGATACATAATATTTTGAACCTGAAATAGAAGGTTCTTTCCTTGGACCCCACACATCTGTGTGAACAAGATCGAATAATTTGTGATGGATATAGCCTTTCCTATTGAAAGGTTGTTTGTGGGCTTTGCCAAATTGACAAGCTCCACACTTGTATATCCTATGTTGTTTTGTGATGTTGGGCAATCCAAGTACACTTTGACCCCTGCAAATTTGTTTCAAAGTTTTCTCACCAATATGATCAAGCCTTTTATGCCATACCTCGAAATCAGAGAGTGTTTGAGATCCATAGCTAAATAGTGATATGTTCTTTGTGTCCTCCACTTTAAGGTGAAGATTCTTCTTGTCTTTTCTCCTTTGGAAATATTTCTAAATCCTTGCTTTGGGTCTTCCACATATGCTCCATGCCTTGTAAACCTAACCTATAATACTTTCTCCACAATTTTTCCAACACTTATCAAGTTTTTTGTTATTGTAGGTACATACAAAACCTTGCTTAGAAGATTCATGTTGCCATCTGATGTCTTGACATTACCTATCTTCTCCTGTTTGCACTTCATGTTTATTTTTTGGATCTTCTAAATCAGAGAGCAATGCTACATTTCGTGATACATGGATTGAGCATCCTGAGTCAATATAGAAAACATGATCATCATTCTTACTCTGCTTCAATGATAGGTTCATGAGGAGTAATGATTATTTTGACTTTGTTCTTGACCTTTCTTCCTCTATATTCATTTTTATGGTTATTATTGTTGTTGTATCCTTCATTGTATCTACCTCTAGTTGATCCATAGCCACCTCTATTGAATCCTCTTCCCTCGAATTCCTTGGGTTCCCGTAACATTCTTTAGTGGTATGATTAGAGTAACCACAAATATTACAAGGTTGAGATGCTTAGGGTCTCCCCTTGCCTTGTTTTCCTCCTCTACCTCTACCTCTAGTTTTTCCTCTACCTGTGAAGTTGGCTTCAAAAGATCTACCTTCATCTTCATTCTTCTTAGACTTTGACTTATCCTTAGCTTTAGCTTTATCAAAGTATAAGGTAAAATATTGATTACCTTCTGAGGATTCACCATTTTTGCTTATCGTTGCCTCATGTGTGAAGAGTTGGCCCATAAGAGTGTTAAGGTCAGGCACTTGCATGTCCATGTATAGGTCCATGGCAGCTGTGAAGGATTCCCACTTGTCATCAGCCTTGATTCCATTGATGAGTGTTGAGCCCATAAAAGTCATATTGGTAAAAGTCAACCACAATCAAAGTCAAAGGATCAAAGTCAAACCAATCAAAGTCAACATTTTCAAAGTCAAAGGTCAACATGGGTGAAGTCAAATCATTCAAAGTCGGGTGTCAAGGTGCACAGGTAGTGCACAGTTAGTTGTTCACAAAAGATAAAATTGCAGAAAGTTGGTTGCAGGTTGTAGAGGTATTTTTGTAATTCTCTAAGGTTCAAAGTTTTTTTTAAAGTGTTGGAAGGTTCAGGTGAACCCTCTCTTAGGAGCACATTTGAGGAATTAAAAGGCAAAATGTGAAGGTATGTGAAGTGGCAGGGTACGTAGAAGTGAAAGTATGGCCCCCCAATTAAAATTTTTGTTTTAATCTAAAGTCACTACAGGACAAAACAGGGATTCGTTGGCTGCCTACTTTTGGAGACAATCTTGGGACATCAAAGTGAGCACCAATATACTCTAGCAATTAGGATCGTACATGAACCGACACTCAAATGAAGGCAAGGCATTATTCTTTGAAGACTAAGCAAGGTGAGCATAGTCCAGACTAAGAGAGGAGTAAGAGACATATAGTGTGTGTGCGATGCAGAGAAGTGAAGTGCAAGGTGTGCATGAAGAGTGACTTAGAAGTGTGCAGACAAGTGCTACGCCATACAACCAAAGGTCTCAAGGTCCCATTGAAGCTGTGCATGCACCGATAGAAGATGTCCATCCCTCCCCCTATTGGAAGCTTGAGTGGGAGGTGCGCACAAGTGCAAGCTTGGAGAAGGTGGGAGTCTGATGCAGAAAAGGTTGACAACAACAAGAACCTTGTGTATTTTATACTTTGTGATTATGCTCTTTGGGATTTTGCACAAAAAGCATTTCGATTGTATTGTACATCACCATTGTACTTTTCCCCTTATAATCAATCAACAAAAGCTTCTCGTGTCTGTATCTTTCTTCTTATCTTTCTCCCTTCTCCTACAAATACTCAAATCCCTTTCTGCACAAGAATCCCCCAGCAAACTTTGGCACGCATGGTGCGACCACAAGGAGATTTGAGCTTAGGAGAAGCACATTGCAAAGTGTAGAAGAGTTCAAGGGTACCGACAATACGGTACTGACTTAAGAGGTAATCTTCCTTCCATTGGAAATCTCTTAAACTAAGAGGAGTATGAGCAGCTCATGACCGTAACCCGGTCTCAAAGCTTGAGGGTCCCTTGAAAAGCAACAAGAAGGAAGGTCATTCGAAGATCAACTAGCCCATTTTCATGGACATCATCGGTAAAGAATATGGCAGCCCATGTAGATTCGGAAACTTTACTTTCTAGATTGAATATAAAATTTCCATCTTTCAAAGGTTTAGCTCAGGAAGATCCGGACAAGCACATTAGGAGATTCTTAGCATTATGCAAAAAAAAGAGGTTTGATGGGAAGAGAGGATGAGAGGATGCCTTTTTTATCCTCTTTCCTACCACATTAGAAGGGCTAGCAGATAAATGGTTCAGCCAGTTTGCTGAAAACCATTTCTCCACGTGGGATTTAATGAAAGATGCATTCAAAACTCAATTCCAGCATGGGAATACCATAGAGATAATCATAGAGGAATTAGAAAACTTGAGATTAGGTCTTGGTGAAACGTTTCCAAAGTTTGTAACTAGGGCCAAGGCACTAATGTCTAAGTTGCCAGATCCTCCACATGATTTCTTTATTAACAAATGGTTAGCTAAACCACCTCAAGTGAGGACACAATGTAAAATCAAGGAATTGGTGTTGCCAACAACCTCCATAGAAGAATTTATCAATACAGCTACAAGATTGGAACAAATTAGACAACAGAATGGGATAAGCTCTTCCAATTTTTCATATCCTGCAAAACTTGAAGATCCAATAATTCAGCTACGGAAAGAGGTGGAGGTCTTAAAAAGGAATAAGCCTCATAAAGAGGAGGAGAATGATGTGACTCAATTGAGGAGGGAAATTGAAGCATTGAAGCTACAAAAGGAAGAGGAAGCTCAAGCAGAAGAGTTGGCTCAGCTTCGACAGGAGTTGCAGGAACTCAAACGAGGTGGCATCAAAAGTGGGCTATGGTGTACCATGTGCAGCAAGCAGGGTCATGGAGTAAGTGAATGTCCTTTGCTAAGTGTAACTTGCCATCTATGCAGGAAAGCTGGTCATGAGGCCCATGAATGTCAGTTAAGAGGAATGCCTGCATAACCCTATTGGGCACAAGGAGGTGCTCAATTCTCAACCAATGTAATGGTGGAAGCTCCCAGGCAAGGTAAAAACTACAATCAAAGACCTAGGGGTAATTATGGAAATGGGCCTAGAAGGCCAATTATCTGTTTCAAGTGTGGAGAGTATGGTCATTATCAAAGTAAATGCACCCTGCCAAAAAATGCTCCCCCTTGTAGGAATTGCCCAGATGCCAGGGATCATTATACAAATTGTTTCCCACAAAACAAAGCATCTACATCTAGGCCCCATCTCCAAATGATCTCAGTAAATAATCATGGAGTAGCAGAAGGAGCCACTGTTGTACAATCAATTAGAGGATATTGACTCCATGGTCATGCAGACAAGAAGCAAAGGGAGAATTCTAGAAGAACCAAACCAAGGATCAAATTCTTGTGGAAGTGACAAAGATCAGAGGGTACATAAGAGGAAATCAGATATATGTGAAGATGCAAAACAAGGGAAAGGAAGTTCAACAAAAGGTGAAGAGGTAACACAAAAAGAAGATTTTTCAAAAACTAACAATTTCATTGGGAATGCATATAGCCGGACCCACAAGGAACTTGAGAAATCAAACATCAAAATTGACCTTAGGGAATCTGGAGCTTCAAGATTATTCAAGTCAATTAAAACAGAGGTTAGTATTCTTGAATTGATAAACATGGATGCAAAATTCCAGTCTGAAGTACTACAGATTATTGATGAGGCTTCCTCATCCACCTTGGTGGCCAAGACTACTGCTTTAGGCCAAGGGAAGGGTGTCGAAGAAGCACCTCTCGCCGACTATAAGAGTCCAATACTCACAGTAACAATAAAAGGATTAAAGCTACAAGGAGTCATTGTGGATGGTTGGTCTAGCATAAATTTGATGCCTGAGCATACCATGGAGAGGCTTGGCCTATGTCCATCCAGACCAGCCCACTTCACCGTTACTTTGGCACATCAAACCAAAGTAAGACCAATGGGGGTGATCCCAAAAGCTCCAGTGGAAGTACAAGGTAATCTCTTCATTTTTGATTTTGTGGTATTAAGAGTGCCCCAGGTAGAGGGGGGATTTCCCCTCTTGATTGGAAGACCATGGCTGAGGCATGCAAGTGTCATTCATGACTGGGGTAAAGACACTATGTGGGTACAAAAGAAAGGGCAAGAACTTACACAAATATATTTAGAGAAGGGTCCAGATCAAGGGAACACCACCATGATGCAATCAGTTGGCATTTGCATGGAACAAGAAATGGAGGACCAACCACAATTAGAGTTCGAGGAGGAAGAAGACATTCTGAATTGGCTGCAAGTAGGAAACTCTTCCTCTTGTTTTGGATTTTTTCTAAATAATTCTTGCACATATGAATGTTATGATGAAAATGAGGATAAAGTTCAGGTTGATGGATTGAAAGAGCCCATCACAAACCACAAAAGGGGGAGGAAGACACCCCTCAAGCACAACTTGGAGGAGGATGCAACAACAACAGAGAAGCAAATTACTAAAGTTAAAGACAAGTAAAACATACTAGTGAGGAATGTTCTTTGCCAATTCAAGAAATCCCTGGAGGATGGATGCGTGACAAAGAGGAATACATTGAAATCCAGAACACTCTTGCTTATGCAACAATGCAGGAAAAGCTATTGGAAGAAAACAATTTTGGAGATGAGAATGTAGATACCATGGTAGAGAGAAACCCTATCAAAGAAGTACAATTAGGCACTCAGGAAAATAATCGTCCAATTTTGGTGGCCACTTGGTTTGGAGCCATGTAGAGCTACTTTAAAAAGTAAAATCTTTCTTGACACACTATGCAGATGTTTTTGTGTGGCATTATAAAGACTTAGAAGGAGCGCCTGCCAATTATGGAGATCACAGAATCCCTCTTGTTGATGGGAAGAAGAAGAAGAGAATGCTTATCAGACATTAAGGTCCAAATTGGTGGTTGCACCAATTCTTATCACACCTGATTGGTCAAAACCTTTTCACGTACATGTACATGCCAGTGCATATGCAGTGGGTGCAGTTTTGGCCCAACACAGTGAAGAATATAAACTTGATAGAACTATTCAGTATGCTAGTCGAATTTTGACTAAGGCTAAAAAAAATTATAGCACCACAGAAAAGGCCCTAGCAATGGTTTTCGCTATACAAAAGTTTCGTCATTATTTTCTAGGTGTGAAATTTGTTATCATCACTGATCATCAACCACTCAAGTACTTATTGAACAAGCCACAAGCGACTGGGAGGATATGGAGGTGGCTACTTTTGTTCCAGGAATTTGAATTTTCTGTAGTCCATAGACCAGGTAAAGAAGATGCCATGGCAGACCACCTATCTAGGATTAACATGAGGGATCAAGCAAGTGGAGTAAATGATAATTTTATGCCATGGCAGACCACCTATCTAGGATTAACAAGAGGGATCAAGCAAGTGGAGTAAATGATAATTTTTCAGATGCTAATCTGTTCGCTGTACAAGCTCAAGGTTGGTATGATGACATCAAGAATTTTATTAAAACTAGATTGCATCTAGAGAGGGAAAGTGTTGTGCAAAGAAAGAGACTACTAATCAAAAGCAGAACTTTTACCTTATTTGAGGGAAAAATATATAGACAGGGAAAAGATAACAAGTTTAGAAAGTGCATGGAAGAAGAAGAAGTGAGGGAAGTCCTTAAGTATGCACACGAAGGACCAGGTGGTGGGAACCTTCTGGGACATATTATGAGACAGAGAATCCTTGATGCTGGTTTATGGTGGCCTACATTATTCAAAGATGCAGAGGAATGGGGAAAAGCATGTGATGTCTGTCAGAGGTGTGGACCCAAGCCAACAAAGCAGAGGCACAACCCCTTGATTATTTCCACTTCTTGGGAACCATTTGAGAAGTGGGGTCTAGATTTCATAGGGCCCATCTACCCTCTGTTGATTCCAAAGAGAGAAAGGTATCGATTGATCGCCACTGACTATGCAACAAAGCGGGTTGAAGCTATTGCCTCCCCTGATTGCAGTGCTCAAACTATTGCTGATTTCATTTATAGTAACATCATTTGCAGATTTGAATGCCCCCTTGAAATTTGTAGAGACCAAGGTACTCATTTTTTGAACAAGGTCCTACAAGAAATTTTTAACAGCTACAAAATTCTACATAGGACCTCTTGTGCCTATTATCCAAGAGCTAATGGACAAGCAGAATCCACGAATAAGGTATTAATTGCCATGTTAAGGAAGGAATGTATGTTACAGTCCACTTCCTAGGGCATAGCTTATCAAGGTACCCTATAGGCATACAGATTAGCTTACAAAGAAGCTACTCGATATTCTCCATTCCAATTGTTTTATGGGATATTGCCTATCAAATCCTTTGAATTTCTACATGGGTCACCAAAACTAGCATTCATGTAGTGAAAGAAAGATTGTGGTGTCTCTCAGAGGCTTGGAGCACTGCACAAAGTGGAAGAGATACATCTACATGCTGCAAAACAATTGATAGAGACTCAAATGAAGAGGAAGGAGGCACATGATCGGAATGTGTGGAAGAATAATTTACAAATAGGCATGTTAGTTCTTCTCCATAGACCTCAAATCCACATACAAGTAAGGGGAAAATGGCTTCCACACAGGGAAGGACCTTATCAAATTAAGATGATGCTGAATTGGGGAGCAGTGGAGTTAGAGACTCTGAACAGAGAGGTACTACCACTGGTCAATATATCAAGGCTCAATGCCTATCATCAACACAATTGAACCTTTCTCGATCACCTAGAACTTGCAAATTTTGTCTAGGTTGTACATAGCTTTCTCATATGATTTTGCTTAAGTTTTAGTAGTTGCTTGTTCCTTGATTTTTATGCAACCTAGAAGCCATTTCACAACCTTTGTATAAGAAAAACATTTTAGGAGATTTTTGGGAATTTTTAGAATTTTTTCTAGCACTTTTTTATCTTTTTCAATACCAGTTTCTTAATTAAATGGGAATTAATAAAGGAATCTCTCTATGGTTTTGAGTGTGAAAGTGGCTTAGAAATGCTGGGAAATTTTTTGAGAATTTTTCCTGATCTTTTGCATTTTGTTTGAATTTTTTTTGGATTTTATTAGCATTTTTTATATTTTTAGGGTATTTTTCACCCAAAAAAAGGCCCCCTAGAGGCTATATTTATTTTTCAAAAAACCTCTCTCTCTCTCTCTCTCTCTCTCTCTCTCTCTCTCTCCGTGCCCCCCCACACCGATTTTTATTTTTTATTTTTTATCTATTTTATTTATTTTATTATTTTTTATTTTATTTATTTTATATTCTTTTATTTTATTTTTATTTTTTCTCTTCCCCTAGACCCCCAACTTTTTATTTTTTATTTTATTTATTTATTTATTTTTATTTTCTTTTCTTTTCTTTTCTTTTTTTTTTCTATTTAAGCGTTGCCAACCACGTGCGTTCAAAAAAAAAAGAAGGGAGCAAACATTTTATATTTTCATTATAAATCATTAATATATATATTATTTTTTATTTTTCATAGTCCAATGCTTTTGGCTCTAGATTGTGCCTCGGATGGCCATTTTTTTCAAATTTGAGGTCATTTTCATGTATTTTGGCACCTCTGAACTCATTTTTGGACTTAATGTTTCCAAAATTCCACCTTGTCTCTAACTTTTAGTCCAAACCTAAATGTTTTGAGCACATTTCTCACGTGTTTTTCATTATGCAAAAGGTCCACATGGTCTATTCTCACCTTATTTTACCAGATGTTTCATAATTTTCCATATGCACCCTCTGTAGCTCTATATAATTTTGGCCCTCTCCAGACCCCATACTCCTACTCCCTCACCCTCCCTTTACCCTTCTACCGAGCCCCATCCTTACCCCTCCCTGCCCTATCCATCTCAGCCCCCTCAGCCCTCCATTCCCCCTCTTGCCTACCCCCCATTCACCATCCTTTACTTTTTTGTGCAAAATTTCCAGTGTTGGTTCTTCTCTGGTGTTTGTTCTCTACTGCTCCAGGTGGACTTGGTAGCTGCTCAGGTGTCCTTTTGAAGTTTTTGCAACAAAGGAACCATGGTGTAATCTCTGCTTAGAGTTTTGGCTGTAGCTCTCCGGGACGGAGAGCCCATTAGGTGGTGGGCCATTGTTGAGCCCATAAAAGTCATATTTGGTAAAAGTCAACCACAATTAAAGTCAACCATAGTCAAAGTAAAAGGATCAAAGTCAAACCAATCAAAGCCAACATGTTCAAAGTCAAAGGTCAACATGGGTGAAGTCAAAGCATTCAAAGTCGGGTGTCAAGGTGCACAGGTAGTGCACAATTAGTTGTTCACAAAAGATAAAATTGCAAAAAGTTGGTTGCAGGTTGTAGAGGTATTTCTGTAATCCTCTAAGGTTCAAAGTGTTTTTAAAAGTGTTGGAAGGTTCAGGTGAACCCTCTCTTAGGTGCACATTTGAAGAATTACAATGCAAAATGTGAAGGTATGTGAAGGGAGAGCGTACGCAGAAGTGAAAGTATGGCCCCCCAATTAAAATTTTTGTTTTAGTCTAAAGTCACTACAAGGCAAAACAGGGATTCGTTGGCTGCCCACTTTTGGAGAAAATCTTGGGACATCGAAGTGAGCACCAAGATACTATAGCAGTTAGGAGCGTACATGAACCGACACTCAAATGAAGGCAAGGCATTATCCTTTGAAGACTTAGCAAGGTGGGCATAGTCCAGACTAAGAGAGGAGTAAGAGACATACAGTGTGTGTGCGACGCAGAGAAGTGAAGTGCAAGGTGTGCATGAAGAGTGACTTAGAGGTGTGTAGAGAAGTGCTACGCCATACAACAAAGGTCCCAAGGTCCCATTGAAGCTGTGCGCGCGCCGACAAAAGGTGTCCATCCCTACCCCTATAGGAAGCTTGAGTGCAAGGTATGCACAAGTGCAAGCTTGGAGAAGGTGGGGGTCTAGTGCAGAGAAGGTCAACAACAACAAGAACCTTGGGTATTTTGTACTTTGTGATTGTGCTCTTTGGGATTTTGCACAGAAAGCATTTGGATTGTATTGTACATCACCATTGTACCTTTCCCCTTATAATCAATCTACAGAAGCTTCCCGTGTCTGTATCTTTCTTCTTATCTTTCTCCCTTCTCCTAAAAATACTCAAATCCCTTTCTGCACAAGAATCCCCCAACAATGAGTTGCCTTATGATTTCCTCTTCTTAGATTACTTCTCCAATGCTTCCTAATGGATAAGAGATCTCTTTCATTTTGGTGACATAATCAGTCATGCTTTGCTTGGGGCTTTTCTTCAAGGTAGTGAACTCCATCCATAGTTGGTTCTTCCTTGCTCTAGTAATTGAAGAGAAGAAAGAAGCAAGAGTTTTCCAAGTTTCTCTTGAGGTCTTGCATCCTTTCACATGAGGTAAGAGAAAATCAGAGATTGAGTTTAAGATGTAGGACCTGGCTAGTGCATCCTTTGAGAACCAAGTTGTAAGCTTTTCTTGCTCTTCATGTGATGGTTGTCCTTTGCTTCTCATTGTTGGCATGACTTCATCTTTAGATATGTATCCAAATAGATTTCTTCCTTGAAGGTAGGCCTCCATCCTCAGAGACCAAGCTGAGTAGTTTCTTCTATCCAATTTGTTAATGGTGGAAGGAGACCCATCTCCCATATTGACTTAACTTTTCTTTGATACCACTGTGAGGAGAGATGGATGATAAGTAGACACCTTGTGCTTGTTAAGGATGCATATAAATCATCCTACTGCTCTAGAGCATCAACCTCAAATTGATTCATCAAGATAGACTATTTGACACAAAACAGATGAAGTAAACTTGCTATTTTTTGACGAGTTGCACTCTAGAAATTAACTGAGAGATCATAGACTACTAAAAATTGAACAGAGATCTTTTGCATAATTCTAATTAGATAGATAATAAATTTAAGGCCACAAATTTGATGAATTTTGATGAACCATACTGAGAGAAATTAATTTAGCAATAAAGGGGTGTCATCTCGACATTTCAAGAATTAGCTTCCAGAATACCTAGTTGACTTCAAATGAATGTAGATCACAGAATAATGAACCAATGATGATGAAAATTGATACGATGAAAATAGAAATATCACAATACCTTTAATAATTTAAATCTCAGCAAAAGATTAATTATACAGAGATAAATCAATCATTGAAGTTGGCTAAGAAACATGAATATGGACCTGTAGCAACAGATGAGAGGAACTCCAAGATGTGGCTTGAAAATCATTCTTTATTGCACATATTGTACATGATATGAATGTTCATGAAGCTTGGGGAGGAGGAGCACAATGTGTGCTTCACTTCTGGCTTGATACTTGATCAGAATCCAATCAGAATGTAGCTATATCCTCTGCTCTAATCTGTGACTATATATATAAGTACATATAGAGATTTTTGGATTCAAATCTTAGAGGGATTGTACCTAAAAGTTCCCTCAAGTTGGGGAATCATCTAGCTAATCAATCACGCCTAACTCATCTCGTAATCCATGCTTAACAAGGGCACAAATTTCTCAAACACTTTTACTTTTCATGGATATAACTTTTCAATAATTACAAGAGCTTGTTTCTATGACTTCTCTCATTGAGAGTGTACATAAATGATGATTTTCATTTATGAGTGATCAAGCATTAGGCTTGGATGAAATACAACAATAGTAGGTGGTAATCCTTTTAGTAAATCAAGTGGAAATACATCTTTATATTCAAACATTATTTTCTTAAAACTTTTAACTAGACTTTCCTGCAAACTAGGTACATCTCTTTCACCTTGAATATAGAAATTAATTCCATCTTTAATAAATTTAATACTATTGTTATGATAACTTTGTTTAAGTGTATCCCCTAATCCCCAAAGCCATTCTCTGCCCAATACTATGTCTGCTCTTTCCATGCTCATGAGGAAATTGCTAACCTAAAATAGCTAAGGTTGTTAGTTTCCTTTCTCCAACTTCTTTATTTGGGTAGCATTATCATCCATTTCTTAAGATTCTATGCTTCCTAAGCTTCCAATGAGTGTGATGGAATAGGAAAATTTCAAAATGATTACCTTCTTATGACTTCCTCCCTTGATATGTTTTGAGGTGTTTGCTCTTAGCTTCAAAATCCACTTCTAAAATTTGATGTAGCTTGTAGGTCTATTATAGTTCCTTTCCTGAGAGCTTTACTAGATTCAAATGGTTGCTCTGACCTCCTTGAAGAGCCTTAAATGCTTCAAAATCTTTTGATACCAATATTGCGGGATGAATCAAAACCCCTATACAACTTTGGAAGGTTGTTGGCCCTCACAAATTGTTTTCCACAGTGACCTAGAGTCATTATTTTGGCTCTAAACTGATAGATATGAAAAAAATGAAACAAGACACTCATAACTATTTAGAGCACTTTGAAACACGTGATTTGGATACTCCAATATAGATAAACAACCTCTAGAAGATAATAATTTTCCTTGCTGCTCTCTGCCTATGTGCAGAGACACACCTTCATTGTTTGCAACCTCACTATGAGCTCACTCAAAGGACAGTCCCAAAATTTTCTCCACAGTAAACTTTATGATCAATAAACACAAGTGAAACCACTTCAAATCAATACTAGAAGGAGTTACAAACAAAACAATATTGTGCTTGAAACTAGCTCACTATGCATAGAGGCAATGAGAAATGGCTAACTACAGAGAAGTATAAGCTAACGGAATGACAAAATAAGCAAGGGGGTAGAGTGTAGAAACTTTTTACACTCTAAACTAACTAAGGAAGAGAGTTGAGGTCGTGGAATTACACTCATGATTTGAATTCATGCATATATATTCTATCAAAAAATGCTCCTACAATTTTGCAAGAATCTCTTAATCAACCACAACTTTTTGGTACATTATGAACTTAGGAAAGTGGTTGAAACTTCTTGGTAGCTGAAATTAGTGATATGAATCCTCCAAATGATAGGCCCACTTGTTATCCATGCCTTTGAGACTTTAACTAAGATTTAAGGAAAATATTGTTGGATTTTGAGGTCTTTAGAAGCACACGAATAGCATAAAGAAGAAGAAGAAGAAGAAGAAGCTTGGAACACAACACACGATTCTCAATGTATTACCAAGAGAATGTACAAAGATAAGTGACCCGTTAGGGTTATAAGTGTATATACAAGCTGGGGAAAAACCTCCTAAAGAGGGAAAAAAGTGCCTCGACGATCCTGTGTGTTCACACACATCAGTCCCTAAATATATCAAAAAATCCCCCACTAGGGGTGATGCAGTGAACAAGGAGTTGGCACACATGTATAAGGAAGTGCAAAGCTATGTGGAATCAATCCATTAAAGGAAGTAAGTCCAAAGCTTTCCCTAAAGTTTCAAACTTCTTCCTAGGTAGTGCCTTTGTGAAAAGGTCTGCAATGTTCTCCTATATGGGCACATATGTCAAACTAGTCTCTCTAGCAGAGAACCTCTCCCTGACATAGTGATAGTGAACCTCAATATGCTTAGTACGAGCATGGAACATAGGGTTCCTCGCAATTGCCAATGCACTTTGACTTTCAATGAAGATGGTGGTGGCAGAAGAGTGACCAACACCCAAATCAACCATAAGGCATCTGAGCCACACTATGTACCTAAGTCGTAGAACCTTAGGGACTTGTGCTAACTAAGACTATATCTCAATCACCCACAAGTACATATAGTGGTGGATTAATACATGCTTAATTATCAATCCATGAAATTAGACATATCAAGTGTATGAAGACGTGTGCACACATGAAGGTAAATGAAGTGATAGTGCTAACAATGCATGTAATATGGGTCATCTACCTTCCAATTCACTTTTCACATCGGATATGCACATCGTGATACATGTAACAATAGTAAGCACAGAATTTGGCTATAGCCAGAGTAGCCAAGGTGTTACAAGACAGGGGAACCGCTGCAAAGAGTCAGAGTAGAGGGAGATTCAAGCAAGATCAAGTAGGTAGAGCAGTCAAAGAATATCCAGCAAATAGGTCTATCCAATTGTTAAAAGATAATTCTTTTTCAAAAGTGATTTTTATCACTACACCAGCATTGTAAATAGCATTTTTTGTGGATTAAACTCCATTTTTGTGAAGAAAAGGAGTCCTCAACCTTGAGGAGTATTAGAAGTACCTATGTATCAATTTTCATAATTTTTAGACTCCATTTGAGCCCTCAAATAAGCCTTGGAACCTAATTTTTAACTAGCCCAAGCACTAGGTCTTGACATGGCCAAAGCTAGTCAAAAACTATAAAAAGAGCTAGAAATCTCCTTTTTGAGGTTAGCTAGTTGGAGAGTGAACTTAATCTTGAGCATTGTATACTTTCTTGGAGCTTACTAATAGAAAATTCCATTGTTCCACTCTTTGTCGTGCCTTGTGTGCGTGTGTCTGTGTATGTGTGTGCATGCTTTTGTGCTTCTCACTCACTCACTTGTGCACTTCATGTTGGAAAAACAATGTCTCAATAGTCCAAAGTGTCTAGAATTGAAAGAATAGGTTGTAGCTTTTATATTCTCTCTTCAAGCAAAAGAAGAGGGCGACTTGGTTAAGGCAAGCGCCTCTTATAATCCCCACGCAGGTTCGAATGCTTGCACCGGCCGCATGAAACGCGAAGTTTTTTCATTTAGCTTTTCTCATAAAAGACGGACGAGCGAAGAAGCTTTCGTGATTACGTTTTGGAGAAAATGATCGTGTGAGTTTTGTTTTTATTGTGCTTTTCAAGGGATCACAACTATTATAAATTGAAGGCCAAGCTCATTGTTCAATTATCCTACACCTAGTTCAACGTGAGATTTGGTACCTCAATAGAGGTGGTGCTCTTAGCACATGGGGCAGCCATGGTGCTATCTTGGAGCATGTTGAGGAGCGGCTATGGAGTTCTTCTTGGAGAAGAAGAGTGTGCTCACACTCTTGCTTATGGAGAGGACTTACCCATCAGCACCTTGGTGGTATGGATCAGCCATCCACATGATGTATTTGAAGATTGTCTTCTACATGAAGATTTCGGTTTACTTCAAAGACATTGGATGGTGGTTAACATAAGATTGACATCTTATGTTAAGAATTTAGGTACATATTCTCTTTATGCACATATGTACTACCTGAAGTATATGGAAGTGGCATCCATATCAAGAGGAGTCCTATCTAGCATAGGTACAAGGGATTCAGTACATGTATGCTTTATGCATATTTGGATGAGGTGTTCGAGAAGGTATGTTCTTATGAGTTTGAGGATTTCTGACAGCAAACTTGTTAGCATTCTTTGCTACTTTTGTAAGTATGTGATCTTTCACACAGGTATCTGATTTAGGGTCTTCCATAGCCTAGGTTCAGATGAGGGTTTGCTGATTATCAATTTTAGACTAATCATTCCTCTTTCTGTCACTCATATTCACTCATCTACAACCTATTAGGTCACACATCTCATATATATTCAGATTTCTGTCCATACATCTGAATATGTTTGTTACATTTGTACATTCACTCATCCATCTATTTCTATTCACATAGAGTGGTTGAGATTTTGACTCCCACATTGTAAATTGACATTTGTATATATGATAGTGTGAGTAAGCAGTGGCTTACGTAACACTTTACACATGTTGTTTAATCTTTCTCTATCTTTGTCTCATCATTTGTATGATTAAATGTGGTATGTTCATGTTTTGTTAATATTGGAAGATTGTTGGAATCTGTGTTGTAGATCCTGGACCTATGGAACCATGGACCTATGATATTACTTATGGGCCTACCTAATTTCAACATTTAGTATAAGAGCTTTAGGGTTTTGGTATCAGAGCATTCAGGCTCTCAGCTTCCCAAGTTCCCAAACTTCCAGGTTTACAACATATGATTTAAGAGCATCTTCTAACATTTGACATTTGACATACACACTTAATCTAGATGAGTAGAGATTTGAGAATTAGACAATTCAGTCACATGTTTATTCATCAATGTGGAGTATGAAGTTGATGATCTGTTAGCAGCTGAATACTTTTGGAAAAGTAAAGATACTTTACAGAAAGTATTGTTTGAAGACCAAGACTTGATGAAGAGAAGGCTACTGCAAATTCAAGGAAAAACAATGGTTTAGAGAAGATGAAGGAACCAGATCAACATCAAATCATAGGTATTAGTTTCTACTATCAAATTATCATTTGAAGGTCATATCTTAGAAGAGCAGGTATGAAGAGATTTGAAGGATTCAAGGAGTGCTTGTATACACTTTCATTATTTGAAAGTTAAAGGCTTCATCAAAACAGGTATCTAGATGTTTTTCGAGAGAGTTTTGAGAGATCTCTTTCATGGCACGGAAGCTCTCTAAGAAGACAAATGTGGAGAGCATTAGTTTTGTTTTCAACCAATCTTGTGTTGTAAGTTGGTTGGAAGTTTTTTGCTCACATTTTGTATCTAGAGAGGTAAATCTAGAAAGGTAATTCATCATTCAACCAAAAGATTGGTGAATTCAGTCATATCAATCATTTGAAGCAGAATTTTGATTCAAGGATATAAGGAGATGATAAAACATTATTCTATGTTCACTTCCATTTGTATACCATGTTTATTTTGTCTCTTACACTTAGCATTAGAGGAAGATAAAAGTTCATTTGAAGAAGTTAAGAGTGCTTGCTACTTCAAGATGAAGAGAACAAAAGGTATGGAAGAGAAGTTTGAAGATGTTGACATCATCAGGTGGAAGAAAGATGCAGAAAAAGAAGGTCCAACAATTCCAAAGGGAAAGTAAGACTTTCTTTTCTCTTATATTTTCCATATACTTTTCCTACTTTTATCCTCTACATCCAAAGACAAGTCTACGAGAACATCTTGTGAAAAAGATAATTTAAAGAGGAAGCAGTTTCTTGTTTTGCATTATACTTGGTCGTGATTTAGTAGATTTGACAAAGAATTGCAATAAGAGAAAGAAAAGAAGCAGATTTTGAAGACAACTTGTATATTTTGACTCATATGTATGAGTTATATATATGTTGAAGATTTTGAGCAGGTAGCTATATATTCCCTTAAAGAATTCTTGGAGTATCAATACAAAGCTACTTCGTATATGACAAGTTGTAGAGAAGTATATTTCTTCTTTATCTAACTCTTGAGGTAAAAGAGTATTTGTAGAAGATGTTGGAGACTTGAAGAGAGGTTTTATGTTTGGAAAAGTTACCTCATATTCAGTATTTTAAAAAAACTTCAGAAAATTCAGATTTTTTATGTACTAGTCAGATGAAGAATGTACTTTCTATGTTTGTCTTGACTTTTGTATACATGCTTGTATTCAAAAAAGGTGTTCCATTAGATCCTATCACTTGATTGAGAACTGGAGTTAGCCAAAAGAAAGTCAAGCAAGTACTATCAGATTTCACCTGGGAAGAATATGAAAAGATGAAGTATCAACTTGGAGCTTTTGGAGTTCTCAAGGTGAGAGTTTGTCCACTTATGTTTCAAGTAGAATTTGCAGATTTTGAGAAGGATTTGGTTGAAGAAAAGTTTATAACTTTATGTGAGAAGCATGGACACGTAGAGACATTCAGGTAGCAAATCAAACATTTAGTCATGAAGGTTTGATGGGGTAGATTCTACACAGGTATTTTGTTAGAGAGATCATAGATCTTGGATAGATCTTGTATGATCTTGAGAAATCTTGATAGATCTTGAATGATCTTGAAGATCTTGAGTATTTATGAATCTGTTGTCTATCCTTTGGTTGTAAGGTTCTTAGCATTGGAAGAAGTAAATCAAATATTCAGGTTCTATCAGATTTGTGTTGCTGAAAGATAGAAGAAGATACTTGTTATGTTGCAGAAGGTTATGAATCCTAAAGTGCTTTCAACAAAGGTTTTATTGGATCAACTAACCTTATTTTAGATTTTGGGAAGCTGAGGAATTACAAGGAAAGCTATTGGCATGTGCACAATGCTAATAAAAAGGGTTCAGGTTATTTGTTTCAGACACAGGTATTAATGTTATAAAAGATCAGATTTATGAAGGAAGACATTCCAGATTTCATAAAGTCTGATATATTTGAAGAATTCTGGATACTAGTGTTAAATCATCCAGGGGGGTGATGAAACATGAAGACTTATTTTCAGCCATATGTGAAAGAATGCAGATTCATACCTATAAGTATTCCAGGTATTCCTATATCAGGTATTCCTATATTTTCTTTGTCAGTTTCTCTTTATGTTCCAGCTTTGAAAGAAGAAGTAAGAAGGAGAATGTCTGGAGAAAGTTCTTGTTAGGATGTTCCTGTTCAGGAGAAGGTTCCAGAGTTCTATTAAAGAGAAATTTGATATTTCAAAAAGGTATGTTTTTAGAGGTGCGCACATATATGTTTATACCGATTCTGAAGGAAAGGGGTATGAAGGATTTATAGATTGAACAAGGATGAAGACATGATGACATCATAGATATGAAATTTTGGTAGACTCTTGAGTTGACTTGAGTACAGTCAGAGATGAACCAGTAGTGTTCATAATACACTAATTTGTGAGTTATCAGTCACAAGTCCCAGGATTCAGTTCTTGATTTTGTTTAGTATATTTACATGACACAACAGAAATACGTTGAGAAACCTTTCGTAAGGTAAATTCAAATATGCGGATCCTAGTGTATGTTTTCAGGTTTGAGAAGACAGGAGATAGCAGGTTTAGAGTCAGTACATGCTATATTTGTTATCAAGCAAGTGATTGCTTGATGAGTACATTATTGGATATCTAGTTTGCATATTTTCTCAAGTATTATGGTTCATGTTCAACAAGTTCAGGTTTTTGAAGTTTGAAGGAAAGTCAAATTCAATTTTGAAGAAGACTTTTGAAGAAAAGGTTTGAAGGTCAATTTGGGGACTACAAGTTTGAAGCTTATGACAGTTTGAAGATGAATGAATTTTAATATCGAGTTCATTTTGTACCATTATGACATTGAAGGGGGGATTGTTGGAAAAACAATGTCTCAATAGACCAAAGTGTCCAGAACTAAAGCATAGGTTGCAGTTTTTATATTCTCTCTTCAAGCAAAAGAAGAGGGCAACTTGGTTAAGGCAAGTGCCTCTTAAAATCCCCACACGGGTTTGAATCCTGGCACCAGCAGTGCGAAACGCGAAGTTTTTTTATTTAGCTTTTCTCATAAAAGACGGACGAGCGATGGAGCTTTTGCGATAACGTTTTGGAGAAAACGATCGTGTGAGTTTTGTTTTTTATTGTGCTTTTCAAGGGATCACAACTACTATAAATTGAAGGCCAAGCTCATTGTTCAATTATCCTACACCTATTTCAATGCTATTTGGTACCTCAATAGAGGTGGTGCTCTTAGCACATGGGGCAGCCATGGTGCTATCTTGGAGCATGTTGAGGAGCGGCTATGGAGTTATTCTTGGAGAAGAAGAGTGTGCTCACACTCTTGCTTATGGAGAGGACTTACCCATCAACAACTTGGTGGTATGCATCAGCCATCCACATGATGTATTTGAAGATTGTCTTCTACATGAAGATTTCGGTTTACTTCAAAGACATTGGATGGTGGTTGACATAAGATTTACATCTTATGTTAAGAATTCAGGTACATATTCTCTTTATGCACACAGGTACTACTTGAAGTATATGGAAGTGGCATCCATATCAAGAGGAGTCCTATTTGGCATAGGTACAAGAGAATCAATACATGTATGCTTTATGCATATTTGGATGAGGTGTTTGAGAAGGTATGTTCATATGAGTTTGAGGATTTCTGACAGCAAAATTGTTAGCATTCTTTGCTACTTTTGTAAGTATGTGATCTTTCACACACATATTTGATTTAGGGTCTTCCATAGCCTAAGTTCAGATGAGGGTTTGCTGATTATCAGTTTTAGACTGATCCTTCCTCTTTCTATCACTCATATTGACTCTTCTACAACCTATTAGGTCACACATCTCATATATATTCAGATTTCTATCCATACATCTGAATATGTTTGTTACATTTGTACATTCACTCATCCATCTATTTCTATTCACATAGAGTGGTTGAGATTTTGACTCCCACATTGTAAATTGACAGTTGTATATATGATAGTGTGAGTAAGCAATGGCTTACATAACACTTTACACATGTTGTCTAATCTTTCTCTATCTTTGTCTCATCATTTGTATGATTAAATGTGGTATGTTCATGTTTTGTCAATATTGGAAGATTGTTGGAATCTGTGTTGTAGATCCTGGACCTATGGAACCATGGACCTATGATATTAGTTATGGGCCTACCTTATTTCCAACGCTTCACTTGCTCACGATCGTCATATCCTCCTCACATCTTCTTGGATCGACAATTATGAGGTGGATCTCCTCACATTGGTACTTGGCATTGTGATAGAGTGACACCAAATTTGGCACTGTTGTCAGAGACTGAGCTTTGAGGATGAGCATGTGATGGTAAGACATAGAGAAGTGACATTGGAATAATAGGAAATCTCTTAGTTTTTACTCTTGTACCTCCTTCATCATCATCACCACCATCTCTACTCTCCATCTCCTTCCATCATCATCTTCACCATTTCGGTCATATCTCCACATTCGATCTCCATTTCCTCATTTTAATAGTGAGCATGAGAGAGAGAGAATTTGTGTGAGTTGTTTTTGCATGTTCCTTGAGTGTTTTGCAAGTACGAGCATTCATAGTAGCTGGAGCAACCCCAGTAGGTACAAAATAGCTTTGCACAGATCCGAAGGCATTGAGCTCTATCAATTGCGATTGATAGAAAAATCGGTCATTTGGTAAAACTAAGTGCACCACCATAGGGTAGAAGACCTGCACATCACAAATCCACAAAAAAAAAATTGCATTTTCTATTGATTGCGATTGACACCATCAATGGTGATTTACAGCGATTTCCCAGCTATGGATCAAGAGGAAGAGGAAGGAGTAGATGAAGAGGAGGAAGATCACATGGAAGAGAAGTATCCAATGGAGAATGCTACAATTGTGGAAAACCGGACCATTATGCAAGAGATTGTTGGTCCAAAGGAGGAGGCAATCAAGAATACAAAAGGAACCAAGGTAATTATGCTAGTACTTCAGCAAATTCAGAAAATGAGAACTTGCTTATCATGTATGGGTCAAGTGAAAGAGAGAATTCAGATTTTACATGGTACATTGATAGTGGTTGTAGCAACCATATCAGTTGCAGTATAGATGTTTTCTTTAATTTACACTCACCCATCACTCAAGGACATGTTGAGAGAGGGGATGACACTGAGCACAAGATTACACATGTGGGAGATGTTGCATTGAATGGATCTCAAAGCTCCAAAGTGTTGAAGGATGTGTTTCATGTACCAACCATCACAAAGAACTTGGTTTCGGTAGGTCAAATGGTCGAAAGAGGTTATGAGGTGAGGTTCAATGATCAAGGATGTTTTGTTGAAGACCCCATGCAGGACTACAAGCTCATAGCAAAAGGAAAGAAGCAAGGAAGACTCTTCACCATGGAGGTAAAACCATCAATCCCTCACACTCTCTACTTGTCAAGTGGAAATAAACACATTGCAGGAATCGACTTATGGCATAAAAGAATTTGGCACATAAACTTACAAAGGAAGAAGGACATGCAAATGAAGGGCTTGGTGCGTGGTTTACTTGATCTTACATCTCAGAATATGCAACATTTGTGCCATGCTTGTCAACTAGGGAAACAAAGTAGATTGCCATTCAAGACGAGAGCACATGTGAGCAATGGTGTTGAATCTCATACACACAGATGTATGGGGACCTACAAGGGAGCCATCCATTGGAGGTAATAGATATTTTGTCACATTTATAGATGATCATTCAAGGTTTTTTTGGATGTATTCATGAAGTCAAAGTCAGAGGTGTTTTACCACTTCAAGAGGTTTAAAACCTAGTGAAGAAGGAAACAGGGAAGTATATAAAGACTCTCATATTGGACGGAGAGGGAGAGTATTTTTCAAATGAATTTTCAGATTTTTTACATGAACATGGCATCAAAAGGAAATTCACTTGCACATATACACCTCAACAGAATGGGGTGGCAGAGAGGAAGAATAGATACATAGCAGAAGTGGCTAGAGCTTTGTTAAATGAAATGAATGTTCCTAACTCTTATTGGGCTGATGCAACAAATACAGCCATATACATTATGAATAGGTGGCCAACCTCAGGAGTACATGGAGTTACACCTTATGAAGCTCAGTGTGGTAAGAAATCCAACCTTTCACATCTCAAAGTATTTGGTTGTGTCTGTTATGTTCACATACCTCAAGAATTGAGACACAAGTTAGAACCGAAGGTAGATAGGTGTATATATCTTGGATATTCTTCAGAGAAAAAGCATTTTAGATACTATAATCCTTGCACAAAAGAGCTTAAGGTTTATTGGGATGTAATATTTGATGAGTTGTTGCCTTGCTATGGTAGCAAAGATGTGTTACAAGTTGATGATGCATATGAAGCCGAGAAGAAGTTCAAAGATCAACAACAAAGCATGGAGATGAGTGGTGCAACCACTTCAAGCACATCATCAGAGGAGAGTGCTACATCATATTGGCATGGAAGGTCAAGGAATGAAGCTCATTCAAGTGAAGGAAGTAGCAAAGGAAAGGAAAAGGCAAATGATGAAGACCATCAATGGGTAGACATGGAATCTACAAGTGATGAAGATATGGAAAAATTAGAAACTCCAAGATTTAAAGCATCTAAAACAAGGAGGAGGAGATTCATACCACCTAATGGTGAGGTAAGTCCCAATAGGGTTAAATACTCTGTTCAAAGGCTAACTTATGATTCATTCAGTGCAAGACACTATGCCTACATGACTCAAGTTATAGCTTGTGAAGAACCTAGCTTTTTTGAAGAAGAAAATAAGCATAGGGAATGGATTGAAGCCATGGAGGAGGAAGTCAAGGGACTTGAAGAAAATGATACTTGGTCATTGGTGCCAAGAACAAAGGACATGAAAACAAATGGGTGTACAAGGTAAAGAGGCATGTAGATGGGAGCATCTCTAGGTATAAAGCAAGTATGGTTGCCAAATGTTTTGCTCAAACCTATGGCATAGAATTTGAGGAAACATTCACTCCAGTAGCTAAGATGTCCACCATTAGAAGTTTGATTGCAATTTCAGCCTCAAAAGGTTGGAAGATGTACCAATTGGATGTGAAGAATGCTTTCCTAAATGGAGAGCTTGAAGAGGTAATCTTCATGGAGCCGCCCCAAGGCTTTGAAGATGAGAGGTCTCCACATCATATATGCAGGCTAAAGAAGGCTCTTTATGGACTCAAGCAAGCCCCAAGATCTTGGAACCAAAGACTTGTGGACTACTTGGTAAAATGTGGATACAATCAAAGTCATGCAGACCCATCACTCTTTGTGAAGCAGGAAGGTAGCAAAATTGTTTTCATTTGCATATATGTTGACGATTTGATCATTACAGGGGATGATGAATCCAACATCAAGGACATAAAGAGGAAGGTTGGATGTGAGTTTAAAATCTTAGATTTAGGGATTTTAAGGTACATCCTTGGGATTGAAGTACTATATAAAGAGGAAGGTATATACTTGATGCAAAGGAAATACATTCTAAATATTTTGAAGAAGTTTGGCTTGTGTGATTTCAAGCCCATTTCAAATCCATTAGAAGTAAATGTTAAACTAAGTTCTCATGAAGGTGAAGAAGTGAAGGATGTCACCATGTATAGGTCAATAATTGACTCTCTCTCGTATGCTACTATGACAAGACCAGATATTGCACATGTAGTTGGAGTGTTATCTCAATTTTTGCAAGCACCAAGAGTACCTCATCTTGTTGCAGCCAAAAAGGGTACTTAGATACCTCAAAGGATCAGTGAATGAAGGTCTTTATTATCCATTTGATGATGGATTAAATGCACAAGCTTATTGTGATGTTGATTCGGTAGGTTCAAAAGATGACAACAGGAGCACTAGTGGTTATGTTATCATGCTAGGGAAGAAGACCATCTCATGGATGTCAAAGAGACAACCAACATTGGCTCTCTCATCGATCAAAGCTGAGTATAGAGGCTTATCACAAGTCTCATGTGAGCTTATGTGGCTCAAGAAGTTGTTTGTTGATCTTGATTTGCAAGTTAAGCAAGTACCCATTTTTTGTGACAACATAAGTAGCATATGCTTGGCTCAAAATCCGGTGTTCCATGCAAGGTCGAAGCATATAGAAGTGCATTACCACTTTATTAGAGAGAAGATCATGTCAAAGGATGTCAAGGTGGAGCATGTCAATACAAAGGACCAATATGCAGATATTTTTACCAAATCATTGGATGGAGTAAAGCTACAACACTTTAAAGCATGCATTGGAATGAAGGGCCTACATATCGAGACTTGAGGGGGAGTGTTGAAAATCAAGTCTCAATCATGCAAAAGGGCTGAGCCACAAGTTTTTCAAGTGAACCAATCAGAAAGGAGGACCCAAAGTTGTGGAATAAATTTAGAAGCTTCACCAAACTCAATCAAATTCAAATCTCATCAAATCAACCATCAAAAAGTTCACCTACACTAATTGGTGGGTGGTTAGCTAGATTGTAAGAAAAGTAAAAATCTATATATGCATCATCTTGCCTTTGTTTCTTGCGTTTTATGCATTCCATGAGTTTCCCACTTAGTTTAGTGAATTTATAAACTCGAGCAAGTAGCCCCCTTGCTTGCTTACCTCATTTTCTCTTCATTTCGCTCCTCTCTATCTAGAGGTGTAGTTAGGCTTTTCCAAATCTGATTGTGCCAGATTGTAGAGCATTTTTTGCTCTCTCATTGCGCTCATCTTCATTGAGTTGAAGCTTCATTTGGTCTCTCATATAGTGCCATGAACTTTGCCAAAGTTTCAAGTTATCTGAGTAAGTGAGTTGTGAGAAATTGCCAACTTTGTGAAGGTATATCTCTGCACATAGGCAAAGATTGTTGCAAATAGGTAGCCTATTTTGTAGAGTGTGGTTCTCCTAGTTGGAATATCCATTTTGGATGATTGAAAGCTTTTAATGTCGCTCTTAGAGTCTACTATGAGTCTGCAAAATTTCATTTTAAGTATCTATACTAGTGCAGAGAAAAGCGGAGAATAGTGAGCATATATCACTACTTGTGGACCTAGTGGAGGGTAGCCATCTACCATTATTGCATTGGGGTGTTAGAATCATCCCCCATAACATATTTAATAGTTCAGAATCAAAATCTGGAAATTTCTTGATTTCCTTGTACTAATCCATGCCCTTTCTAATGTCATTAAGATTATAATTCTTCCCTCCTTTGAATTTCAATGCCTCCTTGATCAAGGCTTGATTGATTTTGATGTTCCTCATTTTTCCTGTGAAATTTGGCACTTGGCATATCAAATATTCGATCTAGTCATTCTCCTTCCAGGTGTGCTTGTCCATGGTTTCCATTGAGGAGATGCACCTTGGAATATCTATCATAATGAGATCCAGCACTAAAAATCCTTTGATCTCGGCTTCTTCCCAGATCTCCTTAATGTCCTTGTGCTTATGGAGCTTTGCCATGTTGAGGGTGACCACGTTGAACTTGAATCCTTCAAACCTCAACATGTACACATATCTTGCCATTCTTGCTATTTTCTACCTAGCCTCTTCATCAATCTCCCCTGCATCGAGGAACCAATGCCCCCGGATGGAGCTATGGCCATGTTTTTGAGCATCTCTTGAGCCGTACGTTATAGTCAAGAACTGGAGTTTGATTAGATCCTTCAAAATCTCATAGACCTTCCATTGAAATTCTCAATTCAAGACTCAAGGAAAACATAACTCAAAGAATTAAAGAATAAAGAACAAAGAAAAGCTTCTTGATCTTACACCACTTAATATTTGTTACTTAGACTTGCACTCACATCATGGTGAAGGCTTGCTATTTCTAAAATTAAAACTTCCCAAATTAGCACTCTTAAAAGAATGAAGAAAATTTTGACTCCCTTTTCTCTCTAAAAAGAAAAACAAATTTCCTAATCCCTATTATAAGCCTTTAGTGCATGTTCATGTCTTATTTTCAACTAACAATTAAATTGTCTTTTCATTAGCAAGATAAAAAATGTTCTCCTCTGTATATTTCCTCCTTACTTTGCTTTTCTTTTTTTTCTATCTTGCTTTTGCTTTTGTTTTGATGTCTTCCTCCCCCCCTAATGCTCTATAATATTGAGAATGTAGGTTGAAGGTTAGTTTCCGAGTCGATGATGGATCCACTACGTGAAGTTCATGTGTAAGAAATGATCTCCCTGCTCACAAAAGTCTTTACTGAGTGATTGTGTATGTAATTTAGTGCAAGTGCAGTTAGGGTTTGTCGAGATGATGTGCATGCCTTCTCAATATTGCAAAGCATAGGATGGAGATCCCCTTTGGCTGATTTGACAAATGTATGTACACTTATTCATAGTATGTAGATAAATATACAACAACAAAAAGAAAACAAACAAACGAAAAAGTGTGAGTTATACAGTATCAATAGTGAAAAGTAGAGTCAGAACTAGCTCATCGTCTCCTTGATCTTCAAGATTCTCTCCCTAGCTTCTTGCCGAGCTTCTTCTTTGATTCTTTCCAAATCTTGCTTCCTATGCATTCCTATGTGTAATCTCTACCATTGTTGTCTAGTGCAAGGCTCTAGCTACTTCTCAACTCTACATTCACTTATGTAGTTGGGCATAACTTGACCTTCTAGGGTTGCTAGCTGCATAGCTCCACTATTACTCATCTTGTGCAGGATGTACGGTCCATGTCCCCTCTTTTTCAATTTCTTGCCTATTTCGTTGATTGTGAATGTTAAGACTAGGTCTCCGTCCTTCAATTCGATCTCTTTGATATGCATATCAAAATAATCTTTCTATCTCCTTTTGTTGGCATATAGAGAGTTGATGGATTGTAACCTAGTAGCCCCTAATTTTTCTAGTTCTGAGATTTTGTTTACGAATTCATGTTCTATCCAATCTAGAGTTTTTGCCACTTTTAGGGCTGGAATCAAGAATTCCATTGGTAAGATAGCATTTTGGCCATACACCAAATTGAAAGGTGTTGTTCCAATGTTGGTTTTATAAGAAACTCTATATTCCCAAAGAGAATGATGTAATTTCTTATCCCAATCTGACCGTTTGTTGTTGACTATCCTTTGTAATATTCCGCACAAAACCTTATTGGTGCTTTTGGCCAGACCATTGGCTTGGGGGTGATAAGGTGTTGATAGCCTGTGCACAACTAAAAAATACAAACCTTGTTGTTGTCTTAGCATCATTTCTTCTAGTGGCTTTAGCTTCTACCCACTTAGCTAAGTAGTCAGTTGCTACTATGTTGTACTCTGCATGCATGGTTTTGGATGGTGGTGAAATGGGTGCAATGAAATCAATGCCCCACTTGGAAAAAGCTCTAAAGCTCATTATGGGCATTAGTGGCATGTCATATTTTCTTATTGGATTCTTTGTTATTTGGCAAATATCACATCTTTCCACAAATAACTTGGCATCTTTATGTAATGTTGGCCACCAAAATCCTACATAGATTATCAGCTTGGAAGTTCTTTCTGTTGAAAAGTGTCTTGAAGCTGCACTTGCATGTGCTAATTGCAGCATTCTCACATACTCTTCTTCAGGAACACATAATCTTAGGTACCCATCTTTACCTCTTTTATACAATTGACCTGCTATCAAAGAGTAGTCTTTGCACTCTAGATTCATTACTTTCTCATGAAAAGTATTTTTCACTTGGCTTTCTTGTTTACTCGGTTGTTTTAATATCTCTTCTCCCCATGCTGGATTCTTTTGTATCAAAAACAAGGTTGCATTTTAAGCAGTTCTTCTTTCTTGGCAGTCTTCACACTATTGCACAAAATAATGTATGTCTTTCTTTTGATCTAGCCAACATACTCCTAGTCTATGGGGATTCACTAGGGTTTGAGTCTTTGAAGCATGTATTAGGTTATGAGGGTTATGTGCCCTTTCTAGGTAACTCCTTTGTTCCTCATCTAGGACACAACTTAGCAATAAGCCTGAGTCATGGAGATAATACAAGTGTCCTGATAGCAAGATGTAATTCCTAGTTTGACCTATGACTTGAATCACGTCTGTTTTTGTGAATTGAGGTCCAAAACTCAACAGTGGGACAATGTTTTCTACCCAAGTACGTATAACTTCTACCCTAAACAGATAAGTATCTGGCAGTTCATCATCCACTCCTTGGGGTTCTTCTCCATTGCATAGCCTAGATAGATGATCTGCTTTGACGTGAGTCTTCCCTTGTTTTATAACAACTTCAAAATCAAACTCCATTAGAAGCAAAAACCAATATGACAATCCTCCCTGTGTTACAAGGCTTGTTTACTAGATACAATAGGGCTTGATGATCCACAAAGAACTTGAACTTGTTGGTTAGGAGATAATGTCTGAACTTCTTGACTGCATACACCATGCCTAATCCCTCTCTCTTTGTTGTGGTGTAGTTTCTCTAGGCTTGGTTCATTTGCCTACTTGCATAGGCAATTGGGAAATCCAACTTGGAATTTTCCACTAGTTGTGTAGAATGCATCCCAATACAAAATTGGAAGCATCTACATGGACATGGAAATTTTCTCCCAATTGGGTGGTTTCAAAATACACGTTGAGCTCAACAAATATCTCAATTTCTTGAAAGCTTCTTCACATTCTTTTGTCCATTCAAATTTGGTGATTAAGGCATATAAAGGTTTAACAATCATAACATAATTGTGTACAAATCTCCTCTAGTACCCACAATGTCCCATAAATGCTTGCAGTTCCTTCACAATTGTGGCTCTAGGCATCTCAACTATTGCTTTGGTCTTTTCTTCATCTGTAGATCTTCCATTTTTTGAAACAATGTGACCAAGCATCTTTCCCTCTCTAACATAGAAAACACACTTTTTAGGGTTTAGACAAACTCTGTAAAGTTTGCACTTTTCAAAGATTTGTCTAAGTTCCTCAAGGTGAGCTGATCTTTTGCAAGAGAAAGCACATAAGTCATATACATATACCTCCATGGTTATTCTCAAGAGTTCTTAGAAGACATGATACATAAGCCTTTGCAAGGTAGCTGGTGCATTTGTCAGGCCAAATGGCATGGCTCTGAATGCAAACACTCCCCACTCAGTTGCAAAAGTAGTTTTATGTTGATCTTCTAGGGCTATAGCCACTTGATTGTATCCTAAGAAACCATCAAGAAAGCTATATACCTCTTTGCTAGCTACTCTCTCTAGCAAATGGTCAATTATAGGATGTGGATAATTGTCCCTAATGGTAGCAGCATTGAGCTTCTTGAGGTTGATGCAAACCCTAAGTTTACCATTTTTCTTGCGTACTACCACTATGGGAGATATCCATTCTGTGTGTTCTATCTCATAGATAAACCCTACTGATAGAATCTTATCAATTTCTTCCTTGATTTTGGCAACATAAAAAGCATTTTATGTGTAGTGCCTTTGCTTGGAGGGCTTAGAATCTAGGGCAATGGGTATTCTATAAACACAAATACTTGTGTCCACTCCCTTGAGATCCTTATAACTCCATGCAAACACTTCCTTAAATTCCCTGACTAAGGCTACCAATTGTTCTTCTTCTTCTTTGTGTATATCATTGGTCATGACTATCTTTCTTTCTTCTCCTTCCTCAACTGTAACTACCACTCGTTTTACCTATTCCTATTATCATAAGCTTGATATGTTCTGCATTCTCTTTGAGGTTTTTGAAATATTAATTTTCTTTCTTCAACTTCATACCTCTTGAAATGTTTCGAGACATCCATTTGTGTCAGATTTTTCTTCTCTTTTCTCTTCCTTAGGTATCTCAGAGCTAGTCTTGGTCTTGTGGTGTCTTCTTGTGTCTGCCACTACCTGAATCATGTTGAATGGTATCAGGTCATATCCTTCTGAATCATAGATTTGAGATATGCTCTGCTCATTGACAACTACTTCTAGGGTTGACATGATTTGATTCCAACCATAAGGGTCAAAGTCCTTATCATCAAACCATTTTGGCATGTAGCTAGAGTCCTCTATGTTTCTCTCTAGAATGCATTCTTCTTTGTTCAATTTGTACATGATCCCCTTTTAGGCTTGCACATCCATACCTGGGTAGACTCCGTAGAATTCACTTCTCCTAGTGAACTTGAGTCCACTGAGGTGGTTCTTTTGGGATGCACCTTTCTCTAGTCTTTGGCAGAGATATCATGGTAAGTGCCATTCTTTAGGTTCACTTTGGTTACATTATCCTCATGTTGTAAGTAGATATGGTCAGTCCCATAGTCTTGTACTACCTTGAGTTGCCTAAGAAATGGTCTTGCTAAGATGACATCATAGGCGGTTAACTCAAGGAAATTGAGTAGAGCTAGGGTGTGTTGGAATTTGATTCTGCATGTCTTCATATCCACTTGCTCTAGTAATCCTATGGGGTGCTCTAGATGCCCATCAGCTAACTAAAGTTTTAGCTTGGAGGGTTTCATCTTTGGCTTTCCCCATTTCTCCCATATCTCTTTGGTCACAATGGCCACTCTGGATACACTATCTAGTATGGCTTGCACTTTGTGTCCTTGGAAGTCCAACGTTATGGTGGAGTTCCCTTCCGCACCCTCACAGTATCCTCCTATCTTGTCCAAGGGTACTTGCATTATTCTTTCCCCCCCTCACATGATTCGTTATCTTTTTTAGCTAAATCTCTACACATCCTTTTCAGATTAGGGGTTTGTTTCATGAGTTGGTCCCATGAAATTTTGCATGTCACTTCTATGTCTTGATATCTTGTTGCTTTCATTATGGAATTTTTCCCATGTAATCTCAAGCTTGTGCACTCCACACTCTGTACCTCCTCATCTTTTGGTGTTTGGTTTTCTCTCACTTCCCCTATAGGAGGCTTTTCCTCATTATATTCTTTAGCCTTTTGTTCTCTCAGTTCTTCCCAAATGACTTGATCCATACACTTCTACATTTGCTCATCTGTTATTCTAGTCTCTTTCAAGTCTTGTTCTTTTTCTAATGATTGTTGGGCAATTTCTATAAGTTGCCTACACAAAGCAAATCTCCTTGCTTAGACAAAGGTTCTACCAAGATAGATCTTCCCTTCCTTCCTTTTCTCTCATTCCCTTCTAGATCCTATTTTTGCTCTCTTGCTTTAGCTCTCTCCTTTCTCTTTTTCTAGGATTTCTTTTTTCTTCTATCTGGACTCTCTTCCACACATTCTTCATCCATGGCTTTTTCAGAGTTTCTTTTAGTCTCAGCCCTAGTTATCACTTGAACTTGCACTCTCTGTTCTGATTCATTGTCAATTGGTATTGTAGACTCACTACTGGTTTGGCCATTTGATTCTACCACCTTCATAGTTTTTAATGGGGTTGTACTTGTGTTGGGTTTGTTAGGGTTATTTGGGCAATCCTTTATGAGATGATCTTTTCCACAATCCTTATAGTACACTTCCACTTTCAATATAGGAGGTTGTGGGCAATCTCTTATAAAGTGATCTCCCCCACACCTGTAGTTTGAAAATTTCTAGGATTTTGGTTACTCATTATCCTTTATTGAGGCTTGAACTTATTTTCTACAAACATGAAAGTGGGGGGATCCAATTCATAGTTCCCATTACTGTTTTGATAGACAATATATTGATTTTCCTTGTTTGCTAAAATATTGAAGGTGTTATAGCCCTTTCCAAGTTTTCTTCCAAAGGCATGTACTCCACTAGAACCACATTGGTAGGTAGGGGTGGTTGTTGACCTAAGACAGGTTGTGGTCCCTCTTGGTTAGCTTTGTCTCTTACTAGGGTAGAGATTTTGCTACATCCTTCCCCTCTCCATCGGTTGGTGTGCCTGTCCTGCTGCATTGTTCCAATGTCTCTCTGGTGGTGTAGCTCAATGATGAGTAGCACCTCCTTTAATGTCAATCCGGGAAGACGTGAGGATGGTATGAAGACCTCGAGCAAGTGGCGACACAAGTGCGTGAGTGAGAAGCACACTAGCATGCACACACATACACACACAAGCGCACACACGGCAAGACAAAGAGTGAGAATCAATGGAGCTTTTAGATTACTTTCAAAATGCTCTTACAAGTTCGTTTCAATTACAATCTACCCTCAAAAATGAGCTCTCTAGCTCTTTTTATAGTTTTTGACTAGCTTTTGGCCCTGTCCAGACCTAGTGTCCGGCCTAGTTAAAAATTAGGTTCCAGGGCTTATTTGGGGGCTCAAACGAGATCTAAAAAATATGAAAATTGGTACGCAACTACTTCTAAGGCTCCTCAAGCTCAAGGACTCCTTGGCTTGCACAAAATGGAGCTACAAAAAGGTGAAATGATATTTACTGTTGTTGTAGGGATTTCTTCTAGTGATCTGCCATACATATCTTCGAGCTCCCTACTTGCTCTTCCTCCCTGCATGTCCGTCTCTTTGATTTGCATTAATGTCTTGAAAAAATATTGGCCTACTTGCCAGATCTTCTTTGACTGCCCTGTTTGCTTGTGCTCTCCCTTCGCTCTGACTCCCTTCTTTGACTTTCATGTCTTGTACGTCCTGGTGTACCAAGGCTACTGCCAACACCCCCCCCCACTCTCGCGTCTGTCGCCCCTGACAGACCCTTGTCTAGCTGCTTTTTGGACGTAGTATTGTACAACATCGGCGGCGAGGTGGTGTTCTTCTAACCTGAGTCCCCTTGCTAGATCTGTCAGCAATGCATCCCAATTGACTGGCCCTGGGACATCTGGATGTGGCACCCGTAACTGTTCTGAGTGAATGGTTCGCTCCACAGCAAATAAATGGAGGAGATGTGAGGGTCTGGGTACAAATATTTCTGAGTGGTATTCCCAAAACCCTGTTATGAACATCTCTTCGAATGTTTGTTTAAAGCAGGCTGGGAGGTATTTTATTCTGGCGTGCCAAGCATGTATCACCTCTATGGAAGGAGTGGTGCTCATGTCATAAACTAAATCTTGGTTTCCTGTAAGGAATCCGACGCCTGAGAAGTGTGGGTCCTTGATATTCTTGAATGTCCTGAATGTAATAAGCATTAACTCAAAAATTTTCATGCACATCTGGGCCATTACATCAGGGGTATTCCTTAATCGGATGCTCCAGTGCCGTATAGTGGAAATCATGTAATTGACAGTGGGAGGCCCTTGAGGGGGTGCTAGATAGACGTAGTTTAACCATTTGGCGCATCCCTTGATATTCTTGACTGCAATGGTAAACTCTGGCCATGTGCGTCTGCGGAGTACAGGAACATAACAAGGGTTATATTTAATAAAAAGAGGCATATTCGTCCAGGTGCGAACCATCTCCGGGTAGGTTTCGAGGAGTCGGATCCTCCAAGTGGGTTGATGAATGGATCCTTTTTTAGCGCTCTCTGGGATGTCATCTGGCCCAAATTGTGTAGCAAACGTTGGAGGTTTGCCACATCTTTGTTGGATTTCTGCATTGTAGTCCGCCAGGAGTATACAATATGGCACGTATTGATCATCATTTGTTCCTATCCATCTATGGTGGGACATGCTGCGGAAGTATTCTGATTTAATAATAGTGTCCTCTATCTTTGCCATAGATTGGATTTGAACTGCCACTCGATCTTCATGAGTTGATGCTGTTTTCTCTAGTGTTTGGAGCCACTCTGGTACTTCAATTTCTAACGTATCCATTCCTTCTGCGGTTTGCTCACCACCTGGCATTGGCATAGGAACGTAAGGTTCCTCATACGTCTCATCTACCTCGATGGGTACCAAATCCTCGGGTTCTGGTTCGACAACTGGAGAGGGCTGCCTTTCGTGTGTGAGTAACCTTGCCTGTAATTCGGCCACCTGCTCTTTCAGTGTCTTGACTTCCTCAGAAGTCGTGGTCGTTTCTATGACTTTGGGTGCTGTCTGTTGCTCTTGGAGTTGATTGCGCAGCGCATCACGTTCCCTTTCCAAGTCATCATGAGCTTCTAATAGATCTGCATAGCTGTCCAAGATGGTCTTCATTGTCTCTGAGGGCACAGCTTTAAACTGCTCTGGATCAATTTCGTGGGGAGAGCCTTCCATTGCTGCTTCTAGATTTGCTTCATTTTGCTGCTGCAGTCTCTTGTTCTCTTCAAGGGCGGCCGCCATGTGTTTTCTGAGAAGTCCCAGGTTACGCCGGACTTTGAGATTATCGGCTTGGTATACCTCGAGTAATGCTTCTAGTTGTTTGACACCTGATTCTGTCGATGGTTGGGGTGCCGCCAATAATGTTTGGTGAGCCTGCTCAAGCGTCGTGTAGCGCTGATTCAGTTCTGCATTTTCTGTTTGTAGAATACGAAACTGTCTTTGTAAGTTCTGATGGTGCGTTTCCAGTTGCTGATACCGGTTGTCCAGAGCTTTATACTCATTCTGGAGCTGGTATACACATTGGTTTAATGCTAAAAATATGTTATTTACATTAAATAATGCTGGGAGGGGTGAAGATGCAGGGGGAATGGGGGCGGGAATGGGAGAGGTGAATGCTGTGGATGTAAGTGGAGATGTGGGTGGAGGGGGTATGGGTGATGAAGGTGGCATGGGGGGAGGGAGCGGTGCGGTGGCTGGTGATGTTTCCATCGTGTCAACTGTTTGAGTGACGGTGTAGATGGGAATCGTGGGTGGAGTGGATGTGACATCGGTGAACAGGGTGGTGAAGGTGGGCATGGTGACTCCCCCGAATTGGATTCCCGGGGAGAGTGGGATACCCATGACAATGGTAGTGGTAGTGGATGTGGTAGTGCTAGTGCCCTGTGGTGGAGTGAATTGTGTAGTGTGAGGTGGGGATGGTGGTGACAACGGTGCTTCGTGATATTCTTCTGCTTGCGCTGACTCGCCTGGTGCTGATGTATTGATGTGAATTTGCTTCCCGGACCTCCTGGGACGAACGGGAACCCTTTTCTCAAACCTGTGAATGTAGGCCACTGCCTCATGAATGGCCTCATCCAGTCCTACGGCGTCGGCATGAAGGTTCATGGACTCAATGAACAACTCGTCCACACCTTCCTCAGCTAGCAAGTCGTTCATGAGTCTTTTGCCCTGTTCTAGAGACATCTTATGCTGTTCCTGAACCAGTCGCATGGTTCGATATAGTCTCTTGATTTGTGCCGAATATGCTGGGGCACTTGCTAACTCGGAGAGTTCGTCATATTCTTGATGTTGGTCTTCGTCGGCTTCTTCTTCGTCTCCTCCTGCCTCTTGTTCTTCTACATCGACTTCTACCACTTGTGGTTGGGTGGGGGCCGATGTTGTTTGGGGTTGTGGTTCCTGAGCTCGCGCTGCTTCAGCTTCGAGGTTAGAGTCATAGATTAATCGGGCAATTTCTTCATCAGTGAGGTCCTCAAGAGTAAATCCCTGCGGAAATTCCAAATCGGATGGAATGGGTGGAAACACCAGATTAGGCCCCTCTGTGCTTGGCCTTGGTAGCCGGATTGTGAATGGCCTAACTCGTCGTGTCTGGGGAGGGGTGATTTCTGGTGTAGTGGTAGCTCCCCTTGGTTGAGCACAGGGTAGTTGGACTCCCCCCCTCATCTTCTTTGATGGGGGACCTGCTGCTGATAGTCTTCTCTGGAATTCTTGGACTCGGGACCACACGAGTGCCCGCTGAACAGGCACGTCGTAAGCCAAGCATCTATAAATTATTCTGGTCAGAGCACAACACCCGTGGAGCACATTCTTCTGTTTCTTGTTCCACCTTTGATGCGCTAGGTGGATCTGATCTATGATCCAGTGTGGCACATTGATGGGCAGACTTTCGGTTTCTGCTAGATATAAACTGAACCATATTTTTTTCGGGGGCATTGTGAATCGTTCTTGGGCGGGAAAAGCAAAATGTTGCATGATGGTTCGCAGGTGAAGCGCAATGGTAGGTGTCATAGCAACCATGTCCTTCAGCTTATTAAGATCTTTGTGCTTCATTCGACCTGGAACCATGGTTTCCTTTTCTGTTGGGATGTGCATGCCATACATACCCAATGCTTCTCTTACCAGATTGAGGGTCAACTTGAATCTTTTAAGCTCATTACCCGGCAGCAGTGATGGCAACACAAAGGTGCTGTCGTCGCCCTTGGCTCTGCTTGGCGTGATGGTACTGATCAGATAAGAACATCGTAAAAAATCCGGCTTTGGTAAGTGAGTCCTGAAATAACTTTCCACACCCGCTTTGATCCAAACTGATCTCATGACTTCGGCATTTTGATAGCTTTCAAACTCGCGTGCGAAAAAGTGGTATCGACCCCATTTGCCATTGAATTCCAATTCTGCTTCCCAGAAATAGGTTCCATCGCCCAGTGGTCCAGCAACATCACTGAACCAATGCGCATGCTTACCTACTTGAGAAGTATGCCCTTGAGGAGGATCCTGAATGGGGAGCACATGCACTGCTTGAAGCTCTTGCGGTCTTGCGGTGAGACGTGGCTCAAGGAGAAGTGTTTCTATGTCCACAATCTGGGCACCAGATCCGGCTTGAGAACTGGTACCTGCTTCTGCCATGGCCCTGTTTGCTGGTTGGTTCTGTGAGAATATAGAACCAAGTGTTAACATCGTAATGGACAGAATAATTTTGTGTTGTCCCCGTTACAACATTAACTTGAGGTGGATGGTGAGTTAGTGGTTAGTGAGTGCATGAAGACAGTGTGTGTAGTTAGTGCTTGTGTTGTCCTAGGAGACTACTGCAGTTAGTAAGTGGGCATGAATTTACAAATTGGGGTCGGGGGGTTTATTACAGGCCCTAGGCTGCCAAATGCAGTGAATGGGCTTTGCTTTCGGTTTCGGAGAGTCTCTACCGAGCTTTCCCGGTGTCGTGGTTTGAAAACGAGGCCTTTTTGGGACCCATTTACAATTGATTACATGCACGTTCTTGGGTCTTGGTGTGTTCTTGAGAGTTGAGAACGAGTGAATACTGGCAGTATGCGTAGCTGCGTTATGCTGTTTAGGTTGTGGCCTCAGCGTAGCTACTTGTGCCATCCAGCAAGCCTTAGGCACCCAAATTTGTCCTGATTGTGGGCTTGCCTTCATCGACTTCTTGGGCACCCAAATAGATTTTACTTTAGCAGAAGAATTTCTTAAAGACTTCTCATTAGCGTCGTGTTGTTGGTCACTAATAAGAGGCTTTGCCCGTGTAGTTGACGGTGGTGCAACCGGTTGTTCGCCTTTCCGCACCCACACCTGGTTTATTTTCTGGGCCATTCTGCTGCGCAGGTACTTTTGATCTCGGACATAGGTAGTACTCTGCTTCTTCTGCCTTTGATCCACCTTGGGTTGCTGCCGCCTTCTAGCCTTTGGAAAAGAAGGGAGTTCCGTTGCATTCCTGACTCCTTTTTTGCGAATATCATTCCTCTGCAACACATAGTTTTGGACAAGAACAGCATGGTCATCTTCATGTGTACCCCTGGAAGGACCAGGAGTCTGTGCCTTTCCTAGTTCCTTGAGTGCTCCATTGTCTAATTCTACTGTAACGCGACTATGATTGATCCAAACCTGGAGAAGTCCACTTCTTAGGTTTAAATTGACTGCTTGGTCATAAATCCAATCTTGACCCAAGACAAGAGGTTCAGTGAGATCCTCATCCTGACACACTAGTACCTTAACTGTCATTGCTTCATCATGAATGTAGAGGGGAAGTTCCACCTCGCCCATACAAGGGGTTTCCACGCCTCCCAATCCTATAAGATATGCCTCCACAGGATTGACAGTTAACTGTAACTCTTGACAGTAAGACATTCTAACAGCACTAGTGGCTGCACCTGAGTCAATCAAGGCTCTTACAGTCCTTGCACTTTTTCCTTGTCCTATATCTAGGGTTATGAAAGGACGTCGATCAGTTATCCTAGGTGAGCTGGTTCCTACGACTTCACACATTGCCATATGATATCCTTGATCTGCATAGTCATTTGTCCTAGGCTGCTCTCTACCTTGCCTACGTAATTTCATCCTTCTAATGCGTTCTAAAGCTTCTGCTTGAGCTTCTTCTCGCACTCGCTTTTCTTCCTCTTTGCGTTTCTTAGCAGTGTTGAGTCGGCTAAGCATTTCCTCCGTGAGGGGTTCCTGATACAACTTGACTCTGCAACCGCTAATATAATTTGGGAGAACATCACCCTCTAATGTGGCCAATTGTACCGCTCCGCTTGTGGAGATCCTATTGATGATCATAGGTCCGTAGCCTCTCTTTTCTAGCTTCCTCGCGTGTTGTTTCAGTGTATAGACTAAGACTAGATCTCCTGCTTTCAAGCCTTTATCCTTCACATGGGCATCGAAGTATGCCTTCTGTCTCTTCTTGGCTGCATATATTCCTGCAGCGGCTCTCAGTCTTGTTTCTCCTAATCGTTCAAGATCAAAGATCCTAGAGGAGAGCTCATGACCCGTCCATTCATACTCTTGTGCTACTCTCAATGTAGGAATCAGGAAGTCCAAGGGTAGCACAGCGTTTTGACCGAATACCATCTGAAAGGGGGTGGCTTGGAGTACCGTTTTGTAGGCAACTCGGTATGCCCAAACAGCATGGTGTAGCTGTTTGTCCCAGTCAGAGTGTTTAGTGTTCACTAATTTCGTCAGTACATTGCATAAAATCTTATTAGTACTCTCCGCTTGTCCATTAGCTTGAGGGTGATAAGGGGCAGACTTCTTGTGTATTACCAAGAATTCTTGGAGGAGATTTTCAATCACTTCGTTCAAGAAATGAGTGCCTCTATCACTTACAAGCTCTGTAGGTAGCCCATATCTCGTGAATACATTCTCAAACAAGAATTTGGCAGTTGTTTGAGCATCGTTCTTGGTTGTAGCTTTTACCTCTACCCACTTGGTGAGATAATCTGTTGCCACAATGATGTATTCCGCATGAGAACCCTTAGCTGGGGGATTAATAGGACCTACGAAGTCTATTCCCCACTTAGAGAATGCACGTCCACCCATCATAGGTTTCAGTGGCATCTCATCTTTGCGTATAGGATACTGAGTCCTTTGACAGACATCACACCGTTTCACATAGGTATGTGCATCCATGTGAAGGGTAGGCCACCAGAAGCCCGCAAATAGTATCGCCTTGATTACCCGATCTGGTCCAAAGTGTCCTCCTGCTACACCTTGGTGAGCAGTTTCCAAGATCTTCAGATATTCACTTTCGTGGACACATAGTCTCAGGTAACCATCTTTACCGCGCTTATATAGATTATTACCGATGAGTGAGTAATCCTGGGCTTCTTGTTCTAAACTCCTTTTCCTAGCTAGAGTCATGTCTGGAGGGAATGTGTTTGTTCTCAAGAATGATACTAGAGGTTCACTCCAATCTGGCACAATGGATACTTGATAAAGAGTGGCATGTTCCACTGGTGGTTTAGTGCAACAGATTGGGCATTCCTTGCACAACTTTTGGACATCAGCTTCCATAGTTGGCCAATGCACTCCGAACCTCTTTAGAGTCTGCAAAGTTCTTTGCTTTGAATGGTGTTGCTCTAACGCACCTACATGTGCTAATTGCAACCATTTAGCGTACTCATCCTCTTCTACGCAACAAGCCAAGATCCCTTGATCTGTGTGCTTGTACATGCTTCCTGCCATGATGTGGTACTTTTGGGCTCTTACAACCTCTCTATTTCGTGTGTTTATCACTGGATGATTAGGCCCGTATGTCAATACTGGCACTAATGGCTTAGCCCACTGCGGCACCACTTCCAAATTAAACAAGTAAGCATCAGGAAGGTCATCTGACACTCCTTGGGGGGCTTCTCCTGATGTGAGCCTAGAGATATGATCTGCTCTCAAATGAGTCCTACCCTTTCTTACCACAACCTCAAAGTCATATTCCATTAGCAAGAGAAACCATCTTACTAATCTTCCTGTATTGCATGGCTTGTTTACTAGGTACAACAATGCCTGATGGTCCGTAAAAAATTTAAACTTATTTGCAAGCAAATAATGTCTAAACTTTTTAACTGCATATACCATGCCTAATCCTTCTCGCTCTGTAGTGGTGTAATTCCGTTCAGCCGCATTCAATTGTCTACTGGCATAGGCAATTGGAAGATCCATATTACCTTCACCTGTAGGTTGTGCAAGCACACATCCAATAGCATAATTGGATGCATCAACATGAACATGGAATGGCTTATTCCAATCTGGTGTGGTCAAGATTGGTGCTGAACATAATCTTCGTTTAAGTTCCTGGAAGGAATTCTCACATTCATCCGTCCACTCAAAGTTAGTCAGAAGTCCGTACATGGGCTTTGCAATGACCGCATACATGTGGATGAAACGTCGGTAATACCCACAATGCCCCATGAAAGCTTGTACTTCCTTGACATTCTTTGGCCTAGGTAGCTTTGCTATGGCTCTCACTTTCTCTTCGTCAGTAGATATGCCATTCTTTGACACTATGTGTCCTAGAATCTTACCTTGCCTGACCATAAAAACGCACTTTTCTGGGTTTAGGCAGACTTGATATTCTCTACATTTGTCAAAGATTTGTCTGAGTTCAGGAATATGAGTGTGTCTAACATTGGAATGAGCACAAAGATCATCAACATAGACTTCTAAACTCTTCCTCAGGAACTCCTTAAACACATGGCACATCAGCCTCTGGAAGGTAGCTGGTGCATTGGTAAGCCCAAATGGCATTACTCTAAAAGCAAAAATGCTCCATTCTGTGGCAAAGGCTGTCTTGTGCTGATCCTCTGGAGCTATGGCTACTTGATTGTAGCCAGAAAATCCATCAAGGAAGCTGTACACTTCCTTGCCTGCCACCCTTTCTAAGAGATGTTCTGTGATGGGAAGCGGATAGTTATCTCGAATCGTGGCGGCATTAACCTTTTTCAAGTTAATGCACACACGCAGCTTGCCATTCTTCTTGGGCACCACTACGATGGGGGATACCCATTCAGTGTGCTCAATTTCATAGATAAATCCGGCTTCGACCAGTCTATCTATCTCTTCCTTGATCTTAGCAGCGTAATTATCGTTATATGTATAGGGCTTTTGCTTAGAGGGTTTGGCATCTGAGGTCATGGGGATAGTGTGTGAGCATATGTCAGGGTCAACACCTTTCAAGTCCTTGTAACTCCAAGCGAATACATCTCTGTATTCTCTTAGCAAGGCAATCAATTCATGCTCTTCTTCTTCTGTCAGGTCATGGCCTATATACGTGCATCTCTCCTCTCCTTCTTCTATGGCCACTACTATTTTCTTGGTGGTTTCTTTGTTATCATAGGCCTCTCCTGATTGTGCCTCTCGTTTAGGCATTCTTATCATGACTCTCCTGTCATCTATCTCATACTTCTTAAAATTTTCTGGGACCTCAAACAAAGATTCTTCCTCTTCTGGTAAGGCTTCTCTCTTCTTTCGTTTCTTTCCTTCTTCCTTAGGGGTCATATGCGTTGCTAATCTTACATCATTTGTAACCTCTCCATGCCTCTGGGGTTGAAATTCTATTTCATGGAAGTATTCTTCATCTGATGCAAATGGTGGGTCCATAATGATTGACTCTAGATCGGAGTCACTTGCATCCTCAAATGCATCAGGGCTAGGTTCGCATTCTTCTAAAACTGCCTCTCCCATGATTGGCTCTATGGAGAAGACTGAAATGTCATAGCCATCCTCATCACAGTGAGGTGTCCATTGTTCTTCATTGATGGCTACGTCCATTGTTGCTAAAATTTCCGCCCAGCCATGGGGTTCAAATTCCTCGTCTGGAAAAACTACAGGTGCATAGGCTGGGTCTTGAATGGGTCTATGGGTTTCGTTTGCACCTATTTCTCTGGCCTTTTCTCTCTTCTCTTCCTCCACTGCTACTTTGCACATCCATAAGTGAGTGTCTTCGTGCATCCATGAGGATCCAGACCCTATGGAATGCACCGATTCTGTATCATCTTTGGCTCTATGGATGGGGTTCCATTGGATAGGAGGGACATCTCTGTGAGAATAATCCTTGAGATTGACTTTGGTTGTAACACCTAAGTGCTGCAGGTACAAAGAATTGGTTCCCCAATCCTGTACCACTTGCAACTGTCGCATGAATGGTCTTCCCAAAATCATCTCATAGGCATGATTTTTGCTGAAGTCACATATGGCAAAGGTATGTTCAAACTCGACACCACAAGTGGTGAGAGTTATTCCTTCTAGCAATCCTAGGGGTCTCTCTATGTGACCATCGGCCATTTGCAATTTCATTCTCGTTGGTCTGAGTGCTGGCTTGCCCCAACGCTTCCATAAGGAGGTAGTGGCAATTGCAACTCCTGCACCTGAGTCCAAAATTGCCTTCGTGGTGTAGTCCTGGTAGGTGATGGGAAGATAGGTGTTCCCTTCTTCACCTTCACACATATCCCCTATCTGATCCAAGGGAATTTCTGGCACTGTCCTATGGGATCCTACCTGGGAACGAGGTTTTGCTATCTCTGGTACTTGTTTGGCTACATGCTTCCATAATTCAGGTCTAACCTTGAGTAGCTCTTCTAACTTGAGATTACACTGCACATTAGTGTTCTTCACTACCTCTGTGTTCCTAGGTATGACTGAGTCGTCGTTCCTTACCATGACTGTGGGTGCTCTCATACATGTGGACTTTGCTTCCCATGGGCCTGTGAAGTGGGGTAGCTCTTGTATGGAATTCGACTCAAAGTCTAATCTCTCATGAGACTGAACACTCTCATGCTCCCCGTAAATAGATGGGATGTCTTGTGGGAATTGGTCGTGTGCATCGTCCACAAGTTCAAATGGAGGGGCGACCTCGCTTTCGTTATCCCATTTGTCTTCTTGAATCTCTCGTAGGAAGTCTGGTGCAAACCGATTCATAGAAGAAGAAGTGTCTGGCTCCGTAGAATTGGGCGCATAAGCAACCTGTGAAGGAGGGCTGATTCTATTGTTGACTCTCTCCTCGTTCTCACAAATGGCTGGAGCACAAGCTTCTTGGGGAGGATTACTTATTCTATTACTTTTCCGAACAGGCTCACACATTCCCTGAGAAGGAATGTAGGCAACCTGTGGAGGTACTTGAGCTTTCGAGGGAGGCTCATCTGCCTTTTGGGGGGGAAGATAAGCTTCTTGAGGAGGCACATGGGCTTCCTGAAGAGGCTGGCTTATCCGTTCTCTTGCCCTTTCCTTCCTTTGAGGGGTAAGTTCCTTTTCTGACTGTGCAATTAGCCCCTCTATTCTTTCTAAGGAGGGGAAACTGTCTGGTTTAGTGGAATTGGCCACATAAACTTCCGATTGGGAATGATTCATGTCTTTGCTTGCTTTTTCTAGGTCTTGATTTTTTTCTTCCTTGTCAGATCTTGCAATTATCCTCTCTAACTTCTCTAGGAATCCATCCAAGTGTAATTGCGTTTTGGCTGAGCCTGAGTAATTGAAAAGGCGACTGGCTTCAAACATAGTCTGAGCCAATGCGACCATTTTCGCGCATAGTTTGGTTCTTTCTATCTCTAGGTCAGCTCTAGGATAGCACTTGTCATGATCCGTGACGTTTGGCCCTTCTTGGATTCTGGCCTGATATGCTTTAAGCATCATGTCTATGTCTTCGGGAGTGGGATCAGCTAATACCGATCCTGTTTGGGGTGGTGGGTGGGTTACGTGGGCTGTCTTAGAGGGTGGAGGGGTGGAGGGTGATGGGGATGGTAGCGGTGGTAATGTGTGAGAGTGCGGTTGAGATGTGATCTCTATGATTTTAGCCTTGGTTTCTCGTAGACTTTCCTCAAGTTCACTCATCTTCTTTGCCCATTGCCTTTTCATACGTTCGCGGCTATCTTTCCAAGCTCTTGTTCTCTTTTTATTTTGGCTCTCAGTATCGCTAGCATCTGGACTCTTTTCCTAGCCTACCCCTTGGTTTTGCTGCAAAGCTTGAGCTCGAGTGACTACCTGCACTGGTGCAGTGGAAGTGACGCTTCCTGAGGAATCTACAACCAAACCAATCACATTGATCGGAGTGATTTTTGGCATATTATTGGGGTTCTTTGGGCAATCTCGTAAAAGATGCTCTTTTCCACAATCTTGGGAAAAACCTTGGATAGTCACTGACTGGGGTTGTGTAGGTGAGGGTAAGGGACAATCACGGATGAGATGATCTCCTTGGCATCTGTAGCACGGTCCTCTTGGGAATGGAGGTCTTACTTGCCTAGGTTGAGGCCTGGGGTTGGGGTTTGCATACATGACGTTCGTGTAATCTGATTCCCAACTCGGTTCGTTTGTCTCTTCGCTATAATAGGACTCACCATGCTCAGGAGACTGCATGTAGTAGGCCTGGGGGCTATCAACATGTGTAGAATCGAAGCTATGGTCACTCGGGTCACTTTCAGAAATCAAGGGTGTTACTGGGACTAAGGCTCTATTCAGGTTCTCTTCTGCAGCAGTGTACTTTACCGGAATCACATTGGCTGGGGCTGGGGGTTGTTGTGCTAGCACAGGCTGAGGCCTTTGATATTGAGGTTGGAAATTTTGTTGTGGCCTGCCATATGGTTGTGGAGGGTACTGGTTCTGGTATCTGCCTTGTTGGTAGGGTTGAGGGTAGGGTTGCCTAACCGCCTGCTTGTTGTATGGGCAATCTTGTGCGGTGTGGTTGGTGTATCTCCGTTCTATGGTGCAGTACTGGCTACTAGGGTTTACTTGGGGTTGAGCCATAATGGGACAGACGTTCGCCATATGGTCACCACCGCATGTATAGCACCTTTTCACAGGAGCAAACCTTGGAATTTGTTTGCTGGTCACACCTAATTTCTGAGCTACTTTTTCGGCCAGTTCCTCAATTGATGTGGCTTGTGTGGAAGATTGACTAGATGCACTATCTGAATCTTTGTAAATTTTGGACAGCTCTAGCTCTTCTCCTAGGTTATCTTCAATGTCAATGCACATACGTACACACTCTTCTATAGTCCTAGGGTCTTTCAGATACACATAGGATCTCAATTTTGGACTCAACAATCCGTCAAGGAATAAGGCTACTTGTTTAGCAGATGTGGGTAGCTCCGAAATAGGGCACCTTTCAAGATATTGTCTAAATCTTCTTCCGGCAAGCCTCACAGTCTCTTGAGGGGTTTGCTTGAAGCTGTGAATCAGTGAGGAGGTGTTGTGTCTTATGCCACTCTTGGAGAACTCAATAATAAATGCTTCTAAGAGTTGGTCTATGCTCCTGAACTGGCGCTCATCCAATGGCTGAAACCATGTAAGTGCCGTATTCCTTAGGGTTAGACCGAAGGCATTGTACTGCGTGAATAGATCCTCAACTTGTTCCGCTCTCAAGACTTGCTTGAACTCCGCCACATGATCATAGGGATCTCCTGTGCCGTCAAAATAATTCTTCATGGACTTAACTAGCTGGGTAGGTCTCAAGGTTCTTGCGTGCTCTCTAGGTCTCGGCAGAGGGAATCCATCTACATTTCTTTGGTTTCTGTGGGCTCTAAGCATCTCAGGTTCTACCCTATTCGTCTCCGTCCTCGTTCTTTCTCTGCCTACTGGGTTGGCAAAACTTACTTCTGGTCTATCTCTACTTCTGTCTCTTTGCGTACCATGAGCTTGAGAAGTCCCAGCCCCAGGGTGACCATAGGATACATTCGATCTTGGTTGGGGGAAAATAAATTCACCCTTCCAAGTGTAGGCATGCCTATCATTTTCTGTCACCACAAAGATCCGTTCTGAAGCATGATCTAGGTAGGTCACTCTGCCTGGGCTATCCGGATCCTTAAACTCATAGATCATGATTGTTCCTATATCAATTGGGTGATCTGGTTTATACCTCCAAAAGGCTTCGTCCGTTTCTCGATTGAGAAGCAAATCTATGCACTTGTTATCTTGGGGGACCCACTCAGGCGTGATAATCCTAGTGAGAACTGATTTACCTCGAGGGGTTCTAGGTTCTACTCCCATACTTCCTTGTTCCAAGTCGCCTAAGTCCGCTTCTGAGATTACGTTTCCAAAGTCATCTGTTCTATCAGGATGACTAGTGACTACATATATAGTTCCTTCTTTGTCCAGGTATGCACCATTTTCAAACTTGACAGCTGGGTGTTCTAGTCCAATGGATTGATCAGGGTTTTTAATCTGGACCACAGATCTTCCTAAGCCGTCCTCATAGATGCTAGCACCTAATCGGTTGGTCCTCAGGTACTCCAACTGTGTTTTGTAAGGGCCTTCTACCCTGTACAAGTAGGGCACACCTGAACTTCCCGTAGGTCTGTCCATGCCTTGAGACATCTCTGACTCACTGGTATCAGAGCTAGGGTAAAGAGAGTGGCGACTCAACTGCTGGGCCCAAGACCTTGCAGTGTGGTTGACACTAGCCTCTGAAGACCTAAGGCTTTGTCTTTCTCTTGCTAGGTGTCGTCCTGATCTAAGGTTCATATGCCTAACTGATTAGCCCCAACTTTTTGCCCAGAGTACAACCTCGTTGCCGATCAATTGGTATCAGTTACTTGATTCTTTCTAGTTAATTATTGTGTTTATGGTCTTGTCTGATATCACGTCGTCAGGAACACTTGAATGTTTTCCGTACTTTAGGTTGATCGTTCCCGGTTAGGTTCTTTACCTTAAGGTTATCGACAGTACAGAGATTATGTTTTTATCTTGGACTTGAGTTTCTAGGTAGTCTTCAACTTGTTAATTGCCTACCGTCGCCCTGACTTACTCCTATCTCTACTCGTTCTTAGCTTGAGCTAGGAAATGACAGAGGGAGTTGAGAATAATCCAACCTTACTTGTTGATCCCTTGCTTTATGGTGCTCAAGAACCCGGTTCTCAAGCTTGCAAAGAAACCTTGCTTTGTACGCTCTCAGTTGCTCTCAATGGACCTATAAAAGACCCACGGTTAGCTCAATGCTTATATTCAAAGAGCAAAACCAACCACTTTCATTCATGTGACACAAACACACATCTGCATTGTGACTTTTAGGAAAATAATTCTAAAGACCCCTGACTTTGATCCCCCTGGGTATGGTCAACTTCAAAATACCCTCTCTGAAAATCAACGCATTATCTTTATAAAAAACAGTTGAGGGTGTGTAGTATATGTCACGAGCTTTCCAACAAGCCCAAGAGCTCAAAAATTGGATTTCGTATGAAAAAGTTAGGACTGTTCAGGGTTTAGGGAGTTAAATCAGAATTCAACACAAGCTAACAGTCAAACAGGAATACTCGAGTAGCTTGTGGCACGGCCTCGCGATGCAATACTACACCCTAGTGTTTGTCCCACACTCAATCAAAATTTAGACCAATAATTTTGCCTTGAAAATTTGACCTAATTTGCCCTTCTAACGCGTTCGCAAAGTCTGTCGGTCGCGATTGACAGGTCAGTCGCGATCGACGTGTCGATCGCGATTGACAGGTCCGTCGTGGCTGTCAATCGCGATTGACTGGTCAGTCGCGATTGACACGTGGCCGAAAAGTCAATCAATCGTGGTCAAAGCGTCGTTGACTCTGTCGGTCGCGATTGATGAGTCGATTGCGATTGACAGGTCGGTCGCGAGGGTCTGTCGATCGTGGTCAAACAGTCGTTGACCGTGTCGATCGCGATTGACAGAGCCGTCGTGGTCTGTCCGTCGTGGTCAAACAGTCGTTGACTGTGTCGGTCGCGATTGATGAGTCGATCGCGATTGATGGCTCGATCGCGATTGACACGTGTCACGCGTATGGTCAGTCGGTCGTGGTCAATCGGTCATTGACTCTGTCGGTCGCGATTGACAGAGCCGTCGTGGGCTGTCGGTCGCGATTGACGTGTCGATCGCGATTGAGAGGTCTGTCCGTCGTGGTTTGTCGATCGCGATTGACAGAGCGATCGCGATTGACAGAAATCTGTGGAATTTCAAAAAACTAAACACATTTTTGGGAAGCTCTAGGCCTGTAGGTCATGGATATGCACTTTGTTTAGCAATTAGAGCAATTTTTCTGTCGGTCGCGATTGACAGAGCTCGGCGACACACAGACAGTTACTCAGATTTCCGTACCTGCGCCGAGTGCTGGGGATGATGATGCGGCCTGTACCTGCAGAATGCTCACAAAACATGCAAAAAATAGCACATGCAAATCCGCTCTCTCGCTCTCTCTCACAAGTGAAATGAGGGAAATGAGGTGGAGATGGGGATATAGTCAAAAACTGAAATTTTCGCGATGATGGAGATGGACGTGGGAGATGGTGATGATGATGATGGTGATGATGATGATGGTGATGATGATAGTGAAGAAAGTAAAAGAAAATCGATGGGCGTGAAGAAAATACCTATAACTCCAACGCGTCAACTCTACGTCTTACCATCACACGCTCGTCCTCAAAGCTCGATCCCCGGCAACGGCGCCAAAATTTGGTGTAGCTCAATGATGAGTAGCACCTCCTTTAATGTCAATCCGGGAAGACGTGAGGATGGTATGAAGACCTCGAGCAAGTGGCGGCACAAGTGCGTGAGTGAGAAGCACACTAGCATGCACACACATACACACACAAGCGCACACACGGCAAGACAAAGAGTGAGAATCAATGGAGCTTTTAGATTACTTTCAAAATGCTCTTACAAGTTCGTTTCAATTACAATCTACCCTCAAAAATGAGCTCTCTAGCTCTTTTTATAGTTTTTGACTAGCTTTTGGCCCTGTCCAGACCTAGTGTCCGGCCTAGTTAAAAATTAGGTTCCAGGGCTTATTTGGGGGCTCAAACGAGATCTAAAAAATACGAAAATTGGTACGCAACTACTTCTAAGGCTCCTCAAGCTCAAGGACTCCTTGGCTTGCACAAAATGGAGCTACAAAAAGGTGAAATGATATTTACTGTTGTTGTAGGGATTTCTTCTAGTGATCTGCCATACATATCTTCGAGCTCCCTACTTGCTCTTCCTCCCTGCATGTCCGTCTCTTTGATTTGCATTAATGTTTTGAAAAAATATTGGCCTACTTGCCAGATCTTCTTTGACTGCCCTGTTTGCTTGTGCTGTCCCTTCGCTCTGACTCCCTTCTTTGACTTTCATGTCTTGTACGTCCTGGTGTACCAAGGCTACTGCCAACAGGTGGGTAACATTGGATGACTCTTTTATCCCCCTGAATGTACCTTCTTGGTTTAGTGTAGAGATTGGTGTGGTGATCTTCTCCACACTTGCTACATCTAGGGTTCTGGTTTCTTTGGATATTTGATTGTTGTAGCCCCATGCACTAGTATTTGGCTATAGCTTGAGCTAACTCCTCGATATGAGCTATCTTGGTTGCAGATGTTTTTGTTCCTTCTCCTTCCACTAGATCTTCTCCCCTATTATCATCAATGTCTATGGTTTCCCTAATGTACTCATTGAGAGTTGTACACCTTCTACAATAGACTAGAGTTCTCAATTGTGCATTGTATAAGCCCTCAGTGAATAAAGATATCCTTTTTTGCATAGAAGGTTTTTTTTTAGGTGTGCACCTGTCTATGTATTGTTTGAACCTTCTAGCGGCTAACCTAGCTGACTCCTTTGGATTCTATTTGAATGTGTGTGTCAGGGTGGAAATATCATGTTTAATTACTCTCTTGGAGAATTTTGCAATAAATTCCAAGAAGAAGGCCTCAATGTTATTGAAGGCTTCCATGGCAAGTGGTTGAAACCATTTGCTAGTTGAATCTTTCAATTCAATAGGTCTCAACCTTCTATATTGTCCTCCATTCCTCTCTCTATTATTCCTCCTTGGTATATCAAGATTGTGTCTCTGGGGTCTAACATTCCCATGGTCCCTAGGCTCTGGTCCTTGATTCTTGTTCACTCTGATAGGTGATATGGGTGGAGGTTCTTGATGTCCTCCCCCTGTCCTGCCCTTGCTTGATATCTTGTCTCAACACCTTCTCCAAATCTTTGTCCTACGGGAATGGGTGTGAGGGTGATTTAATTTAAGTCATGTGTATGTATAAATAAATAAGTAATAGATTAAATCATAGTCTGAGCGAAGATAAAAAGAACCTAAAGTTAAAAAACAAAAACAAAAGAAAAAATATACGTGTGTGATTAATTAAGTGTTTATCTATATGTGAGTGTGTTTGCTATGTGAGTCTACCTATATGTAAGTGTGTGTGCTGTGTGAGTCTATCTATATATGTGTGTGTAAGTTGTGAGTCGTGTGCATATGTTTGAGTTTGCAAGTGAATGTTTAAGTAAACTAAAAATATGATTACATGTGCATGTGTATTTATATATGTGTTGTGTATGTGTTTGTTTTGTAGTGTCTTCTTGCATGTTTGGATAGATGCACTCGAAAAGAGAGAGAGAGGGAGAGAGAGAGAGAGAGCGAGAGAGAGAGAGAGAGAGAGAGAGAGAGAGAGACGCAACGTGTTGCAGGTACAAATGAACCTAGGGAGAGAGAGCGAGAGAAAAGAGAGAGGGAGAGATAGATAGAGAGAGAGAGATAGATGACATTTGTATCTATTTATCAAGGAGGTCAATACAGTATTTTCTCTTGCTTAATCCTCTGATGCAATCAATTTAGCATATCGGCAGAGATGATGATGGCAGAGGATTGCGTAGAGGAGAGAGGATTGTAGAAAAAGATACACATGATGCAAGGTTGCAATAGAGAGAGAAAGAGAGAGATCCATAGAGTTTCTTCCCCTTTTTTGCATGCTAGTCGACAGACACAAAAAAAACATTAGAGAGAGAGAGACAAATAATTCATTCTTACATATATATGCATCTACGTAGAGAGAGAAAGAGAGAGAGAGAGAAAAAAAAAAATCCTATGCTACACTTCTTACTTGAGAAAGAGAGAGAGAGAGTCCCCTTCTACCTTCAACATCAAAGAGAGAGAGAGAGAGAGAGAGACAAGGATTGATGAAATAAGAATTGGTTGTGCTTGTTTCTTTGAAGACTTTAATTTCATATATAGATCTCATTCCTCACCTTTTTCTCTAAGTCAATATACGTAATCTTCATGAATTCGTGACTAGGATCCTATGTGTGCTTGTAATGAAGGATTTGCGCAAGTGCTTGTATGTGTGTGTGTATACAAACATGAATATATGTAACAGTACATGTGCTTGATGTTCAAGTTTATTTTATATTTATGTATGTGTGTATGATTGTATGAAAGTGAGTGTTTGTGGGCAATTTCTCACTCACACAACTATGAGTATATGCATGTGTACATCTATAACTATGTGCACATATGTGTCTCTATGTTTTGAGTAGGAACATGAGCACTTGTGAAATGTATGAATGTATTTTTGTATTTGTATGCGAATGTGCATAGACGCTTACATGTATGAGCATGCATAGAAGTTCATGGGCTGTAATTGGATCTGAAAACAAGCATAATATGAGAACATTGTCAAAATGTATACAATGTGGAGACAAAGCCTAGGTGGAAGATGAGAGTAGATAGTTGTAGATGAAGGGTGAGCGAGAGAGAGAGATAAACGACAATGAGATAATAAAGAAAACAAAAGTAGTATATAAATGTGTGTTTTTTATTATTTATAAATGTGCTTATATTTTTTTTCTAATGTCTTCGTGCAGAACATTATGAGCATTTATGAGATCTTACGAATTATTATGAGGCTTTATCAGAATTATGAATCAATTATGAAGCTTATGAGGTGGAGCAAGATCAAGTGTTTACTGATGCTGGGGGCTGCAGATGCTAGAGTTCTTATTCAGCGATCTTTCCTATTTGAATAAATTTAGTCATTGAGCTAGAAACTGCTTTGATATATTATTTTTTAGCATATTTTATATAGGAATTTACTTTTTGCGTCACTAGTACTCTTTTAGATTCGTTTCAGTGATCATTCATTAATGTATGTAGATTCTTCCACGATAGTGAATTCATCTTCTATAGAAGTTTTGTTTGATCTAATGCACCAATCTCAAAATACCCTTGTAGATAAGGACACTTTTTACATTTTTCTTTCCACTTGTTTGTTCTTGTATAACAAAATATGCATCAATTGTGTAACATTCTTATAGACCAAGAAACTATCGATTTTCTTATTTTTCATATATTTGCTTCTTATGGAACAATGCTAGGCTTCTCCATTGAAAAAAAAGGAACTCTTCCTAAACTTAGTTAAGTTACTTAATTTCTTTGCACTTGCATGTATTACATCATTCATACATTAGCACATTCTCATACTCAATCACCTCAATCATATTTGAACTCGCTTCCCACTTCCTAAAGCAGTGCAACAAACACCTAGTGTGTAGCCACAAACAAACCTGAAGAAAAGTTGTACCCAATCCACTTGGTGGTCTCGTTTTATGCCCCGACACTAGCATGTTGTTTTTCTCTAGTGTATGAAACTCATTCTTGGGTTGTAATTTTTGTTCCTTTTTATTGGTCTCATACAATGTGATCAAATTGTTCCAAGCCTCTTTTAGAGTTTTGGCATCCCGTATGATCCCAATCATGCTATCTCAAATGTTAAGAGATAGCCAATACATTACCTTTCATGCTCCTTGATTCCACTCTTCATATGCTCTTAAATAGTCCATGGTGGGATTCCTCTCTAGTAATTGCAAAGGGTTTTCATTGTCTCTTTTGCAGTAGACTTTCCCCACTAGGAAATTGGTCATTCTAAATCTACAAGCATGAAAGTTGTTCTTGTCAAATGTATCACCCATAAATCAACTCATTCCACTAGCATCTGCCATTTTTGTAGTAATCTACAATACTGCAATAATCTGAGAAGTGGTACCTCTGCTTGAACAATATCACACTGACTTCATAGTTTGATCTCATAAAGACATAATTTCTGTGAATCAACCAAAAAGTACATGGAATCACTTTAAATGCTAGATCTAAAATATTTTGGAGATGGTAAACAAAAAACAAGTTATAGTTTTTCAAAATAGACTTGCTTTTTCATGGGCCCTATCTTGTGGGCTTGAAATGAAGGTTGAAATGACTTCAAAACTAAAATTGAGCGAAACAAGTGATCCTAAAGGGATAACTTTCAAAAATATTTTGGTGTCCTCTACATGCATACCAAATTTCATAGTATTTGAGATCATTTTTGAAGCGCACTTTCTTGATGCCTTTCACAAGCTCTTTATAACCACACTAGCTTTGATACCATGTCAAGAGAAAGGAGATAAGGAAGAGAGCTCCCACACACTCTATAAAATGAAGAGAGGAGCACACATAGATTGAGGCAAGGAAGAATGATCTTCTTCTACTTCTTCTATTACATAAGGTGAATATACAACAATGACCTAATACAACAATACAACTAGTACAATATATAAAGAGTAGTACATAAAGAAAACCCTAATGTCTGTGAATGAGTGAGTTGGCAAGAAAGAGATGTGCCATCACTCTTGATAAACAAATTTGTTAAAGCTCGCTTAAAGTATTCTTGACATATATCAGCATAACCACTATACACATCAAAAATGAAAAGTGGTATGTGTCATCCTCAATCATCACATGTTGAGCTTGATATCTGAAGAAGAAAGAAATCCAAAATGAAGCAGTTTTGGGTGGTGAAGGATTCAATTCCTTCTGTCTAAGTGAAGATAAATAGAAACTAGGATTACCACACTAAATAAATATAGGTATTCAAGAGATCACCAGAAGAGAGAAAAAAACAAGGAAAAAGAGGAGCACAACCAAAAGTTTAGCAACTCTAGATACCAAAGAAGGTTATAGAGGCTCAATTTAATGAATCAAGTATATGGATACCTAAGCGATAATCAAATATAAACTCAAAGAAGTGAAAACCAAATAATTGGATACTTCAATGGCACAGAAGGAGAGAATAAGGCAAGCAAGTGCAATTAAAGTAGTCCCACCTCCAAACACTAACAGTGCTCAACTATTATGAAGTGGGAAGCAAAAAACCACTATCCATTTAGAAATTCACCTTCTCCCAATGCTTATTTATGATCTAAACAAAGCTCAAACTCACTTTTGGCAACCAAGGGGCTATATGAGGCTCATCATCAAAATGCCCTTGATGCACCATCAAGGGCCTACCTGCATTGCACCATTAGCAAGAGTGCACCTAAAATATAAGCATGGAGAGGGCCACATTCTAATGCCATGCATGAGGAGCTAATTTTACAAATGCATGCATGCATGCACAAGCCTCCATGAGGGGTAGAATTTCAAAATAAAAGAAGAAGATTAAGATATGCACATATGTGAATGTAAGAGTATTGTATTTAATGTGGCTTTGGTTAAGTTTAGTATGGTTTTTTATTTCTTTTATTTATTTTCATGTTGGCTCCTCATGATATACACAACGTCATTGAGTCTTGAACAATCGCTTTGATGACATAAAGCACTTCGCAGCCCATTTGTTCTCTCAAAGAACAAACACACCCCAATCACTTCTTTTGCTTGACACCATGTATATACGGGATTTATACACCTGAATACACACACAAAACATGCAAAAACTACCTCATATTTCACACCTTATTTCATTTTCTAATGTATTTATGTAGTGCATGCCAACCAAAGGCAAATGTCATCCAATAGTGGTGATGGAGGAAGAATCTAACTCACACAGGGAGGGACAACGTCTCAAGTAGAAGATGTGGTGATGGAAAAACCTTAGATTGATTGTTCAAAATTTCAGCCTCAATTCTTCAAAAGTCCTTGTCAATCTTGCTTTCATGTCCACCCAATGGAAATATTGCATACCCCTTGAGGCCATTGGTTGAAGGAAAAAAACATCCCATTAAAGAAGGAATAGATTTCTTCATTTTCTAGCAAGAGATTTATCGTTATAATTGCAAACTCCACTTCATATCAATTCGGCTTAGAGAAAAGCATTGGACACCATATCTCATTAGCACCTCTGATATCCTAGGATGTGGAAAGTATTTATGCTTACCTATTGTGAAAGTAGACTTTATGAGGGTAGTGGAAATGATAACCTCTTATAAATTACAGCAAGCAATGCCGCTAAATCCAAGATTTATAATGTTACCGTTAGTGTCCATGTGAAGGGCCAAATGGCCACCGGACACTTCTTTGTATATGTTCTTTAATAAAACATATAGTGGTCTGGTCAATGATAGACTATAAGTTCGACCACATTTCTAAGACCTAAGAAGTCTGTCTTTGTGCTCCCTATGTACTGTGTTTTCTGCGTATTCTGCAGTTTGTGTGTGGAGTTCCATGTGCGGCCTTAGGAGGTTGGTTCTCTACTCCGAGGATATCATCGTGGAGCTCTCGATAAGTAGAGCACACCATGGTGCATCACCATTCAAAAACCATTGAAACCCTTCACTGATATTAGAGCAGTTCGATGCAAAAGCTTTGTTCCCTTTGTGCGAGCGAAGCGAGCACCCCCCTCCCCCTAGCTTTCTCCAAGGCCTACGACTAAGGTAGTGACCAAGGCATAGACCTTGGCATACCTTGTCATCCGAGTCACCAAAGTCACCGTTGGTGCCATTGGCTGCACGTGAGGGAGGAACTCAACGATCAAGGAAGATAGAGGTTCCCCGTACTTCCAAGGAGGTCAACCATCCGATTATTGTTCCCTCCAGAGCTCCCTTGACTGTGGCAATCTCTTGACACTAAGCTACACTCTTGTGGTGTCTGAAGAAGGGGAAAGACTAAGGTTGACATTACCTTAAACATGTTTTGATCCCTCAAAGCTTCATTCTTTGCTTTCAAAGCCTATTTTTGAAGCATTTTTGGGGTGTCTTTTGGAGCCATTTTGGAGTACTTTTGTGCATAGTTCTCTTCAAATAGGTCCAAGAACATCTGGAAGAGTGTTCTTTGTACTTCTCCGACAATAAATAAAATCTTTGGGGATGTGTTTTTAGCCACACTCGCAAAACTACATGTTTCTTGAAAGGTTCTCAGTTTTGGTGGGAGCAGCCACAACAAATTTATGCAGGTTTTTTTAGCTTAAAATGTCAGATTTGATAGACACTTGCAGGTGTTGTTGGCTAGTTTTTGGGTTGTGCGTTCAGCCTTTTAGTGTCATTTTACTGCATATATTGAGCACATACACACCATGTATGCTTCTGTGGATACCGCTTATGTATGTCCATGTGGTCATTGATATAGCAGTTAGTTTTTTGCATAAAGCCTTTTACGTTTGATAAAGAGGGTCATGGTGAGGTTTTCTTAACTGGGAGACACCCAGATGTCGGGATCTCTTCAGTGATGCAGGTGGAAGACTTAGCCAACCTCGCCATAGGAGAAGTATGATAGTTGTTCATAGGTGCTCGGTAAGCCTAGTTGGCTTCTGTTGGGTAACTGATTATATGCAGTGGAGTTAGTTATTCACATTGCAAGAAAACATGTTAGTACTTGCAGTTTTATGATATTTTGACACTCATCAAATGCTCATTTTGCAAAGGATACTCTGGCAAAAAAATTTTCCAAATTTCTTCTAGCTCCATTATCATTCTATCTAGTTCTCTACCATCATAGCATCAAAGGTCTCATGCACATTTGGTGGATCAGGGTCTAGTGCTAGTGTTTCGAGAAGGAGTTATAACTTGCAGGGCAAAGGCCATTTTGAGATCCAAAAATTTGATGGCACAAACTTTGCTCTATGGAAGAATTAGATTAAAGATGTGTTGATTCAAAGGAGGCAATGGAAGCCAGTAAATGGGATTTCAAAGAAGCCTGCTGACATGGATGAATATGATTGGGATGAGTTAGATGAAATGGCCAGGTCTACCATTCACTTGCACCTGGTAGATAATGTTTACTTTATAGTATTAGACTGTGAAAGTGCAGAGGAGCTTTGGAAGAATGTTATGGAATACATATGAAAAAGAGACACCATCAAATAAAGTGTATATGATGAAAAAATTATATGACCTTCGCATGAAGGACACAGATAGTGTTGTTGCTCATCTAAATGAGTTTGATGCTACATTCTCCCAATTACAGGCTCAAAAAATAGATATGGATAATGATATGAAAGCAGTATTGCTAGTATGCACCCTGCCATCATCATGAGATACATTCTGCATAAGTATTAGCAATAGTGCACCTGGTGGTAAACTTGTCTATGATGACATAAGTGGAGCACTCTTGAGTGAGGAGATTCGTAGAAAATCTATGGTTGGCACTCAGAGTGGAGATGCATATAATGTTCGTGATTCTTACCAAAGAAAGAATCAGCAACGTGGCAGGAGCCAGAACAAGGAAAGAATGGTCAACAGAATAAGAGTAGAAGTAAATCAAGGAAGAGGGATATGGAATGCCATTATTGTCATAAGAAAGGACATATGAAGAAAGACTGTTATGCATTAAAGAATGCTAAAGGTAAAGGACATAATGTTGATGGGCATGTTAAACAGTTACTTGCACCATCTACTTTGACTATGACGATTGAAGAAATTAATGCTATTTCTGATGATGCTGATGTGTTGACACTTGATAGTACTGTGCCAACTGAGGCACTTATGGCTAATTCTCTTTCCCACACGTGGCTGCTAGATTTTGGTGCTTCTTTCCATGTGACACCACACAGAGAATGGTTCTCTAATTATGTAGCAAAGTCTCTTGGTACCGTGAGACTTGGTGACTCTTACTAGTGTGACGTTGTGGGGATTGGAGATGTCATTGTGCAGTTCATTGATGGTTCAAAATTTACTATGAATAATGTATGCCATGTACCTCAATTATCACGTAGTTTGATGCCAGTTGGTCAACTTGATGACCTTGGTTACAAGGTGCTCTTCTATGCTCAATCCTTTCATATATCAAAGGGCAATATGGTTATTGCAAAAGGAAGCAAAGTTGTCTCACTTTATCTTTTATTTGTATCACAAAAAGAACACTTGTTAGTTGTTACTAAAAAACCTATGGCTTGTATTTGGAATGGTCTTTTGGGCAATATATCTCGGAGTGGAATGGAATACCTTTCTCGTTTTGGCTACTTACCTATGTTATCTTTCTCTGATTTTTCATTTTGTGAGTATTCTCAATATGGAAAACAAACCAGAAATGTGCATAGAATGCACATTGGCTCTTCAATTCAGCCTTTCGATCTTGTCCATACAGATGTGTGTGGTCCTATGCCCACTAGGTCCTTAGGTGGTTCTCTTTACTTTTTCACTTTCATAGATGATGCTACTAGAAAAGTCTAGGCATATCCTATCAGATCGAAGGATGAGGTATTCCCTACTTTCAAAAAATGGCTTGCTTTAGTTGAGACTGAAAAAGGAACTAAGCTTAAGGCTTTACGTTCAGATAATGGGGATGAGTATACCTCACATGAATTCAGCCTTTTCTCTTAGTCTAGTGGGATTAGCAGAGAGTTTATAGCTCCTTATACCCTAGTACAGAATGGTGTAGCTGAAAGGATGAATAGAACTATTCAAGATTGAGTAGTTTCTATGTTGCATCATGCAAACCTCTCACAAGGTTTTTGGGTAGAAGCAGTATTGACTACAGTTCATGTGATTGACGTTTCACCTAGTACTGCCAAAGGTCTGAAAGTGGTGCAAGAGTTATGGACAGGGAAGCCACCATATTATGATCATTTTTGAGTTTTTGGGTGTGAAGCATATGTTCATATACCCAAGAATCTTAGACAAAAGTTGGACGATAAGTCAAAGAAATGCATTTTTCTTGGATATGGTCGAGAAGGACAATTTGGATATCGCTTATGGGATCCTGAAACACGGTCAGTGATCAAAAGTAGTGATGTCATTTTCAATGAGTCTAAGATGCATAAACAACCCATTAAGGAGGTTGAAGTGAGAAGAGTGATGTTTGAGATGCTCCAGTTAGCATGCATAAAGATGGTGCACATAGGGATGTTCAAGAGAATGTCCATTCAGATCAGTCTGCACATATTCCTATTCAGCAACAATTGAGACGTTCTGCATGTGTCTCACATCCACCTCATAGATATGTTCCAGGTTTAGATTTTGGTATGCTAATAGATGCCAGTGAGCCTTCTTGCTACAAAGACGCTATGCAGACAGAGGATCAGGTCAAGTGGGAGTGTGCCATGAAGAGTGAGTTGGATTCTATTCACAAGAATGGTACTTGGGATTTAGTACCTTTTCCAAAGGGAAAGAAAGATTTACCATGTAAATGGGTATATAAGCTGAAATTCACATTAGATAGTGCTTCTCCAAAGTATAAAGCACGACTTGTTGCAAAGGGTTTTAAGCAACAACATGGTGTTGATTTCGAGGAAATCTTCTCTCCAGTGGTCAAGATGACTACCCTACACATGTTGCTTGGATTCGTTGCAATGGAGGACTTAGAGCTAGTCCAAATGGATCACTACAACATATGAGGGGCATACCCACATTGCCCATACCAACGATCACGCCTTGGCCTCGATATGACCGTTGAAAATGCTTGACAAACCACGGATGCGATACCGACGGTCATTTAATCGTCCGTATACACGGTGTCGGTATGAGCGCCGGTATAGGCGTCCGTACTTTACTATAAATTACCGATGCTCATACCGACGCTTATACCGAGGCAACGTTTTAACCGGGTCTGATGGAGAGTGTTAATCTCCAAAAGAACAAGCTACTCTTGAATTTAGAACACCTCTATATCAAGAGTAACTTAAAACCTTCACCAATTTGAGGCTCAATGAAAATTTTGGATAAACTGTGAAGAAGAAGACTCTACAGAAAGTCTGCTACACATAACTCTCTCATTGACTTACCAAATGTGTAAAGTTTTTTATAAAACTTTGCACAAGGTGTCACCTATAGTTTGCACACCTCCTCCAAGTTAAATCATTTCAAAAGACTCAGTAGATCTTGAGAAATGATCTTAACAAGTCACCTATGTCTAAAACTATTCTTCGGAGAAGTCGATTCAGACACCTGTAACTTCTAACACTTGGTTCTCTCAATCTAGAACCCATTTATGCAAATGCTTTTATCCATAGGTATCTTACCTTCCAACTTAAAGAATGAGTGCTTGCTTACACTGTGGAAGGAGAACTGACCAAAACATTAGCATCAAAGTTTGCACCTCCTGCAACTTCTCTTCTTTCCACTTACACATATAAATGTTCCTATACTCAATTCTCTAAGCGTGATCACAATTAGAAGCTGAAAATTTGTACAGAGGTCAATCAACTATAGACTTAGACTTGTACAAAAGCATTTCACAACAGATTCAACACAGGAGAATACTCAGAAAGATCGGGTGCAATATTTTTCCATTTTTGAGAAATTTACATCTGAGTGATGAGAGAGATTCTACTCACTTCTAAAATGTCTAATGACATCTAATTCTCCTCAAAACTTATTCTAACACATTCTCTCCTATTTTCCCCAACATTTTCTTTGTATATATAGGAAAATATTTACAAGCTCATGACCATACAAAAGTATAAGATGATCTGAATCTAAATTAATGTACATATGTATACACATCTTCATCTTCTGGATATGCACTTCCTTCATGCTTCATAACTTGATCTTTTCTTCAATACTTGACTTCCAAGCCTTATCAAAACTTCAATTGTTGATTGCCCTGCACCAACAGCTCCCCCTCAATCATCAATTGAGGTTTTCTCTATCTTCTTTATGCGTGCCATGTCTTTGAATCTCTGTAGCTTTTGTCCATCCAAACTTTTGGTTAGCATATCAGCTATCTGATCTTTTGTTGAAGTATGTATCACTTCAATCTCCTTATCCATCACCTTCTCTCTTAGACAATGATACTAAATCTCAATATGTTTAGTCCTGGCATGAAAAACAGGATTAGCAGCTAAATATAATGAACTCATGTTATCTCCATGAATAGTGGGTGTACTCTGAATGATGTCAAAACTCTTCATCAGAGTCTTAAGCCATATCACTTCCTTTGCAGCTTCCACCATACCTTTATACTCTGCTTCTGTAGATGACAAAGCAACTGTGTGTTGCTTCTTTGAACACCAAAAGATTAACTTATCTCCCACATAACACAAGTATCCATATATTGATCTCCTATCATCTAGATTACCTGCCCAATCTGCATCACTATATATCTTGATATTTGTATCTGATGTAAAACCATAATACAAACCTTCTTTGAGTGTACCCTTAATGTACCTCAACACTCTTTGTCCTGCAATCCAATGTTGTTTCCTAGGACAATGCATGAATTGAGACAATACTCCAACTACATATGACAAATCAGGCCTAGTTAATGTAGCATAGATCAAATTACCAACCAAACTTTGATATAGCTTCATGTCCTTGAAATCTTCTCCTTCATATCTGCTTAATTTGTGATTCACGTCCATTGGAGTAGGTGCTTCCCTGCAATCATCCATTTTAAACTTGATCAACAATTTCTTCAAATACCTTTCTTGAGTTACATGCACTCCATGTTCAGTGTAAGAGATCTCCATGCCCAAGAAATATGAAAAGTCTCCCATGTCACTAATCTTGAACTCTTTCTCCATTTGTTTCTTTAGGCTTTGGATACCTTTCTCATCTGTACCTGTAAGAATTATATCATCAACATATATACACATGTAAATAAACCCATCTTCACTTGCTTTGACAAGCAAGCTACTATCTGCTTTAGATACTTGGAATCCAAGTTCCTTCAAGAACTTCACGTCTATAATTCCATGCCCTTGGGGCCTGCTTCAAACCATACAAAGCTCTATTGAGCTTACATACATACTCTGGATACCTTTCATCTCTGAATCCTTGTGGTTGCTCCATGAAAACATCATCTAAAATATAACCATTTAGAAAATCATTCTTCACATCTAATTGACATAATTTCCAACCTTTACATGCAGCAATAGCTATGAGTGTCGTGATGGTTGTCATCTTTGCCACAGGACTATAGGTCTCATCATAATCTATACCATATGTCTGAGCAAACCCTTTCACAATAAGTCTAGATCTATATCTAGACACACTTCCATCTGCAAATCTCTTTGTCTTTTAGACCCATTTGCATCCAATGATCTTCTGAATATTTGGTTTAGGAACCAAATCCCATGTCTGATTCTCCATCAATGCATCATACTCTTCCTACATAGCTTTTTCCCAATTTTCCTTACCTTTTGCCTCTTCATATGTAGAAGGGTGTTCATCTGCCTTTATCATATGAGCATAATCTTTGGTAGCCAAAAAAGAAGTGTCATAGCTATACCTTGTAAGTTCCCATTTGTGTCTTGTTGACCTTCTGAGTTCTCCACTTCTTGAGGTTTCTGGTTCATCACACTCTGGATCAGACCTTGGCACTTCTTCTACTTCAACCTGTACTTCATTGTTCTCCTCTTCATCAAATATCTGAACCTTTGATTGACCTTTCTTTTGACTCACAATTTCTTCATCACCTGCATAAATATTGATTGTACCTGCATACCAAGTACCTTGCTCATCAAATGTAACATCCTTAGGCACAAGGAATTGTTTTGTGGATGGACTCCACAACCTATATCCCATCTGCTTATCATCATATCCAATGAATACATACTTTTCAGCTTTAGGTTCCAATTTATGCCTCAATTGAGATGGCACATGTGCATATGCCAAACATCCAAATACTTTGCAATGATCTAGAGTAGGTCTCTTACCCCACCATGCCTCATATGGAGTCATACCCTGCAAAGCTTTACATGGTAATCTATTAACCAAATAAGTAGTTGTATTTACAGCCTCAGCCCACAAATAATTTGGGCAATTTTTCTCCTTCATCATGGATCTTGCAAACTCAACAAGAGTTCTATTCCTCCTTTCTGCTACACCATTTTGTTGAGGAGAGTACCTGCAAGTAACCTCTCTCTTTATACCTGCAGTCCACAAATAATCACTGAACTCATTAGAGAAATACTCTCCCCCTCCATCTGACCTTAGTCTCTTCAACTTATGACCTTTAATTCTCTCTGCATACACATGATAATGTTTGAATGTATTGAATACCTCTGATTTATCTTTGATCACATATATATAGTGATCCATTTGGTAGCATCATCAACATAAATCACATAATACCTTGAACCATTGGTACTGAAATCCTTTGATGGTCCCCACACATCTGTGTGTACCAAATCAAGCTTTTCTGAATACATAAAACCATGCTTGGAATAAGATTGCTTATGAGCTTTACCTAACTGACATGCCTCACATTTTTATGTCATATGTTGACCTGCAACATTAGGCAATCCAAGCACTGAACCATTGTTAACCATATCTTTAATACCTCTTTCATTGAAATGTCCAAGCCTTTTGTGCCAAAGATCTAACTCAGAGATCTTATGTCCTCCATAGGTATACAAGGCATGAACAACATTACCTTGGATCTTCAATGTGAACAATCTTCCTTCTTTCTTCCCTGAAACAATTTGTTTATACCCATTTCTAGGGTCTTCCACAAACACTCCTTCATTAGTGAACCTAACTTCATAACCTTTTTTAACAATTTGACCTACACTTATCAAATTCTTAGGAATTGTAGGAACATACAAAACCTTACTCAAGAGAGTACTTCCATCCTTGGACTTCACTGATCCAATTGACTTCACATTGTGCTTTGTATTGTCACCTATTTGAACTTAGTTATCTTATTATCCAAATCAATCATCAAAGCTATGTTGCCACTCAGGTGATTGCTACACCTTGAATCAATGTAGAAGACTCTTTGGTCTTCACTTTGCCTTTCACAAGTTGCATTCATTATCAATGTTGAATCCTCCTTTTGATCTGAAGCATAATTGTAGTAGGTATTGTTGTATTGTTGACTTTGGAATCCTCTACCTACATTTCTTCCAAAGTAACCTCTACGACCTCTACCTCTGAAATTACCTCTTTGATTTTTGCCACCTCTTCCTCTTGAATTGAAATTCTGATTATATCCACCATTACTCTGATTATTATGCCAACAATCATTAGCTAAGTGATTTGTCTTACCACAAATCCAGCAAGCTTTGACTCCATCTTTATTACTCTTACCTCTTCCTATACCTTTGCCACCTCCTCTTCCTCTTAGGAAGTTAGCTTGGCTAGTTGTGCCTTCATCTTCATTTTCTTGTTGCTTTCCTTTGATATTCTTCTTCTTATCCTTTGAATACATTGCTTGACTTGCACTCTTATCACTTTCACCTGCTCAAAGGTTAGCATATGTCCTAGCAACTGATTTAAATCAAGAGTGAAATGATCAAGTGATAATTCGGTAGACAAAATGAATGGATTCCATTTGTCATCACCTCTCAGTCCTGTAAGGATTTTCCTTACCAATTTATCCTCCTCAATGTCTTCATCAACTGATCCTAATGCATCTGCAATGTCCTTCATCCTTGTTATATAATCTGAGATGGATTGAAAGGCCTTCTTCTTGAATGTAGTAAATTCTGCCCACAAGGATGCCTTCCTTGACTTTGTGGTGTTTTGGAAATGCGCCTCCAAAGCATTCCATATATCACTTGCACTTTCAAGACCTCTAATGTGAGGTAGCAAGTAATCATTAACTGCCATATAGATAATGCTCCTGGCTTGAGCATCTTTCTTCATCCAAGTCTTCAAATCTGATAATTCCTCCCTAGTTGGAACACTAGGATCTCTGAATTGAGGCTTTTCTTCTTCACCTGTGATGTATCCTATCAAATATTTGCTCATGAGATGAGCTTCCATCCTCATAGACCATGCTGGATAGTTATCTCTATCCAATTTCTCTATCTGAAGACAATCTCCCATCCCTTCTTCACTTGTGTATTAAATCAGTCTAGCTTTATGAGGAATAAGGTTACCTTTACTTCGAATGACACTCCTTTTGTCTTCCTTGATGTCGTATGGCCTCCTTCTCAAGCTTTGCTCTCAAACTTTCACCTTTTGAACCTGCAAATGTTGAAATCTTTACAACTGTAGCAGTCAGGGTCCTCCTTCCTTGAATTTTGATACTTCTTGCTCTGATACCACTGATGGAGAGTGTTAATCTCCAAAAGAACAAGCTACTCTTGAATTTAGAGCACCTCTATATCAATACTAACTTAAAACCTTCACCAATTTGGAGGCTCAATGAAAATTTTGGATAAACTGTGAAGAAGAAGACTCTATAGAAAGTCTACTACACATAACTCTCTCATTGACTTATCAAATGTGTAAAGTTTTTTATAAAACTTTGCAAAATGTATTGTCTATAGTTTGCACACCTCCTCCAAGTTAAATCATTTCAAAAGACTCAATAGATCTTGAGAAATGATCTTAACAAGTCACCTATGTCTAAAACTATTCTTCTGAGAAGTCGATTCAAACACCTGTAACTTCTAACACTTGGTTCTCTCAATCTAGAGCCTGTTTATGCAAATTGTTTTAGCCATAGGTAGCTTACCTTCCAACTTAAAGAATGAGTGCTTGCTTGCTCAAAACTTTACACTATGGAAGGAGAACTGACCAAAACATTAGCATCAAAGTTTGCGCCTCCTGCAACTTCTCTTCTTTCCACTTACACATATAAATGTTCCTATACTCAATTATCTCAGCCTGATCACAATTAGAAGCTGAAAATTTGTACAGAGGTCAATCAACTATAGACTTAGACTTGTACAAAAGCATTTCACAAAAGATTCAACAGAGAAGGAGAATACTCAGAAAGATCAGGCGCAATATTTTTCCATTTCTGAGAAATTTACATCTGAGTGATGAGAGAGATTCTACTCACTTCTAAAATGTCTAATGACATCTAATTCTCCTCAAAACTTATTCTAACACATTCTCTCCTATTTGCCCCGACATTTTCTTTGTATATATAGGCAAATATTTACAAGCTCATGACCATACAAAAGTATAAGATGATCTGAATCTAAATTAATGTACATATGTTTTCACATCTTCATCTTCTAGATATGCACTTCCTTCATGCTTCATAACTTCATCTTTTCTTCAATCCTTGACTTCCAAGCCTTCATCAAAACTTTAATTGTTGATTGCCATGCACCAACAGGGTCGGAGAGCAAAAATTTGACATTTGCTTGCATTTTGAACCAAAGTTTGCTATTGTCAAGTTCGCACGCATGAACTACATTCTGAGCCTATTGTGTACACACATCTCTATCTTTCTCTCTCTCTCTCTCTGTCTCTCTCTCTCTCTTTCTCTACATCTCTATTTCTCTAGATCTGAAATTTTGGTAAGAATTGCACATACTGTAGCACCCTTTCTCTTTCTTTGTGTTTTCCCTTTTCTAATTTCTCTTCTCTTTCGTTTTGCAGGAGCTTTTTCTTTGGAATTCGATGAAGGGCTACATTAAGTGGACCTTGATGACAATTCTCCAAACAATTACATCGATGTAAGTGAATGTTTTGTTTTCGATTGACATAGAGTGAAATAGAGAGAGAGAGAGAGAGATGAAAGAAAGAGAGAGAGAGAAAGAGAGAGAGAGAAAGAAAGAGAGACAGAGAAAGAGAAAGATAGAGAGAGAGTGAAAGAGAGAGAGATGAAAGAGAGAGAGATGAAAGAGAGAGAGAGAGAGATGAAATAGAAAGAGAATGAGATAGAGAGAGAGATGCATACGTACATACACACAAATATGCATACACATACTCACATACATATTACATACACACATGCATATTACATACACACTCACATACATATTACATACACACATGCATATAAATACACATACATATTACATACTCACATGCATACACACATATACATACATACATGCATATTACATACGAACATGCATATTACATACACACATGCATATAAATACACACACATATTCATATTCATACTCACATACATACATACATGTATACACACATATACATACACACATGTACACACACATATGTATACATACACACATGCATATGCATACATACATACACACATATTTGCATGTACACACACACATACATACATACATACAAACATGCATATTACATACACACTCACATATGTATACACACACATATGTGCATACACACATGCATATGCATATACATACACACACATATGCATGTACACACACATACATACATACACACATGCATATTACATACACACACACACATATATATACACACTCACATATGTATACACACTCACATATGTATACACAGACATGCATACATGCACATACACATATACACACATCACATATACATACACACATAAACACATATACATGTTTTAGGGTTAGGGTTTTAGGATTAGGGTTTATGAATTTCTCTTTTCTTTTGTTTTGCAAGAGATTTTTGGCATCAGTTCTTTGGAATTCGAGGAAGGAAAACATGAAGTGGACTTTGACGAAAATGCTCCAAACAATTACATCGATGTAAGTGATTCTTTGGTTTTCTATTGATATAGAGTGAGATAGATAGAGAGAGAGATGAAAAAAAGAGAGAGATACATACACACACATACATACATACACACATGCATATTACATACACACACACACATAAATACACACTCACATATGTATACACACACATATGTGCATACACACATGCATATGCATACATACATACACACACATACATACATACACACATGCATATTACATACACACACATATATATACACACTCACATATGTATACACACATGCATACATGCACATACACATACACATACACACACATCACATATACATACACACATACACACATATACATGTTTTAGGGTTAGGGTTTTAGGATTAGAGTTTTTGAATTTCTCTTTTCTTTTGTTTTGCAGGAGATTTTTGGCATTGATTCTTTGGAATTTGACAAGAGACAATGTCAATTGGGCTTTGATGAGAGCATTAAAAAGAATTACATCGATGTATGTGATTGTTTTGTTCTTTATTATAAATAGAGATAGATAGAGAGAGAGAGAGAATAAGAGAGAGAGAGAGATAGAAAGAGGGAGAGAGAGATGAAAGAGAGAGAGAGAGATGAAAGAGAGAGAGAGAGATAGAGATAAAGAGAGAGAGATATAGATAGAGAGAAAGAGAGAGACATAGAGATACATACACATAGATGCATACATATTACATACACATATGCATATGCATATGCATACATACACACACACATATACATGCACACACATGTACACACACATGCATACATGCACATACACATACACACACATCACATATACATCCACACAAACACACATATACATGTTTTAGGGTTAGGGTTTTAGGATTAGGGTTTTTTACTTTTACACATATACACACATAATACATACACACATGCACACATGTACACATGCATACACACATACACATACACATACACATACACATACACATACACATACACATACACATACACATACACATACACATACACATACACATACACATACACATACACATACACATACACATACACATACACATACACATACACATACACATACACATACACATACATACATACACACACACACATGCATACATACATACAGACACACATACATACATACATACACACATACACACATAGAGAGAGAGAGTCACATGCACACACATGCATACATACACACACGTGACATATACATACACACATATGCATGTTTTAGGGTTAGGGTTTTTGGCTTTTACATATATACACACATATACACATATAAACACATAATACATATACACATACACATATATATACACATGCATACACACATACACACATATACATGTTTTAGGTCTAGGTCCTCAGAATTAGGGTTTTAGGATTTTTACATAGATACACATATGCATACACACACATACACATATATATATTCACCTACACATATATATACACAAGAATACACACATACACCTATTTTAGGTCTAGGTCTTTAGGATTAGGGTTTTAGGGTTTTTACACATGCAGATAAATATTTACACATATACAATATACACACATAATACATATACACATACACATGTATATACATAGGCAGACACACATATACATGTGTTCTAGTTTTTGTTTATAAATATACATGTGTTCTAGTTTTTGTTTATAAATATACATGTGTTCTAGTTTTTTGACAGTATGTTTTGCTTTATCAAATCATTTTTTTGTTGTCTGTCATACATGTCACATGTACTTGGGTTTTTCTTGGGCAGAGTGGATTGTCTTTTGCTACACAACAGCATGGAAATGTTGCTGTAGCAAGAGACAACACACTCTACCCAAAAAAATTTTGCAGATATGGTTGTCGGTATAGGCGACGGTATAAGCGTCGGTATCCCCAGGCACATACCGATGCTTATACCGACTATTTTGCCTAGGGGCATACCATGGCTTATATCTATGCATATACCGACGCTTATACCGATGCTTATACTGACGCATATACCGATGCTTATACCGACGCTTTGGTTCCGACGCCTACACCGACCCTTACACCGATGTCGGAGCGAAATCGCGCCCGTTCATTTTTCTCGGTAGAAGCCTCAGTATACGCCTGATATGTTGTAGTGGATGTGAAAACTGCTTTCTTGCACGGAGATCTTTCATATGAGATCTATATGGAACAACCAGAGGGTTATGTAGTTCCTGGCAAGGAAAGTCTAGTTTGTAAGTCAAGAAGAGCTTGTATGGACTTAAACAATCCCTTAGACAATGGTACCAAAAGTTTGATGCTTTTATGAAGTCTCAAGGCTATTCTTGAAGCAATGAAGATCATTGTCTCTACACAAAGAGATGCACAGATGGAAGCTTGATATGTTTGATAATTTATGTCGATGATATGTTGATTGTTGGGAAGTCCTCTTACGACTTGTCAATTCTCAAAAAGAAGTTGAGTCAGACATTTGATATGAAGGCTTTGGGGGATGCCAAACATATTCTTGGCATGGGCATTACTAGTGATAGGAGTAAAAGATGCATATACTTGTCTCAAAGTGAGTACATATCCAAAGTACTTCACAAGTTCAATATGCAAGTATTGAATACACCTTTACCCACATATGTGAAATTGAGCGAGGATGATTGCCCCAACTCAGATGAGGAAAAGGAATTCATGATCGAAATTCCCTACCAGTCTGTTGTTGGTAGTCTCATGTATGCGATGGTAGCTACGAGACCAAACATTGCATTCGCAGTGGGAGGTGTGAGCAGATATATGTCTAATCTATTCGGTGTGTGTAGAAGTGCGAGAGACACACAAGAAGCACATACAAGGAGCACAAATGCAGCAAGACACACGGAGAAGATGACGGCTGGAATAGCTCTCTCTATTGACGATCAACTAAACTGAAGTAAGAGTTGAATAATATCCCTAAGTACAAAGTACCACCACATATGAGAGTATCAAGTATGTGGTAACATGGGGAAAAAACCTCTAACTAGCACTAGAGTAAAAAGTGCCCATGTATAAGGAAAATGTTCACATCAAAGCTACGCAAGGAACACATAAATGTAACAAACCCCCCTGGAGCAAATGATGTGAACACATACAGGGAGTGAGAGATCAGCCCCCACAAGGTAATAAGCCCAAAGCTTTGCGAAAATCTTCAATCGTTTTCCGTGGAAGAGCTTTGGTGAATATGGTTCGTGCATGAAACACTGGGTTTTGTGCAACAACCAAAGCACTCTGACTATCAATGAGAATATGTGTAGCAGCATCAATCTCCATGCAAAGATCCATCAATAGGTGTCTCATCCATATACAGTCCACTGTAGCTGTGAAAACTACCTTGTACTCAGCTTCACAACTCGATGTCGCCACTGTAGGTTGCTTCTTACTCAACCAAGATATGCATGGGTCTCCAAGGAAAAATCAATTACTTCTAGTGGATACGCGAGTATCATAACAACCAACCCAATCACTATCTATAAAACCATGCAAGCATGGCTGAATATCTTTTCCATAAAAGATACCTAAGCTCAAAGTGCCTCGGAGATAGCTAAACACAGGTTTCACTGCTTGCCAATGCTTAGTGCCATGGCTATGCATGAATCAACTCAACTGGGAAACTACATACTGTATATCTGGCCTTGTGTTGCATGCATATATAAGACATCCCATATCTTGCTGATAAAGAGAAGTGTCAAATGCATCACTCGAATCCTCAACTGAGAACCTGAATCCTATCTCAACTAGTGTGGAAACTGGCTTGCAATCCTCAAAGGCAAAACGCTGAAGTAGTTTTCCAACATACTTTGCTTGATGCATAACAATTCCCCCCTCAACGGATACAAACTGGATGCCAAGATAGTAGCTCAAGAGACCAAGATAAGTGACATCAAAAGTATGCTACAAATCAGCCATAAGAATGTCAAGTTTTGCATCACATGACCCAGTCAAGAGTATATCATCAACATAAAGAACAAGCACTGTAAGATCAGCCCCATTTTTGCGTACATAGAGTGTGCTTTCAATTGGACTACATGTGAAGCCAAGAGCAATCAAGTGCTTATGGATTTTCTCATACCATGCACGTGGAGCTTGCTTGAGACCATACAAGGCTTTATGCAAGCGACAGACCATATGCTCTTTTCCTTTCATAGCAAATCCAAGAGGTTGCTTCACATAAACCTCTTCTTGCAAGTCACCATTCAAGAAGGTTGTTTTTATGTCCAATTGATGCACTTTCCAACTTTGATGGGCAGCCAATGCAACCATAGTATGAATGGTAGTCATGCGTGAAGTAGGTGTAAATGTTTCCTCATAATCAATGCCATATTGTTGCGCATATCCTTTGGCAACCAATCTAGCTTTGTAGCGATCAATGCTACCATAAGATTTTCTCTTAATCTTATAAACCCACTTTGTACCAATGGCATTGTTTCCTTTTGGCAGTTCACATAACTCCCAAGTACCATTCCTATGTATGGAATCCATTTTTGATTGCATAGCAATCATCCATTGTGGATCGTCACATGCATCTTCAAAAGAAAGTGGCCCTTCATTACATGTTGTAGCAATAAGAGAATAATCCACAAAATTACTTGATGCATGGTGAGAGCTTGATCTTGTTCTACCAAGTAAAGGTGCACTCAATTTGCTGTCCTGCAAAGTTTGTTTCACCATTGTGGCATAGTTTGTGCACTCTTGATAGACATGCATTCATTATGTAAAACAACTTCAATATGTACATCATGCGTGGGCTGAATTTCATGCTCATTTTCAGCCATATTTTGATGCAAATGTTCAGCCATATGTGGCTAGAAATTTCCAGCATTTTTGACAATTTTTGGCCGAAAAATTTCAGCCATGTTTGGCTAGAAATTCTCTACATTTTCAGCACTATTTTGTTGGAATTTTTCAGCTCTTTGAGCCTCAGTTGGCTGGTCTACATGTCCATAGTCAAGCGCACCATTTTGGAACAAAGGCATGAGTGTATCGAACACATCTTGTGAGCTAACTGTTGGCTATTTTTTGCATTCAAGTAGAGGGAAAACTGAATTTTCAGCAAATACCACATCTTGACTCACAATAACTGTGTTCCTCAATGGATGATACATATGATATCCCTTACTTTCACCACTATAACCAACAAATATACATTTCTTTGCCTTGTCATCAAGTTTGTGACGTTGTTGTGATGGCACAAGAGCATATGCCAAACAACCAAACACACGCATATGACTAACCATAGGCTTATGACCATTCCAAGCCTCATAAGGAGTGATGACTCTCAATGCTTTTATAGGGCAGCAATTCAACACATAATTTGCACACATGACTGCTTACATCCAAAACTTATCAGGAAGATGCTTTCCTTTAACCATACATCGTGTCATTTCAAGTAGAGTTCTATTTTTACGCTCGGCAACACCATTTTGTTGAGGTGTATATGGCACCGTAAATTGGTGTGAAATACCTCTTTAAAGAAAAGCATTACACTCATGTGACATGTATTCACCACCATGATCCGTGCGTAGAGTCAAAAGCTTTTGTGAAGAAAAATTTTTAGCCATAACTAAAAATGCTTTGAAGCAAAAAAATACCTCATTCTTTGCTTTCATAGGATACACCCATGTATGATGAGTAGCATCATCAATGAACGTAACAAAATATACATGCTTCTCAAAAGACAGAGTCTTGACGGGACCACATACATCACTATGAACAAGGTGCAATTTTCTTGTAGTGTGTGTATGATTATCTTTTGGAAAAGAAGCACGATGCATTTTTCCAAGAATGCAACCTTCACATGCATGCTTTTCAATGGTCTCAAGTCTAGGCAAGCCAATAACCATGTCCTTCTTTTGAAACTAAAGCAAACTATTGAAGTTTAAGTGACCAAAACGAGCATGCCAAAGCTCCATTTCAGCCATGGAAGAAGTATGAGCAACCAAGGCATTCGAGGCAGCCCTCTTGTATGTATCGATGTGATACAAACCATTACATAATGTACCGGACATCACGATAACATCGCCATTGCTGAAATCATGAACCATACACTTATCATCAACAAAGTGTACATGAAGTCCAGTTTTGGCAATCAACGGAACTGAAATTAAGTTCTTCTTGATACGCGGCACATACAATGCATTTTTCAAGAGAGTCACACCTCCATTTGTAGTCGTAAGCTCAATTTCTCCTACTCCAATGATAGGATAAGAGGCATTGTTTGCACACACCACATGTCCTCCTTTAGGTGCATCTTTCAAAGAGGCAAAAAATCTTTTGTATTGTGTGCTTTGAAGCACCACTATCAAAGCACCAATCCGAATCAGCCTCATTCACAACCATACATTTAGAATGCAAAGAAGCATCATAATGACATGTAACAACACATGCCCAAAAATCTTGAGCCATGTTAGCTTCATCATTCTTTACATTTGCTGAATTTTCAGCAATAGACGTGCCGGATTCCTTCTCCTTTTCATTGTGTTTAGCAAGCTTTCTACACTCATCAATAGTATGACCAGCCTTCCAACAATATTTGCATATCTTCTTCTTTCGCAAATCAACATCATTAGAGGAATGAGTGTAAGAGGAAGCTTGAGGCTTTGGTTTTGATGAACCCAAAGCTGAACCATACTCGCTTTTCCCCTTTTGTGAGATAGGAAGTGCTTGCGTTCCCTCAATCAAACGACTCCTATTCACTCTAGATTGCTCTTCTTGCAAAAGAAGAGACACAACCTCATCAAATGCATACATATTAGGATTTCCTTTTGCAACCAAATGAAGTGTAGTAACAAATATTTGAAAAGATTCCGATAATCCTTTCAACAATGTAGAAATGAGTGATGCATCCGGAATGATCTCATCTATGTTTGCCAATTGCTCTTTCAAGTCCTTGATGCGTGTCACATACACATCCACCGACTCATTTTCAGCCATACATACATCCTCAAGTTGCTTCCTCAAGTATGCAACATGTGCTTCATTACGCACGGCATACAAAGAAGCAAGAGTATCCTATGCCTGTCTCGATGTAGAACATGATCGAATGTGTGGAACTATATGATGCTTCATAGAAAGCACAATCAAAGCATGAGCTTAAGAATCTTTTCATCCCATCTAAGCTGCTCCTGTGTAGGTGGAGAAGGAGAAACCATTGTACTCGAAGAAGAAGCTCCATCTATGAAAGTAGACTATGAAGTAGAAGAACCTGCAGGTCTTCGATCTACATCTGCCACTATGTTTCAAAGTTCTTTAGCAACAAGAACATGCTTCATCATGCAAGACCACATCGGATAGTTGGTCGCATCAAGCTTATCTTCAGCTTGAAGCATACCAAAAAAGTCATTGCTGCCCTCCATTTCACAAAAGAACAAGAATGTGACAAAATCCTCACTTCGACGAAAGCTCAAATGAATGCTGAAATTTTAGCTCACAAAACGTCACTCTGATGGCAATTCTGACTGCACGGATGGCTTCAAAATAGGGGTAAAACCCCAGCGCACCTGCTGGAAATGTTTCTTGGCTGCTGAAATTCACGGTTCTATGCTCCGAAGTCGATTTGCACTGTTAAAAGTGCACACGTGGCGTGACACGAAAAACCAAAACATGAGAAGGAGCTGAACCTACTTTGATACCACTGTTGGCTGTGTGTAGAAGTGCGAGAGACACACAAGAATCACACACAAGGAGCACAAACATAGCAAGACACACGGAGAAGACGATGGCTAGAATAGCTCTCTCTATTGACGATCAACTGAACTGAAGTAAGAGCTGAATAATATCCCTAAGTGCAAAGTACCACCACATATGAGAGTATCAAGTATGTGGTAACATGGGGAAAAAACCTTTAGCCAGCACTAGAGTAAAAAGTGCCCATGTATAGGGAAAAGGTTCAAATCAAAGCTACGCAAGGAACACATAAGTGTAAACCAATCCTAGCAAGAAATTTGGGAAGTGGTCGAGATGATTTTGAGATATCTGAGTGGCATTAAGGACAAGTGTCTATGGTTAGGTAGAGTGAAAGCATCCATTATTGGTTATGCAGATTTTGTCTATGCTGGTTGTGTAGACAATCGTAAGTCTACATCAGGGTATATTTTTCATTTTGCTGGAGGTGCTATCTCTTGGAGATCTCGTCTTCAAGAATGTACAGCTGTTTCCACCACAGAAGCAAAGTATGTTGCAGCAAAATGACAAGCCATTCCACCCTCACAGGCAAGCATTAAAGTATGCATCAAGACAAACTAAAGGTAGATGAACTACAATGAGCATTGAAGAAACAATGGTCAATATTCATCACACCCAAGAAAAGTTAACCCAACAAGCACAAAAACAAAGAGAATAAAATTTTGGTCAAAGAATCTCTACCACCTTCATGTAACTGGTTACCACAAGCAAAAGGAAGTAGAATTAGTGAAGAGACTGCAATTGGGATTTGCATAAAATCTACTTAGTGCCATGGTTGAAGTGTCTAATGAAGATATGACTCACATCATTTTGCTAGAAAAGCAATCCACTTGTCAACTAGCTACTTCAAGTATCGCCACTATCCATGTCATTGAAAAAGAAGAAATATACGAGTTTGTTGGGCACTCACTTTCAAGTAAAGGGTAAAGAAACCTAGTCTCCATGCTAGAGAGAATAATCTTTGACTCTCCACCCAACTTTCCATTATATATATTTGGGGACTAATTGTGACCTTTGGAGTATCTGGAGCTACTTTTACATGTGCATTATCCACCACTACTTTAGGAATCTTCACTAGAGTCCATGAGTGATAGTTGTACTCACCTTTTGAGTTAAATCTCTCTGAACTCAAGTTAAATCATGTTATCTTGAATGGATGCTTCTACAAGGCTCTAGGGCTCTTTGGAAAAAACTCTCTCCCCATGCCCCTCACGGGGGTTAAATCTAAGTCCTCCTCCTTCCCATCCTTGAGCCTTAAGCACTAGGCTAAGCTTATAAGTTGTTTAGTACTCTAGAAGTGCCTATTTTTATCATTACCTTGGACCTTTTCAAGAGACTAACATTTTCCTCTCCTTGAAGAAAATTTTTACCTCAAAAATATGCTTCAAGGTATAACTCTATAATAGATTTCCCTTGAGTCCATGGTTCAAGCTAAGCAACATGATTGCCATCTTTCTCATTTGCCTCTTTAAATAGAGAGGGATCTTATTCATGATTAGAGAAAAAAAGATGGGAATCCTAGGCATGGGCTTATCCCTACAAAAATCATTCTAAAAACCATCTAACTTTGCACTTGATAGTATGAATCTAGTGGAATGTATGGAAATAATAAATAAGGGTGTATTTAAATAGTCCTAAGGCTAATGCAATGTTTCATTTTGTGTGAACTAGGCGTGCATAACACAAACATATGAACTAAGAAAATTAACACATCTCTAAGAAAATTGCAACCTTGGTCCATTTCTATGCACCACTCCTAGATGGACCTAAGAAAATGGATAGATACTCTCATTTTTTGGGAATTCTTCTCAAATTCACGGGAACTTGGTGGAGAATGAATTTTGAGTTTGAATAAAAATATATAACTCAAATGTTGCTGCTATGGTTCACTTTTGACCAAAATTCACTAACCTCTGACCCCTTAGAACCTTTAGGACATATCTAGACCTTGTTACCTCATAATTGTCACATCTTGAAAAGCTCTTTCACAATGTGGTAATTATGAGGTTCATATCACAATGGTCTAAGAAGGGTTGAACTTCTTTTGTATTGTCGATATTGTGAGATAAAATTATATTTTTAGGGTCTGTCATTGTTGTATTTTTTGAGATTGTACTGATTGAAATAAGACTCGAAGCATATTTATAAAGAATATAAAGAAGGCGGATGAACATGTGATCTCTACCCTAGTGGGGATCACTACTAACTGCATATTCTCTTGGAAAGTGGGGAATCAAGATCAATGGATGTGTTTCTCTGGAATGAATGAAAGGGTTTAGATAACTTACGAAAGAGTGAAGAAGGTCTAAAAAGGTCCATTTCGAAACTCATTTGGTAAAAGGAATCGCAAATAAATATGGGCTCAATGTATCAAGTTGATCAAATTTCAAACTATAGCAAAGGACTTAAGCACCCGTTTACTCAATAATTTCTAATGCCCATGCCATTTATTCAATGTTTTGTGACTTCGCTCTTCACTCTCGAGTTCCCTTTTCACTCTCGAGTTTCAACAATACATTCTTTTCAGAGCTCACTTTTTGTTTTTTGTTTTTTTTTTTTTAATGGAAGTTCAGTTAAAGCTACAAGTGAATGAGCATAGTACCCGTGTGAGCTTCTTTATCTCACAAAACAAAGGTTAGACAAAGAGACAACTTGGTTACAACTGATTTAACTGGCCTAAGCCATTACATGTCCAATCCAAAGATTGAACCTTGAACTTCCACCTCAAGAGACTAGAGCCAAACCAATTCCCTTAAGAAATGTGGTCAGAGCTTCGTTTAAGTTCCAGCAATACATCCGTTTCACAGTGGATTACGACTCATGATTCATGACTCGTGAGTATTATGTTCATTTAATGAGCTATTGTGGAGAGAAAGTAGACCTTATGAGCACCTCATAATACCTGAGACACGGAACTTCTGTTTAATTGGTGAAAAATAATAGGGCTCATTTAAAATCTCCAATGTTCTCCACCAGCGTTCGAGCTTCGACGTTCGAAATATGTTCAAGGATGCTAGCTCCCGGTGTCCCGCCAATATTTACTGTCCTCAAACAAGAGGGCAGGGCGTCTAATTGTGTTGAACCCTACCTAAAGATTCCATTTAACACGATAGAAGCATATTTTAGCCTTCCTCTTTTGTTTCTATGAATTTCGAATTCCTCATTAGTTTGGAACTCCATTGTCTGCAAAGCTGGCCTTTCGCAAGGTATCATTCCTTCTGTCATCTGCACAATTACGATGTGCAGCTGCTATGTTTAGCTTCATTCAATCTACTTCGATTGTCTTTCCTGCTCGTCGCACGTGCTTTTAACTGATGCAGGTCTCTCTGGCTTTGCGTAAGAGCTTGCGAAGAAAAGGAGGTTGACACCTGTGAAATGACAGCCTCTCCTTTTCTTGACAGCGTCCTGAGAGACGGTGATCTTTGGATTGACCTATATGTTTTTTCCTATTCCTTCCCCGTCTTTGATTTACCTTTCTGTTCCTTTCATGCATCACTTTCGTATCCCTGTGCAGGAAAATATTTTATCACTTGCTCGTTGTCAAAAGATAATAATGCAGACTTCAGAGGCTGGATGTTTGAAATATTGTTTCCTTGCCGCTTAATTGTATTCAGCCAACTCGATATGTTCGCTGTACCCGAGTTCTTTCATAGCAGAATCAGTTCACCCTCTAGCGATATAAGATCTATCTGTGGATCGAATCTTGAACTGATTATGGCTTGAATGCAGGATAGTAGAGCATAACCAAAATATTCATATTGAAAGTTGAGAATGGAAGATCCTTATTCTACAGTTTTGCAACCGGAGAACTCTGCCTCGCTCCATGGATGGTACTAGTGACAATTTAGAGAGAAAGATGTAGCTTCCTACGTTCTGCTGATATTGAATTCTCGATGATATCGTAACGTGCTGAATGCTCTTTAGCAGGAGCTCTGACAATACGAGAAAGATCTCGGCGGACGTGAAGGCGAAGGACTCCGATCCCACAGCTCATGAAAGGATCGACATCAATTCAGATGAAACTCCCTTACATCAAGGCCATGGCGAGGAAGAAACGTCCGATGCGATTCTCGTACAGGAAACTGATCTACTAGACAAGTCGAGGGTCGATATAGAGAGCTCAGTGATCGACTTTATCTGCCACGATAATGCGGAGGAACTTATTTGCATATTGCGAAGGATTGGTTTGAAAATCAAAGAGGAGACTCAGTCGTTGAGGACGAGCGATTACGAAAAGATCCTTAGTTACTGGTTTCCGCATAGGCTTTTACATCTTGCTTGTCAACTAGACTCAGATGCCTGTGCTCAGGCCCTGCTCACAGGTGCTGCAGGGCTTTGCTCATCTGTAAACGTAGCCGATGATGAAGGAAAAACGGCTCTTCATTACGCTGCGAGCAATCTTTCCATTCGCTGTGTTCAGTTTCTACTGCATAAGCGCGCCAAAGCTGACATTCAATCTAATGACGGCCTCAATCCTTTAATGATGTCTCTACAAAATAAAAGGTGTATTTTCTCTGTACCATTCTTCAGGAACTACTTTCTACAATAGGACGATGTTCTATTCGACCAAAGCTACTGAAATTTTCAATATTTTCTTTTGCTAAATGTGGAGATTCGATTCCGTGTATTGATGAGGTTTTCATTTTGATTGATCGGTTACGTAACTTAAGATGGCCTAACGATCTGGAAAACCAGCCAGCTAATGAGATTATCAGATTTTTCAGAACTCAGGTAGTGCATTTTTAACTGCATCACGTCTTGATTGCTTCTTCTATCAGAAACTGATTCTTTTCCATCGAACGTTGAAGGATTTGACTATAATCAAGCTTCTGGCAGACCAAACGAAAGGCATCCCAAACCTAGCATTTCAACTAGCTAGCGATGGACATTCAATCTCATTAACCGCGCTAATCCTAGCGAAAGGTGATTCTCTCTTAGGAGAGGATTACAGCTATGAATTATTCCTTGACACTGTGGTGGAAAAGGCTATTTCTAGCGCAAGAGAGGGAAATGACACGAAGGCTAGGACCAGGATGTCAGCAAATGATTGTGTTAAAACTGAAAAAGACAGTAATTTCTGCAGACGCTCTTCATTGAAATGTCTAGAGATTATTGTATGTTTAAAGGAAGAGCTAGTATGTACTGCATCGCAAGCAGCACGCGATACTCAGAGATCAAGGCCATCTGCGCTACTGAGGGCTGCCGAGGTAGATAGATAATCTTGCTTTATATGAACTTCTAACTTCTTGTATGTATTGGAGCTCGGATGTTTTGTCAGGCAGGAGACGAAGCCGTTATCAGAATATTGTTGATTGATAAGTCCGGTATACATGAGACGGATGCAGATGGCAACACAGCCCTACATTGGTGCCTCAAGACGACTAAGGAACTGAGGTGTCTCATATCTTCAAATATAAGGGCCCTTTGATCCTGATATATTTCCGGATCAAACTTCTGCCTTACAACGGTTTTCACTTCAAATGATGCCAGGATTATATGGCAGCTCGTTACACTCGGATCAGGTGTTGCTTCAAGGAATAAGCTTGGTTACACACCGGTGCATAATGCAGCTGAAAATGGACACATTCAGGCTTTGCAGGTCGGCATCGTACTCCTAATCCTCACCCCATTTTCGTCGTCTTCATTCGTTCATTTCTGAGATCTAGAATCAATGGGATTTCGTCTTGTAGCTTTTGCTTGCTCAAGATCCAAATGCAGTCCATATAACAGCCATAACTAGCGAAACTCCACTCTTTCTGGCTGTAAAAAATAACCACATCGATTGTGCTAGACTGCTGCTTCAGTTTGGCTCTAATTCACAAGCTCTAAACTTACGGTTAGTGAGTTTGTGAAAACTTTAGATAGAACTTTTTTTTTGCATTTCATTTTCAGACTCTGATTTGCGCCTTTTTTCTTTTCAGAAAGCAAAGACCTGTTGACTTCGCCAACTCACAGGATATGCGAATGCTTCTTGCAGAAAGCGGATTGTGTTCACGTGGTATATCTCTTTCGAAGCCTCGTTATTAGTTGAACCAACAATGAGTGTGTACATATATCCAGATTTACTGCTTGAATATTGCAGGAAACGTAAAGCAAGTTCCAGATTCAGGGTTCTGTATTACAGCTCTGGCAAGACATCAGCGTCAAGCCGATCAGAAACTACCAAATACAGAAAATGGCAATATCTTCAACATACAATCTGTTAAACCCGTTGATGGCCAAGATCTTGACGAGTAAGCAAACAATGACACCGATCAGTCAGCATAATCTCTTGTTTGAGACATTTATTTCACTATAACTACTCGACTTAAGTTTCAATAAGAAGCAGAATCAAGCTTGCACTTTTGAAGTTCACTTCAAGAAATTCTGAAAAACATGCAGTGCAAACTGTCTGCTCAAGACACAAGCCAAAACTGCACTCTGCCGATACCATATGATGCCAGGAGGATGTGCTCGGGGTGAAGGCTGCTTCTACGCTCACACCGAGCCTGACTCACGTACGGAAGTTCAAGAAAAGGTATTGTTCCAGGAAGCGTGTTTTATGATTTTTAAGGCAGGACACTTTCACGTGATGTGTGCTAGTGATCGAAAAAACTGCAGGCTAGAATAAAAGATGCTTCTAACGAAAAGAAAATATTTGTGGGAGGGCTTTCACCTGCAATAGAGTCCGGTAAGATTTTCTAATTGTAGCCAGGGTAATTGATGCCGTTCTTAAATTTTTGTGAATCTTCTATTCTGCAGGCGATTTGAAAAATTGTTTTGAAGCTGAATTCGGGCCAGTTGAGGAAGCTATAGTCATGAGTACTCAAATTGGCAACCATATTCAATCTAGAGGATTCGGATTTGTCACATTTGTCAAAGAAGAATCTTGCATTGCTGCAGTGAGACAGCATTATCTCATTATATATGGCAAAAGAGTAAGTTGTGCGGATCCATCCAGAAGATTTAAGTACCTCTCGCGGCTTTTTCTTTGAACAAGAAAAATGTTCTACTCGAGCTGCGATTTCAACGATTAATGTAACTTTAATAATGTATTAGTTAGTGCCTGTACGATTCGAATTTCATATTTGCAGGTTGAAATCAAGGCTGCATTTCAGCCTGCCAAGAGAAATGAGGACAATTATAGCATGCATTGCCCAAGTGCTCCTAGATTGACGTCACATGCCCAAGAGTTTTTTAACGATACGAATTTCAGCAGCATTACCAAGGGTGACGCTTGTATTGCGACAAAAAATGAAATAACAGCATCACAAACCGCGGAGGGCACTTCCTTATGCCCTCTGAGAACTTGCCAGCCTCCATGGCTTGCTGTATTCAAGAGATGGCTGCCCGCATTTCTCGCTGCAGCCTCTGCACGGCAGCGTGGAGGAGAATGCTATCCATTATCATCAGTGAAAGCAGACTTCAGAGCTACTTGCGGCATGGAGCTTGATCATGCATCATTGGGCTTTCCAAAGCTGAGTGACTTCTTGCGTACTATGCCAGAACTGTGTAAAATGAAGATTGTACCTGTTGGGAGAGGGCCGGCAACCCATGTTGTCTTGCAAGTAAGCCAGGCAAACTTAGCATCTAGTTCTTCTCAAACAGGTTTTGCCGCCAAAACTTCGACGTCCTCTTTCGTACATGAGGGTCGAACATATGCTGCTGCAGCTGGGCAAAATATTATAACTTCTTCAGGAATTACCGAATCGCAGAAGAGAGAATCTCACGACATAATGCCTATCAATCCTCATGCTATGAGTGCCAAATCCATAGCAGAAATCGGGAATCGTAGTCGTGACCTGAACTATGAAACACATACATTTACCGATGCATCCTGCAGCTCCCAAAGTCATGCGATGAACGTATACGACCTTAACAGTGGAAAAAACAATATTAGAGCTGATCCGTCCACAGCTTCCTTTTCCACACAATATAGAGGATCGGGTTTTGAGCAAATTCATGGGAGGAAAATGGCGGATATGGAACCTTTCACTGCTTGGCAACAGGAAGTTTCTGGGAACCGCGTCCGAGTGCAAAACATACATCAGCAACCAGTAAAACTTCCCATGTGGCATGACTCTTCGTATCTTGGAACCCCTGCAAACAATCCTCCACGTAACGAGCAAAATCTGTCTTCCATTCTTGATATGTACAACTGCAATCCTTATATCGAGCAGAATGTTCGGATTCCCCCACGGCAGAACAGATTATCAGGGTACAAAGAGGATACAGTCCCCTACAATCCATGGAATTTCAATATTTTTGATGGATGCAGAAATCTTATTCAGCAGATGAATCTGGCTGCCATAGGAGAGGTAACTAACTAAATTAGCATGCGAGAAAGGGCAATAGTATGTTCTGAAGATTTTTGTGTGATCTAATCAGGAATCACCTCAGAGTACCCTAACTTCAGATGATTCGATAGGCACCCCGTTCACAGCTGCCGATGCTCCAGCAGCCAATTGTGTAGTTTGCGGTGACAAGGCGCCTGTATGGATTGCGTTTCCCTGCGCCCACAAGTCTCTCTGTGAATCCTGCAAGTGCCATTTGGATACGAAGGATGAGAATCTCAACCAATGTTTCATTTGTCGAAGGGCCACGCGTGAGTGGATACTGGACTATTGAATACGAAGATGGTCCAGACCTGAAAGGCCGAAACTTTTTAGAAGATTAGCAATTCGCTAAAGAACTGCCGTCCTAAATGTGCCTCGATTTGAAAGCTGGTTTCTTCGTTCGTGTTTTGCAGAAGCCTTGTATCCTAATGACGTTTAAAATAGCATGCGAATGATTTAAACCCTCTTACACCGTTACTCAATGAATACCAGCTTTCATCCTCGTATGGCTTGATCTTTAAACTGTTTTGTCAAGACAAACAAGATGGAAAGCGCAAGAATACTCATAAAAATTTAGTAAGCGCGCATTAACGTCTATGCCAAGACACCCGAACAGTTACACTATGTGATCCATAGTTCTTATCCTAGCTATAATATGATTGTATTTTCCTAATGAGCATTTTGGTATCTTCAAGTAGCATTTCATTCTCTGGTATGGAGGAAGTCAAATGGTGTTGAACGTTGACTCATCCACGTGGCCAGATAGCCTGGCTGCACTTTTGTTCACTATTTACAATAGCTTGCTTCCATCCAGTAGATTTTCTGATTTTGATTTAGAAAGCTCCCCAGTCCCAGCTGCTTGTTTCGAGCGATGACTGACGTTCAGACTAGATGGTTCGAGTTCGTTTTGTACGGGTAAATCGTAAAGATGTATGCTGTCGATGCGGGCATTTTGGCGAGATTGAGTTCAAGATGACTTGTCGCTTTTAAAAAGCTTTGCATGATAGAACATAAAATAAATGCCTGATAAATCGTTGAATTCGTATGTTTTGCCAGTATACGACAGATATGAAAAGAGAGAGTTCGAGATTATAACGTTCAAAACTGCTCAAATGAATCTACAAACAATGCAATCCTGCAAGAAATGTGACAATATATTTTAACTTGCGTGTTGTCTCAGTAAGAAAGGAGAAGACTATATCGAATCCCTTTTGAACCACAGAGATCGACACAAAAATGTCAACACAGGCCAT